>CM052542.1:94813963-94833929 GCA_028533065.1 Trachops cirrhosus | reverse complement strand
AGGACTTCATCATCACCAAGCTCTTATTTTATGAAATGTTAAAGGGACTTATCTAAGAAGAAGAAGATAAAAAACACATATAGTAAAATGACAGCAAACTCACAATTATTAACAACTGCACCTAAAACAAAAACAAGAAGAAACTAAGCAAACAACTAGAACAGGAACAGAACCACAGAAATGGAGGTCACATGGAGGGTTAGCAACAGGGGAGTGGGAGGAGAGAGGGGGAAAAGGTACAAAGAATAAGTAGCAATGAAGATAGATAGAAAATAGGGGGAGGGCAAGAATAGTATGGGAAATGTAGAAGCTAAAGAACTTATAACACATGGACATGAACTAAAGTGGGGGAATGTGAATGGGAGAGGGTGTTCAGGGTGGAGGGGAATGAATGGGGGGTAATGAGACAACTATAATAGCATAATCAATAAAATACATTAAAAAAATAAATCTTTTATCCATCTTGAGTTTATTATTCATTTTGCATGGAATTATTTTTATGTGTTTAAATAAAGAAACAGGCTCAGATTTTCTAGCTATTTAGTGGTTAAGCTAAATGTTCAATCCCTGATATTCTTCCCTGTTCTTGTCTTAGATTCTGCATCCTATTGTCTCCTTAATATTTCCCTCCTTATTGTCATCATTAGTTATTTTGCTGTAAAATATGACATCTTCATACTTTTTAACCAAGACTTATGCTTTTTAGTTTTTATGTTTTTCTTTATTATATTTTTTCCATTACCATTTACTCCCCTTATACCCTCTTCCCTCTGACAGTCACCACCCTCTTGTGATATGTCTGTTACGAGTCCTTTTTCCTTTTTGCTTTCCTTTTTTCCTTTGTTTCCCCTAAACATCCCCCATACTAGCTCTCATCCTGTTCTCTCTCTATTAGTCTGACCCCATTTTACTTGTTACTTCTGTTTGTTCATTAGATTCCACATATGAGTGAAATCATACAGTATTTGTCTTTCTCTGACTGGCTTATTTCACTTATCATAATGTTCTCCAGGTCGATCCATTCTGTTGCAAAGATAAATTTTTTTTTTTTATGACTGAGTAGTTTCCATTGTGTAAATGTCCCATACTTGTTTTATCCACTCATCTATTAATGGATACTTAGGCTGCTTCCATATCTTGGTGATTATAAATAATGCTGCAGTGAACATAGAGGTGCTTATGTTCTTTTGAATTAGTGTTTTGGGTTCCTTTGAATATATTCCCAGAAGTGGGATTGCTGGGTCAAAAGGCAGATGCATTTTTACTTTTTTTGAGGTATCTACATACTGCTTTCCAGGGACTGCACCAGTCTGCATTCCCATCAGCAGTGCACGAGGGTTCATTCCCTTTTCTCCACATCCTCACCAGTACTTATTGTTTTTTGATTTATTAATGATAGCCATTCTGACAGGTATGAGATGGTATCTCATTGCATTTTTTGTTTGCATTTCTCTGATAATTAGTGACATTGAGCATCTTTCCAGATGTCTATTGGCCATCTGTATGTCCTCTTTGGAGAAGTGCCTGTTCAGATCCTTTGCCCATTTTTAATTGTTCTTTTGTTTGTTTGTTTGTTTGTTTGTTTTTGTACTGAGTATTGTAAGTTCTTTATCAATTTTGGATATTAACCCCTTTTCAGATGTATCAGTGGTTATGTTCTCCTATTCTGTGGGCTGTCTTTTTATTTTGATGATTTCCTTTGCTGTGCAAAAACTTTTTAGTTTGATGAAGTCCCACTTGTTAATTTTTTGTTTGTTTCCCTTGCCTGGGGAGATGTATTCAATAAAAAATTTCTACAATTGATATCTGAGAATTTGCTGCCTATGTTTTCTTCCTCTAGGACTTTTATGGTTTCGGGTCTAATATTTAAGTCTTTAATTCACTTTGAATTTATTCTTGTGTGTGGTGTGAGAATGTGGTACAGTTTCATTTTTCTGCACATATCTGTCCAATTTTCCAACACCATTTATTGAATAAACTATATTTAGTCCATTGTATGTCCTTGCATCCTCTGTCAAATATTACTTGACTATAACATTATGGGTTCATTACTTGACTATAACATTATGGGTTCCATTGGTCCATGTGTCTGTTTTTGTGCCAGCACCCATCTGTTTTGATTATTGTGGCCTTGTAGTATAGTTTGATATTAGGTAACATGATTCCACCAACTTTGTTCTTTCTCAGTATCACTGTTACTATGCAAGGCCATTGTGGTTCCATGTAAATTTTTGAAATATTTGTTCTAGTTCTGTGAAATATGACTTTGGAATCTTGATAGGAATTGTTTGAATCTATAGATAGCTTTGGATAGTATGGACATTTTAATGATGTTAAATTTTCTTATCCATTAACAAGGCATGTGCTTCCACTTATTTGTATGTTCTATTTCTTTCTTCAGTGTCTTATACTTTTCTGAGTACAGATCTTTTACATCTTTGATTAGGTTTATTTCTAGGTATTTTATTCTTTTTGAAGTAATTGTGAATGCTATTTCGTTCTTAATTTCCCTTTCTGTTAGTTTCTTATTGGCATATAAAAGTACAACTGATTTCTAAATATTAATTTTATATCATGCTATTTCATTGAATTCATTTATCAGCTCTGGTATTTTCATTGTGGAATCTTTGGGGTTCTCTATGTATAGTATCATATAGTATCTTTATGTAAAATTCCAGCTAAAGACAATTTTACTTCTTCCTTTCCAATTTGGATACCTTTGATTTCTTCTTCTTGTCTGTATTGCTGTGGTTAGGACTTCCAGTACTATGTTATGAAAGAGAGGTGAAAGTGGACATCCCTGTCTTGCTCCCAATCTTAATCTTAAGGAGAACATTTGTAGTTTTTGCCCATTGAATATTATACTTGCAGGGTGTTT
Source organism: Trachops cirrhosus (assembly GCA_028533065.1). Lineage (NCBI taxonomy): Eukaryota > Metazoa > Chordata > Mammalia > Chiroptera > Phyllostomidae > Trachops > Trachops cirrhosus. The sequence continues at coordinate 94,831,051 of CM052542.1, read as the reverse complement.
GTCATATGTGGCTTACATTATGTTCAGGTGTGTTCACATATGTCCCCTCTAGTCCCATTTTGCTGAGGGTTTTAACATAAATGAGTGTTAAAAGCTTTTTATCAAAAGCTTTTTCTGGATATATTGATATAATCATGTGGTTTTTAATCCTTCATTTTGTTTATGTGGTGAATCACATTTATTGATTTGTGAATATTGTACTGTCCTTGCATTCCCGGAATAAATCCTACTTGATCATGGTGTATGATATTTTTGATGCATTGCTGTCTTAGGTTTCCTAACATTTTGTTAAGGATTTTAGCATCTATGTTTATCAGTGATATTGGCCTGTTATTTTCTTTCTTTGTTGTGTCTTTATCAGGTTTTTAAATTAGGATAATGCTGGCCTCATAAAGTAAGTTTGGGAGTCTTCCCTCCTCTTGAATTTCATGAAATAGTTTGAGAAGCAAAGGTGTTAGTTCTTCTTGGAGTGTTTGGTAAAATTCACCTTGAAGCTATCTGGCCCAGGACTTTTGTTTGTTGGGAATTTTTTGATTACTGCTTCAATTTCAATATGTGTCATCTGTCTATTCAGATTCTCTATTTCTTCCTGATTTATTTTTGGAAGATTGTATGTTTCTAGGAATTTATCCATTTCATCCAGGTTGTCCTCTTTATTGGCATATAATTGTTCATAATATTTTCTTACAGTCCTTTGTATTTCTTTGGTGTCAGTTGTTATTTCTCCTCTTTCATTTTTTATTTGTTTACTTGGGTCCTTTCTCTTTTTTCTCTTCATGAGTCTGGTTAAGTGTTTGTCATTCTTGTTAATCTTTTCAAAGAACCAACCAGCTCTTGGATTCATTGATCTTTTGTATCATTTTTTAAGACTCTATTTCATTTATTTCTGCTGTGATCTTAATTATTCCTTTCCTTCTACTCACATTGGGCTTTGCTTGTTTTTTCCTTTTCTTGTTCCTTTAAGTTGAATTTAGATTGTTTATTTGAGTTTTCTCTTGTTTTTGAGAAAGTCCTGTAATGCTTTGGATTGTGGTGTCGTCATTTTCATTTGTTTCAAGATATACTTTGATTTCTTTCTTGATATCATTGTTGACCCATTCCTTGTTTAATAACATGTAATTTAGTTTCCTTGTCTTTGTGTGTTTTTCAGTGTTCTTATGGTTGAGTTCTAGTTTCATAGGATTGTATTCAGATACTTGATATAATTTCAATCTTCTTAAATTTATTGAGACTTGCTTTGCGCCCCAACACGTGGTCTATCCTTGAAAACATTCAATGTGCATTTGAAACATATGTATATTCTGTTGCTTTGGGGGTAAAATGCTCTGAAGATATAACTTAAATCCATTTGATCAAGTGTGTCTTTTAAGCCCACTAACTCCTTTTTGATTTTCTGTTAGGAAGATCTATCCATTGAAGTTAAAGTGGTGTTAAAATCCCCAGCTATGACTATATTTCTCTCAATCTCTCCTTTTATGTCCATCAAGATTTGCTTTACATATTTAGATGCTCCTATGTTGGGTATGTAAATGTTTACTAAGGTACATCCTCTTTTTGTATTGTTCCCTTTATCATTATAGAGTGTCGTTCTTTGTCTCTTATTATAGCCTTTGTTTTAAAGTCTATTTTGTCAGGTATAAGTACTGCTATCCCAGCTTTTTTTTCTTTTCCATTTGCATGAAATATCTTTTTACAACCCTTTACTTTTAGTCTGTGTGTATCTTTCCATCTGAGATGGGTTTCTTGGAGGTTGCATATATAGGAGTCTTGTTTTGTTATCCATTCAATTACCCTCTGTCTTTTGGTTGGAGCATTTAAGGCATTTACATTTCAGATGATTATTGATAAATATGTATGTAGTGCCATTTTATGTTACACTGTCTTCCTCTGTTTTTTATTTCCTTTCTCTTTTTCTTCTTAAAGCAAGCTCCTAACATTTGTTTCAGTATTGTTTTGGTGTGAGCAAACTCCTTTAGCTTTTTCTTTTCTGATAAGCTCCTTATTTCTCCTTTGATTTTAAATGATAACCTTGCTGTGTAAAGTAGCCTTGGTTGTAGTTCCTTGCTTTTCCTCACCTTCTATATTTCATGCCGTTCCCTCTGTCCTAAAATGTTTCTGATGAGTAATCAGATGACTGTTTAATTGGTACCTTCTTGTAGGTAACTACCTGATGCGGACACCAGCCCACAGTGTCCATGGTGTTATGGATGAGACATGAGATAAATTCACATGGACTACCAAGTCCTGTGGAGGAAAAGAGATGGCACGGCTACCCTCTCAATGGGAGGGTGCCTGAGAGCGGCCTGGCCATTCTCTCTAGGGGAGAGTGCTCCTATCCTTGCCTTGACAGGTTTTTTATTGTCTTTTAATTTGCACAGGAATACAGGTAAAGTTCATTAATCATTGTCAGGCAGTAAGGATCAAAGAATGGATAGCATACAAAGAACTATGAGGGCTTATTTTGAGTCAGGGTCTGTTAGCTAAAGGGCTACAAAACTTTGGGAAACAAACTCATTTCCTGCTCAGACCTTTATCATTTGATTAAGAGCATTCTTAGCAAAGCAGGTTTCACAGGAGTTTATGTATTCTTTCTCAGGCCTGATTGCCCAGGGAACCTGCCCTTTCCTGCACAGGACTGCACTGCCCTCTGTCATTGTTTCAGGCTTAAGTCGGGCAAAGAAGGCAAGATAGTCAAGAAAAGTAGGAGACTTCTCGCAGGCAGAATGAGGACTCAGGCTTTGTCAAAGTTGAGGGGTGAGGGTCCATCACCCCCTTTTTCCATAGCCCCCCAAGTCCTTCCTGGGGCCTACATGTGATCATGCCTGTGTTAGGTCATCCCTCCCTTGAGGAATCTTACCCATCATTGGCTAACTGATCAAGCATTGGGGGCCAGTTATGGAAAAAGGAACAGAAGCTGCGCCCCTGCCAGGGAGATAAGCTTTGTCTTCTTAGTGGCTTATGGTCTGAAGGTCCCTCACTCAGTCTTAGCCATGGGGGGTTACAGCTACTGAAGCCAGGCAGGGTGGCTCCCAACAACTACCTCTTGTGGCTTTTAGGATTCTTTCCTTATCTTTAAGCCTTGTCATTTTAATTATGATGTGTCTTGGCATAAGCCTCTTTGGGTCCAACTGGTTCAGTTCTTTCTGAGCTTCCTGGACTTGTATGTCTTTTTCCTTCACCATATTAGGGAAGTTTTCAGTCATTATTACTTCAAAAAGGTTCTTTATCTCTTGCTCACTCTCCTTCCTTCTGGTGTTCCCATGATGTGGATGTTATTATGCTTCATGTTGTCCAAGAAGTATCCTAAGCTCTCCTCATTTCTTAAAATTCTTTTTTCTTTTTGTTGCTCTGTCTGGTTTTCTTCCACCTTGTCTTCCAAAGCACTGATTGAATCCTCTGCTTCATCTAACCTACTGCTTATTCCTTCCAATATATTGCATTCTTCATTTCTGACTGATACTTTTATTATGGTTTCTATGTCTTTTTTCACGCTGTTGAGTAATCCTTATAATCATAATTCTAAACTCTATCTGGTAAATCACTAACCTCCATTTCATCTAGTTCTTCTTGAAAATTCTCTTGTTCTTTCATTTCGAGTCTGTTTGTTTCTCTTCCCATTTTGGCTGCTTCTACATATTTTCCACCTTAGATATTAAACTAATCAGTGGTTGAGCCAATCACTTTATTAATCTAATCAGTTTGTAATTGGCAGTCAGGTTTAAGCACCAAAGAATTCTTGTAGGAGGGGCTATTGCTTCCCCTCAGGTTCATGCTATTCGGAGAGGAGTGGTCTACCTGAGCAAGATGACTCCTGCTGTATGAGGGATGACTCAGCACATGGATCCTGGTGGCTGTTCCCTCAGTTCTCTTCCCAGAACTACCAACCTCAGACTCTCCTCAAGTGTCTCTAGTCCACTCTGCCCTCCCTTTGCCAGCATCCATGGTAAATGACTGCAAATGAAATTTTGTGCTCTGTATCCCTAGCCATCTCTCTCTTGCCAATAGAACCCTTGGTACTTTTCACAGCTGGATATTATCTGGGTTCATTTCTGGCTCTGGTGCTGTAGGCTGGGGAGCTGAGCTTGGGGTTTAGATACCACACTTCTCAGGGGAAACTTCCAGGTTGTTGAAATATCCCTCTAGCACTTCAGCTGCTACCCTTGGGAGTCCAGCCAGCCCTCTTGCCTCTCCTCTGAACTACTTACCAGTCATGTTGTGGTGAAGTGTTTTTTTCTGTCTATCTGTGGTTATAAAGCTTCTCTCCAGCTAGTGTTGAGTGGTTATTCAAGATGATTTCTCTACAATTTAGTTGTATTCCAGATTGGTCCTGGGAGGAGATTAGTGTAGCTTTCACTTTCTCCTCTGCCATCTTGGATATCCCCTGAATTTATTCTTGTGTATGGTGTAAGAGGGTGGTCTAGTTTTATTTTTTTTACGTGTATGTGTCTAGTTTTCCCAACACCATTTATTCAATAGACTATCTTTATCCCATTGTATGCTCTTGACTCCTTTGTCAAATATTAATTGTCCATAAAGGCTGGGATTATTTCTTGGCTCTCTGTTTCATTGATCTATATGTCTGTGACCTTGTAGTACATTTTGCTAGCAGGTAGTGTGATTCCTCCAACTTTATTCTTTTTTTTTTTCTTCAGATTTTTGTAGCTATTTGTGGTCTTTTGTGGTTCCATATAAATCTTGGAATATATGTTCTAGTTCTGCAAACACCAATTTGGTAACAGTTCCATTGAATCTATAGATTGTGTTGGATAGTATGGATATTTTAATGATTCTTCCTATCTGTGAACACATATATGTTTTTACTTATTTTTATTTCTTTAATTATTTTCTTTAGCATCTTATAATTTTCTAAGTATAGATCTTTTACATATTTGGTTAAATTTATTTCTATGCAGTTTATTTGTTTTTTGATTCAGTTTCATTGGGATTGTTTTCTTAGATTCCCTTTCTGATAGTTTATAATTGGCGTATGAAAATGCAGTCAATTTCTGAATATTTATTTTGTATCTGCTACTTTGCTGAATTAATTTATCACTTTTAGTAGTTTTTTGGTGGACCCTTCAGAGTTCTCTCTATATAGTATCCTGTCATCTGCAATAATGACAGTTACACCTCTTCCTTTCCAATTTGGATGCCTTTTAATTCTTCTTGTTTAATTGCTATAGCTAGATCTTCCAGTACTATGTTGAAATAGAGTTTTGAAATAGGACATCCCTGTCTTGTTCCTGATCTTAATGGAAACAATTGTAGCTTTTTCCCATTGAGTATGACATTGGCTATGTATTTGTCACATATGGCCTTTATTACATTGAGGTATGTTCCCCTCTATTTCCAATTTGCTGAGTGGTTTTTAATGATAAATGGGTACTGGATTTTATCAAATGCTTTTTCTGTATCTATTGAAAGAATTGTGTGGTTTTTAATCTTCACTTTGTTTATGTGGTGTATCACACTACTTCATTGCAAATATCATACTAACCTTGAATCCCTGGAATAAATCCCACTTGGGTATATGATCTTTTTAGTGTATTACTGGATCTGGTTTGGTAATACTTTGTTTAAGACTTTAGCATCTAACATTTATCAGAGATTTTGGCTTATATTTCACTTTTTTGTAGTGTCTTTATCTGGTTTTGGACTTAGGATAATGCTGGTTTAAAAAAAATGAGCCTGGGGAATGTTCCTTCCACTTGAATTTTTTGGAAGAATTTGAGAAGAATAGTTGTTAGTTCCTTGAATGTTTGGTAAAATTCACCTGTGAAGCCATCTGATCCAGGACATTGTTTGTTGGCAGTTTTAAAAATTACTGCTTTAATTTCATTTATTGTAATTAAAATATTTTTTGAAAATGTCATACATTAATTTTGTTTTATATATTTTTTATCTATTGGCCATATTTGTTTGCACTTATCTCTTAATTTTTATGCTCCTTTTCTAAATTTTAATTATTGTTCAAGTCAAGTTTTCTGCCTTTTACTCCCATCCCAGCCTACCACCCCAGCCCGCCCCACCTCCCTCCCATTTCCACCCCCCCCCTTGTTTTTGTCCATGTGTCGTTTATACTTGTTCCTGCTAACCCTTCCCCTTTTCCCCTGAACTTCCCTTTCTTCTCTCCTCTGGTCACTATTAGCCTGTTATCTACTGTCTTTGGTTGTAGTTTGTTTGTTTCTTTGTTTTGTTGATTAGATTCCTGTTAAAGGTGAGATCATATGGTATTTGTCTTTCACTGCCTGGCTTATTTCACTTAGCATGCTTTCCAGTTCCATCCATGCTGTTGCAAAGGGTAGGAGCTCCTTCTTTTTTTCTGCTGCATAGAATTCCATTGTGTAAATGTACCATGGTTTTTTGATCAATTCATTTACTGATGGGCACCTAGGTTGCTTCCAGCACTTAGCTATTGTAAATTGTGCTGCTGTGAACATCGTGGTACATAGGTTCTTTTGAATTGGTGTTTCAGGGTTCTTAGGATATAGTCCCAGCAGTGGAATTGCTGGGTCAAAAGGCAGATCAATTTTTAGTTTTCTAAGGAAGTTCCATACTGTTTTCCATAGTGATTGTACCACTCTGCAATCCCACCAACAGTGTACTAGGCTCCCTTTTTCTCCACAGCCTCTCCAACACTTGTTGTTTGTTGTTTTGTTTATGATGGCCATTCTGACCAGTGTGAAGTGATATCTCATCGTGGTTTTAATTTGCATCTCACTGATAGCTAGCGATATTGAGCATCTTTTCATGAGCCTCTGGATCCTCTGTGTGTCCTCCTTGGAGAAGTGTGTATTCAAGTCCTTTGCCCATTTTTTAATTGGGTTGCGTGTCTTCTTCGAGTGGAATCATGTAAGTTCTTTATATATTTTGGAGATGAAACCCTTGTCTGAGGTATCATTGGCAAATATGTTTTCCCATACAGTTGGTTCTCTTTTTATTTTAATATTGCTTTCTTCAGCAATGCAGAAGCTTTTTATTTTGATGAGAACCCATTTGTTTATTCTTTCCTTTATGTCTTCTGCTCTAGGGGACATATCGGAGAAAATATTGCTGCATGGAATGTCTGAGATTTTCTTGCCAATGTTTTCCTCTAGGACTTTCATGGTGTCATGACTTATATTTAAGTCTTTTATCCACCTTGAATTTATTTTTGTGTATGGTGTACGTTGGTGCTCGAATTTCTTTTTTTTTTTTGCATGTAGCTGTCCAGCTCTCCCAAGACCATTTGCTGAAGAGGCTCTTTTTTTACTACATTTTATGTTGCTGCCCTCTTTATCAAATATTAATTGACCATAGAGGTTTGGATTTGTTTCTGGACTCTCTACTCTCTTGCATTGGTCCATGTATCTGTTCTTATGCCAGTACCAGGCTGTTTTGATTATAGTAGCTTTGTAATACGGTTGATATCAGGTTTTGTGATCCTTCCTACCTTGCTTTTGTTCCTCAAAATTGCTGGAGCTATTCAGGGTCGTTTATGGTTCCATATAAATTTTTGAAAAGTTTGTTCTCTATCTGTGAAATATGCCATTTGTACTTTAATAGGAATTTCACTGAATCTGTAAATTGCTTTGGATAGTATGGACATTTTGATGATGCTAATTATTGTGATCAATGAACATGGCATATGTTTCCATTTGTTTGTGTTTTCCTTGATTTCTTTCTTCAGTGTTGTGTAGTTTTCTGAGTACAGGTTTTTACCCCCTTGGTTTGGTTTATTCCTAGGTACTTTATTTTTCCTGTTGCTATATCAAATGGAATTTTTTCCTGGTTTTGGATTTTGATGTTTCATTGTTGGTACACAAAAATGCCTTTGATTTCTGAATATTGACTTTGTGTCCCGCTGTTTTGCCAAATTCATTTATTAGGTCAAGTAGTTTTTTGGTGGAGTCTATAGGATTTTCTATGTACACTATCGTGTCATCTGAAAACAGTGACAGTTTTACTTCCTCTATTCTAGTTTGGATGTCTTTTATTTCCTTTTCTTGTCTGATTGCTGTGACTAGAACTTCCAATACTATGTTGAATAGAAGTGCTGACAGTGGAAGACCTTGTCTTTTTCGTGATCTTAGTGGGAAAGCTTTTAGTTTTTGCCCATTGAGTATGATGTTGGCTATAGGTCTCCCATATAGGAGCCTTTATTATGTTGGGGATTTCTCCCTCTATTCCCACTTTGCTGAGTGTTTTTATCATAATTGGGTGCTGTACCTTTTCAATTGCTTTTTCCACATCTATTGATAAGATTGTGTGATATTTATCTTTCCTTTTGTTTATGTGATATATTACATTTATTGTTTTGTGAACAAAGGCTGGCTTCATAAAAAGGGAGGCTTCCATGTCTTCTTGGATTTCTGTGAAGGATAGGGGTTAACTCTTCCTTAAATGCTTTGTAGAATTGTCCTGTGAAACCATCAGGTTCAGGGCTTTTGTGTTTTGGGGTTTGTTTGATTACTATTTCAATTTCATCAGCTGTAATTGGTCTTTTTAGGCTTTCTACTTCCTCAATAAGTTTTGGAAGATTAATTTTTTTTAGAAATGTGTCCATTTCACCTAGGTTTTCAAATTTCTTGGCATACAGTCCTTTGTAGTAATTTCTTACAATCCTTTATATTTCTGTGTTGTCAGTTGTAATCTCTCCTCTTTCATTTCTTACTGTATTTTTTGGGGGTCCTCCCTCTTTTTTCTTAATGAGTCTGCTTGAAGGCTTATCGATTTTGTTTATCTTTTGAAAGAACCAGCTCCTGTATTTATTGATCCTTAGAATTTTGCTTTTAATCTCTATGTCATTTAATTTTGCTCTGATCTTGGTTATTTCCTTCATTCTACTTGATCTGGGCTGTATTTGTTTTTGTTCCTCAAGTTGTTGTAGGTTTAGGTTTAGGTTGTTTATTTGAAATGTATCTATCTTTTGTAGGTAGGCCTGTATTGCTATGAACTTCCTTCTCAGGAGTGCCTTCACTGTGTCTCATAAGTTTTGGATTGTTGTGAGTTCATTTTCATTTGTTCCCAGAAACTTTTTTCTTTCTTTCTTGATCCCATTCTTGACCCATTTGTTCATCAATAGCATGCTCTTCAGTCTCCATGAGTCTGAGTGCTTTTGAGTTTTTACATTGAGAGTTGGTTGCTAGTTTCAGTCCCTTGCTGCCAGAAAAAATGCTTGATACAATTTCAATTTTCTTGAATTTGTTGAGGTTTGTTCTGTGCCCTATCATGTAGTCTTCCTTTGAAAATATTCCATGTACATTTGAACTAGGACACTGTTCAACACCACAATATCTTTGTTGATATTTTGTTTGGAAGATGTGTCCATTTTTGACAGTGGGGTGTTAAAATCCCCTACTCTAATTGTGTTGCTGTCAATACCATTCTTGAAGTCCTCCAAGATTTTCCTTATGTATTTGGGTGTCTCTATGTTGGGTCCATATAGATTTACCATGTTTATGTCTTCTTGATGGATTCCTCCCTTCATTATTCTAAGGTGACCTTCTTTTTATGGGTCTCTTTTTATGGCCCTTTTTTTGAAGTCTATTGTGTCTAATATGAGTACTGCTACCCTGGCTTTTTTTTTCACCCATCCATTTGTTCGGAATATTGGTTTCCAGCCCTTCACTTTCAGTCTCTGTAGGTCTTTGCTCCTGAGGTGGGTCTCTTGTAGGCAGCATATATGTGGTCGTGCTTTCTTATTCATTCAGCTATTTTATGTCTTTTGATTGGAGTATTTAATCTGTTTACGTTTAGGTTTATTATTAAGAGGTACTTATTCACTGTCATTTTTTTCATGCCTGTGTTCCTGTCTCTCTCATTTTTTCTTAAAGCAGCCCCTTTAGCATCTCTTATGGAGCTGGTTTGCTAGAGGTGTATTCTTTTAGACTTCTTTTGCCTGGGAAGTGCCTTGTTTGACCTTCCATTTTAATTGAGAGACTTGCTGGATAGAGCAGTCTTGGTTAAAGGTCCATGAGTTGCATTACTTGGAATATTTCTTGCCATTCTATTCTGGCTTGGAGCGTTTCTGTTGAGAAGTCAGTTGCTAGCCTTATCAGGGCTCCCTTGTAGGTTAGTTTCTGATTCTCCCTTGCTGTCTTTAAATTTCTCTTTTTGTCTTGGAATTTTGCCATTTTAATTATGATGTGTCATTACGTGGACCTCTTTGGGTTACTCCTGGTTGGGACTCTCTGTGTTTCCTGAATTAGTGTGACTTTTTCTCTCATCAAATTAGGGAAGTTTTCCATCATACTTTTTCAAACAGGTTTTCTATCCCTTGCTCTTCTTATTCTCCTTCTGTATCCCTATTTTACAGATATTATTCCATTTCATGTTGTCTTGTAGCTTCCTTACCACCTATTTGTTCTTTCTGAGTCTTTTTTCCTTTTCTTGTTCCTTCTGGTTGTTTTTTTTTTTTTTCTACATTGCCCTTCAGCTTGCTGATTCAATCCTCTGCTTCATCCAGCCTGCTTGTAATTTTTTCTAGTGTGTTTGTTATTTCTGAGATTTTATTGTTCATTTCTTCCTGGTTTTTATTTATAGTTTCTATTTCCTTGTTCATGCTGTTGTATTCCTCACTCAGTTCCTTGTAGTTGTCTGTGAGTTTCTTGGGCATCTTTATAACCATTATTTTGAATTCTATATTTGATAGTTTGGTTACCTCCATTTTGTTTCGCTCCTTTAGTGGTGATGAGCCGCAAATAAGACACCACTCTCAAGGAAGGGTGAATGGCCAAGAGGCACTGTTTATTGTAACTCTCTGACTTTTATAATGGTTTGTTATATAGCCTGTTTCTATAGCATCAATTTTATGTTTACATATGATTTCCTTTTTTGGTAGCCTTATGTAAGGTTTCCATGGATTAATCATCATTATTCATTATATAACTAGTATGTTTGTTGATAGTAGCTGTGGATACGTGTGCTACCTAGCTGTGGTTATGGAGCATGCGGTGTTCTGCAGCTACCCAAATAACCAGTCAACTACAAGTGGGGAGTTTTCCATTCCTTTTGATTGCATGTTCTTTTTGTCTTCCCATTTTAGGTGACTCTTTTTGTTTCTGCACTTCCTGATGTTTTACTTTGCTAGCTATCTTTGTAGGGTGAACTCCTATGGTAGGAATTCTATGGAGTTCAGTGGTCTGGTCTCTCTGATCTCCTTGTATGGATGCTCTAGGTTTGCCCTTTCTTCTGTTTGTATGGGCCCTCTTATTGTACTTGGGTGTTTACCTTTTGGTGGTTTCGTTGTTGGTGGTTTCACTCCTCCAGCAGGTATACTGATGTTCACAGTTGCTGCCTATTCTTGTATGTGATCAGTGGCAGGGGTAGGCAAAATGGATTAAGACAGTGGGAAAGTATTTTATGGGATTTAAAGTACCAGCAAGGAGAGAAGAGATAGAAGTTTCATTGGACAAGTATAGCATTTCCTGTTATATTTCACCCAACTAGCCACTTTTTATAAAAGGTGAAAGAGAGATAAGGCTTTTGATAGGGGGGGAGGATGATTGTGAGCTGAATGCAGAAAACAGAGTGCTTGTGCAAGCTTAGATGATGAGATATAGTGAGATTAAGGATGAAAAGTAGGCATAGTGTGAGAGAGAATAGAGTTAACCACAACAATAATAATGCTCAGGATTAAGGTGAAGTGGGCTAAGCTCAGGGAGGGTTGCTGTGTAGTATGTATAATTGTATGGAACAACAATTATTTGCAACAGTACTGGAACAACAATAATATGACAAGAAATATGTGATTTGGATAACCAGAACAGGAAGTGCCCAATCAAGAATAGTGTGTTATTGGTACACGAGTGAAGTGAAAGAAGGAAAATTAAAATACAATAAAGAAAGAATAAGGAAAGCCAGTCAAACAATACAATCAAACAAAAAAGTAAAATGAGGAAAACTAAGCATAAGGAAGAGAAATAAAACAATACTAATAAAATAAAAATGATAAAAATAGTGAAAAAATAATAATAATATACATAAACAATAAAACGCCAGCTCTATGGGTTAGCAAAGTGGCAGTTGTCTCAGTTTCTCAATTTATGGTGTTAGCCTTGTGCTCCCCCTTTGTATCTGTCTCTGGACCCTTGGTAACTCCATGTCTTATTGTCTCACTTGGGGAAGGAGAATAAAGGGGAAAAAAGGAGAGAGGAACAAAATAGAAACAAAAAATAAATAAATAAGTCTCCTGCTGACTTTAAACCTGTTCATCGAGTTCTGCTGGTCTTCCTAGATGCCACAGGAAGAGGTGGGCTGGGCTTCACTTTTCTCCCTTCCTATGGTTTGAGAGGATGGGGACCAGGTCTGAGCTGCAATGTTCACAGTTGCTCAGCTTCCAGCCCAGGTCCTATGTGAGCTGTCAGGCTCTAATCAGCCATTCATTGTCTGGGTGCCTAGCATGAGTCAATCTCGGGCATCCTGTTTCACTCAGCTATTCAGTCTTGGGTGTGAGGCTCCAATTAGCCCCTCAGTCTGTGGGCGCACAGCATAAGTCAGTCGTGGGCGTGCTGTTCCACTCAGCCACTCAGCCTCTGGGGGTGCAGTGCAAGACAAGCTCAGGCACACAGTTCCACCTGGCCACTTGTTCTCTGGGCTCACACAGCTCAAATCACCCTCCAGGTGAACCAGCCACTGTTTGAGAGTTCCTTACAAAGCAGCTGTCTGCTATTCTTAACAAGTGCATGACTTCACACAGCCCAACTTTCCAGCCAGTCCTGAGAGTATTCGAGTCAGGGTCTGACATGGCCCAACTCCTTACTTTTTCAGGTGTTACCTGGCACCTCAATTTCTATGGTGCCAGTGTCCAAAGTCCCAGCAGACGTATGCCACCTCCGTGTGTCTCCCACTTCATCTCTATTCCCACCAGTGACTTCCAGCATCCAGGTCCTTCCTGGTGCCGGGCTGCCCTCACTCCTCTGGTAGTGGAGGGAACTAGTGATCTAACTCTCCTTTCTGTATCCTGTGGCAGGTGCTGGGCTGTGGGCCACAGCATCCCTGGTCCTGATGCAGAACACAGGGACCTTACCATCCCAGCAGAATCTCCTTACCATCTGTTTTTCAATATCCTCTGCAATTTTTGGCCCCCCAACTTCATATAAGCTGGGATTCCATTGGCTATTCACTCTGTTCCTCAGAAGATCGGCTAGCTGGGCACAGGGAGAACTGGACTCTGTTCCCACCTACCTTGCTGCCATCTTCTCTATCTGTACCTCATTTTTTTTTTTACCTATTCATTTACTGATGAGCACCTAGGTTGCTTCCAGCACTTGGCTATTGTAAATTGTGCTTCTATGAACACTGGGCACACAGGTTCTTTTGAAGTGGTGTTTCAGGATTCTTAGTGTATAATCCCATCAGTGGTATTGCTGGGTCAAGAGGCAGTTTCCTCTTTAGTTTCCTGAGGAAATTCCATACTGTTTTCCGTAGTGGCTTCACCAGTCTGCATTCCTAACATCAGTGCATTCCCACCAACAGTGTACTAGGGTTCCCTTTTTTTGACAACTTCGACTGTACTTGTTTGTTGATTTGTTTATGGTGGCCATTCTTACCAGTGTGGAGTTGTATCCTATTTGGTTTTAATTTGCATCTCTCTGATGGCTAGTGATGCTGAGCATCCTTTCATATGTTTCTGGTCCTTCTATATGTCCTCCTTGGAGAAGTATCTGTTCAGGCCTTTTTCCCATTTTCTAATTGGATTGTTTGTATTCCTGGTGTGGAGGCATGTGAGTTCTTTATAAGTTGAGAAGATAAAACCCTTGTCTGAGATTTCATTGGCAAATATATTTTCCCATATGGTTGGTTCCCTTTCATTTTGCTGATGTTTTCCTTAGCCATGAAGAAGTTTTTATTTTGATGAGGTCCCATTTGTTTATTCTTTCCTTTAGGTCCCTTGCTCTAGGGGACATATCGGTGAAGATATTGCTGCATGGAGTATCTATTTCCCTACCTATATTCTCCTGTAGAACATTTATGGTGTCACAACTTATATTTAAGTCTTTTATCCATCTTGAGGGTTTTTTTTGTGTGAATAGTATAAGATGGAGATGGAGTTTCATTTATTACATGTAGTTGCCCAGATCTCCCACACTATTTGTTGAACAAGCTACTTTTACTCCATTTTATGCTCCTGCACTCTTGCTTGAAAACTAGTTGACCATCGAGGCATGAGTTTCTTCTGGATTCTCTGTTCTATTTCATTGATATATGTGTCTCTTCATATGCTAGCACCAGACTGTTTTGATTACAGTTATCTAGTAATATAGTTTGATATCATGTATTGTGATCCCTCCTACTTTGTTCTTCTTTCTGAAAATTGCTGCTGCTATTCCAGGTCATTTTTGATTGCATATACATTTTTGAAATGTTTGTTCTATATCTGTGAAATATGTCATTGGTACTTTAAAATGGATTGCACTGAACCTATAAATTGCTTTGGTGGTATGGACATTTTGATGGTATTAATTCTTCCAAACCATGAACATCATATATACTCCCATTTATTTGTGTCTTCCTCAATTTCTTTCTTCAGTGTTGTGTAGTTTTCTGAGTACAAGTCTTTTACCTCCTTGGTTAGGTTTATTCCTAGGTACTTTATTTTTTCTTGTTCTTATAGCAAATGGGATATTTTTCCTAATTTCTGTTTTTGATATTTTGTTGTTGGTGTACAAAAATGCCTTTGATTTCTGGTATTGACTTTGTATCCCACTGTTTTACCAAATTTACTTATTATATCAAGTAGTTTTTTTTTGTGAAGTCTATAGGATTTTCTATGTACACTATTATGTCATCTGAAGACAATGACAGTTTTTCTTCCTCCTTTCCAATTTGGATGGCTTTTATTTCTTTTTCTTATCTGATCACTGTGGCTAGGAATTCCAATACTATGTTGAATAGAAGTGGTGAAAGTGGACACCCTTGTCTTTTTCCTAATGTTAGTAGGAAAGCTTTTATTTTTTGCATGTTATGATGTTGGCTGTAGTTTTCTCATATATAGTCTCTATTGTGTTGAGGTATGCTCCCTCTACTCCCACTTTGCTGAGTGTTTTTTATCATAAATGGTTGCTTTATTTTATCAAATGATTTTTCTGCATCTATTGAAACAATCATGCAATTGTTTTCTTTCATTTTATGTGATGTATTCTATTTATTGATTTGGAAATATTCTACAGTCTTTGCATCTCTGGGCTGAATTCCACTTGATCATGGTGTATAATCTTTTAAATGTGTTGTATCCGCTTTGCCAATATGTTGTTGAGGATTTTAGCATCCATGATTCATCAGCAATATTGTTCTGTAGTTTTTTTCTTTGTTGTCTCTATCTGTTTTTGGAATTAGGATGACAGTGGTGTTATAAACAGTTTGGGAATCTTCCTTCCTCTTGGAATTTTTTGGAATAGTCTCAGAAGGATAGGGGTTAGCTCTTCTTTAAATGTTGTATAAAATTCTCCTTTAAAACTGTCCTGTCCAGGGCTTTTGTGTGCTGGGAGTTTTCAGATTACTGCTTCAAGTTCACTAGCTGCTATCAGTCTGCTCATGCTTCCTGCTTTTCTTGATTCATTTCTTGAAGATTATATTTTTCTAGAAATTTATCCATTGCACCCTGGTTTTCAATTTCTTGGCATATAGTTATTTATAGTAATTTCTTACTATCCTTTGTATGGTGTCAGTTGTAATCTCTCCTCTTTCCTTTCTGATTTTATTTATTTGGGTCCTCTCTCTTTTTTCTTGATGAGTCTACTTAAAAGTTTGTCTATTTTGTTTATCTTTTCAAAGAACCAGCTGCTGGGTTATTGATCCTTGGAATTGTTCTTTTAGTCTCTATGTCATTTAATTCTTCTCTTATCTTTATATTTCCTTCCTTCTGCTTGCTCTGGGATTTGTTAGTTTTTGTTTCTCCAGTTCTTGTAGTTGTAGGGTTAGGTTGTATATTTGAAATGTTTCTGTCTTTTTTAGGTAGGCTTGAATTGCCTGAACTTCCCTGTCAGGACTGCCTTCCCTGTGTCCCATAGGTTTTGAACTGTTGTGTGTTCACTTTTATTTGTTTCCAGAAACTTTTGATTTCTTCCTTGATCTCACTGTTAACTCCTCCATTGTTTAATAGCATGCTATTCAATCTCCATGAATTTGAGTGTTTTTGAGTTTTCCCTTGAGGTTGGTTTCTAGTTTCAGTCCCTTGTTGTCAGAGAAAATGCTTGACATGATTTCAATTTTCTTGAATTTGTTGAGGTTTGTTTTGTGTCCTATCATGTGGTCTGTCTTTGAAAATGTTTCATGTGCATTTGAAAAGAATGAATATTTTGCATATTTGGGATGAAAGGCTCTATATATGTCAGTTAAGTCCATTTGGTTGAGGGCATTGTTGAATGCTGCAATAACCTTGTTGATACTTTGTTTGGAAGATCGATCCATTTTGGACAGTGGGTGTAAAATCCCTTAGTATAAATGTGTTGCTGTCTATATCTTTCTTAAAATCTTCCAAAATTTTCCATATATATATTTGGGTGCTCCTATGTTGGGTGCATATGTATTTACAATGTGTGTGTCTTTTTGTTAGATTATTCCTTTGAGTGTTATAAGGTGTCCTTCTGGGTCTCTTTTTGTGTCCTTTGTTCTGAAATCTATTTTTCTGATATGAGTATTGCTACCCTGGTTTTTTTTCCTGTCCATTTGCTTGGACTATTTTTTTCCATCTCTTCACTTTTAGTCCATGTAGGTCTTTTTTCTGAGGTAGGTGTCTCATAGGCAGCATTTGTGTGGGTCATTTTTTTCTTATCCATTCAGCTACCTTATGTCTTTTGTTTGGAGGATTCAAGCAATTTATATTTAAGATTATTATCAGTAGGTATTTTTTCATTGCCCTTTTATTCCCTTTGTACCTGTGTTCATCTGTTACTCTGTTTCTTCATCTTCTTTTTTTTTTTTAATTTTTATTTTAGTTTATTCAGTACAGTTTCTATCCTTTATTCCCATTCCAGCCCACCCACCCATTCCTCCCCTCCTCCCTCCCCTTTCCAACACCCCTAGTTTTGTCCATGTGTCCTCTATATTTGTTCCTGTAAACCCTTCCCTTCTCCCCTGAAATTCCCTCCCCTCTCCCCTCTGGTC
>CM052542.1:94800485-94813463 GCA_028533065.1 Trachops cirrhosus | reverse complement strand
TCCCGTAAGTTTTGGGTTGTTGGGAATTCATTTTCATTTGTTTTCAGAAACCTTTTGATTTCTTCCCTAATTTCATTCTTGATCCATTCATTGTTTAATAGCATGCTATTTAATCTGTTTGATCTTGAGTGTTTTGGGTTTTTTCATTTGTGTTGGTTTCTACCTTCAGACCCTTGTGATCTGAGAATGTGCTCAGTATGATTTCAATTTTCTTGAATTTGTTGAGGCTTGTTTTGTATCCTATCATGTGGTCTATGTTTGAAAATGTTCCATGTGCATTTGAGAAGAATGTATACTTAGCTTCTTTGGGATATAACGCTCTGTACATATCACTTTAGTCCATTCCATCTGGGGCCTTGTTCAGTTCCACAATATCTTGTTGATATTTTGTTTGGAAGATGTGTCCATTTTGGACAGTGGGGTGTTAAAATCCCCCACTAGAATTGTGTTGCTGTCAATATCTTTCTTGAAGTCCTCTAAGATTTTCTTTATGTATTTGGGTACTCCTATGTTGGGTGCATATGTATTTACTATGTTTATGTCTTCTTGGTGGGTTCTTCCCTTGAGTATTATGAAGTGACCTTCTGGGTCTCTCTCTATGGCCCTTTTTTTGAAGTCTACTTTGTCTGATATGAGTATTGCTACCCTGGCTTTTTTTTCCTGTCTGTTTGGAAATTTTGTTTCCAGCCCTTCACTTTCAGCCTATGTAGGTCTTTGCTCCTGAGGTGGGCCTCTTGTAGGCAGCATATGTGTGGGTCATGCTTTCTTATCCAATCTGCTACTCTGTGTCTGTTAATTGGGGAATTTAATGAATTTACATTTAAGGTTATTATTGATAGGTACTTATTCATTGCCATTTACGTACCTGTGTTCCTGTGTGTTTTTTCCCTTTCTTTCCTTAAAGCAGTCCCTTTAGCATCTCTTGCAGAGCTGGTTTGGTGGAGGTGTATTCTTTTAGTCTTGTTTTGTCTGGGAAGCTTCTTATTTGGCCTTCTATCTTGATTGAGAGCCTTGCTGGGTAGAGGAGCCTTGGTTACAAACCTCTGGTTCTCATTACTTGGAATATTTTTTGCCATTCTCTTCTGGCTTGGAGCATTTCCATTGAGAAATCAGGTTCAAGCCTTATGGGGACTCCCTTGTATGTTACTTCCTGTTTCTCCCTCCCTGCCTTTAAGATTCTCTCTTTGTCTTGAAATTTTGGCATTTTAATTATGATGTGTTGAGGTGGACCTGTTTGGGTTCCTCTTGATCGGGACTCTCTGTGTTTCCTGGATTCGTGTGACTTTTTCTCTCATCAAATTAGGAAAGTTTTTCGTCCATAGTTTTTCAAATAGGTTTTCTATCCCTTGCTCTTCTTCTTCTCCTTCAGGTATCCCTATTATACGAATATTATTACGTTTCATATTATCTTGCATTTTTCTTAATACCTCTTCATTCTTTCTGAGCCTCTTTTCCTGTTTTTGCTCTTTCTGGGTGCTTTTTTCTACCCTGTCCTCCAGCTCGCTGATCTGATCTTCTGCTTCATCGATCCCGCTTTTGATTCCTTCTGCTGTGTTCTTGAGTTCAGAAAGTGTATTCTTCATTTCCTTTTGGCCCTTGTTGATAGTTTCTATTTCCTTTTTCATGTTGATATAGTTTGCAGTGAGTTCATTGTAGCTTCCCTGTAGTTTCTGGTAAGTTATTGAGAGTTCGTGGAAGTTCCTGATAATCATTGCTTTGAACTCAGAATCTGATAGTTGAGTTGCCTCTGTTTCATTTAGCATTCTTTCTGAGACTTTCTCCTTTCCCTTCATTTGGGGATGTGTCTTTGTCTTCTCATTTTTCGTGAGACTCTTCTTGCTAGCCTCAGCTTCTTAAATTGATCTGTTCTGGCTCCCTAGGGTTATGGTGTGAACTTCTGTGGTAGCGTACCTGTGAGATTCTGTGGTACAGTCTCTTTCAGGTATCCAAGTGTTCACATTTTCCACCTACTGTTTTTTGTGATCAGTTGGAGCGGTAAGGCAAAATGGTTTAAGACAGCAAGAGAGTATTCTATGATATTTACAGTAGTAGGTAGTAGAAAGGAGATAGGAGATCCTTTGGCTATGTATAGTGTTAACCATGATCTTCCACCCCTCTATCCACTTTTTAGAAAGGGTGTAAGGAAGATAAGACTTGTTGGGAAGGAAAGGATTGTGATTTGGCTCTAGAAAGTAGTGAAGATATGGGAAGTCAGATTCTGGGGTAGGGTGAGAGTAAAGAGTAGTAAATATGTGAAGTGTGTGAGAGAATAGAGTTAACCACTACAGTAATAGAGTTCAGGGAACTGTGAAGTGGGCTGAGATCTGGGATGGGTGTTGTGAAGTATTTACAATTGTATGGAATAGTTATTATTTACAGTAATATTAGTGCAACAATCATATGACAGAATCTATGAAATCTGGATAACAAGAATAGGGAGTATTGAGCCTTGAGTAGTGTACTAATGGAACACAAATGAAGGACAGTAAATTAGCAACACACCATGAATGAGATAACAGGGGAAAACTATTAAATGATACAGTATAACCAGCCAAGCAAAGAAGACTATACAGAAACAAGAGGAATACCAAAATAGTATAAAAATAAAAGGTGTACAAATAATAAAATAATGATAATTATTATTATGCAATACTTGCAGATTCCCCCCAAAAAAAGGAAAAGAAAAAGGAAGGAACAAAGCAGAAGATGGAAGGAAGAAGAAGAGATAAATTTGGAAAGCAAGGGAGAAGGGTTAACACTACGATGACAGAAAGAGAAGCATAAAGAATTGATAGATCTCAAAATAATACGAATTAGAAGATAAAACGTTACTTCAAAATAATTAAGAGAAAACAAAAACAAAAACCAACAAACAACAAAAACAAAAAAAACAAAAAAGAAAAGAAAGGTATAAAAACCACACACACACACCTATTGTTGATTTCAGACTGGCGAAACCAGTTTTTCTAGCTGGCTTCAGCACACTGAGGGGTGACTTGAGATAATTTTTCTCCGTTACCTTTCAGTATTCAGTCAGTCTCTGGTGCACTGTCCACGGTGTAGGCCCGTGCTCTCCCCCAAGCCTTCTGGCGCCTCCTGGAAGGGACCCGTGTGTAAGGGCTGGTGCCACCTTGCGCGTCCTTGGGAATTCCCCGCTGTTTGTTCCATGGTCCCGCGGAGCGCCCGCGCCTCCTCCAGGTTCACGGGTGCGCACTCTCTGGGTCCCAAGGGGCGCCCACTTCTCGTCTCTTCAGGGTCTGGGCCTCACAGGTCCCGTGGAGCACCTGCGCCCCTTCCGGGTTCACGGGCGCGCACTCTCTGGATCCCGAGGGTTGCCCTCCTGCCCCAAATTCACAGCCTGGGCATCATAGGTCACGGGGAGCGCCCGTTTCTTTTCCTTTTTCAGCACTGTGGTTTTCCGAGACTTTCACCAAACCACACTCCCTCCGGGTTGGGGGCACGTGCATAGAGGCACCTGGTGGGGTGCACACTTTCACCAGGGCTTTACGTGGGTGCTTGCAGCCTCTGTGTGGGTGCCTCTTCGTCCTCACTCCTCTCTCACTCCTCTCTCTGTGGTCTCCGGTAAACTGGCCTCTCCCGGTGCTGCTCAGTCCTTGTTTGGCCAGGGAGGGAGTGGTTGACCCAGCTCTCTCCCTCAAGCCCCGTGGCATGCCCCGTGGCATACCCCGTAGCACCAGGCCTGCAGCTGTAAGCACCGTGGTCTCCTTGGTGATCCACCTAGTCTCCTTACCATTGAGTTTTTCAATGTTCGCTACAATTTGTGATCTCCTATTTTCATTTATGTCCTGATAATATTGGCTCTTTGCTCTGTTCCTACCTAGAATGGCTAGGATTTTTCCCTGGGTGTGGGAGAAGAAGAAGCTGCTCCTTCCTACCACGCCGCCATCTTCCCTCCTGAAGAACCTTTTTAATATGATTAAATGTCAAACTATAGCCCTGACTGGTGTGGCTCAGTGAATTGTGTGCTGGCCTACAAAACAAAAGGTCACCAGTTCGATTCTCATTCAGGGCACATGGCTGGGTTTTGGGCCAGGTCTCAAGTTGGGGGTGTGGGTGAGGAGGCAAGTGATCGCTATATCTCTCACACATTAATGTTTCTCTCCCTCTCTTTTCTCCTTCCCTTCCCCTTTCTAAAAATAAATACAATCTTTAAAAAATATTTGAGCCCTAACTGGGAATTGAACCAGCGACCCTTTGGTTCGTAGGCCAGCACCCAATCCACTGAGCCACACCAGCGAAGGCAATAAATAAAATCTTAAAAAAAAAAGACTGTAAAGAATAGTGGTTAAATGCTGTGGGTGGTAAGAAAGGGAAGGGGAAACTTGTTTTGTTATTTACCAGCATACCTTTGAAATATTATGTTCCAGACTACAGTAAAGCGAGTTGCAATCTTTTTTGCTCATGGAAAACTTGCATTCAAGTTGTAAAAAAATTCAACACTAGGAAGCGTAATAAAGTCAAGTGCAGTAAAATGAATTATGCCTTTATTTGCTAATGGAGGAGATGAACTTTGAGACGTACTCATCTCAGGAACTTTCTGAAGGCCACTGCATTTTCAGGCTGTGTGCAGAGTGTGGAGAGCATGCCAAGAGGAAGGATCAGAATGAACAAGGGTAGAGTTGACCATGTCATGTATAGGGGGCCTTGAGAAGATTTGTCCTGTCTGGACAGACATATCTCAGATGGTGAGCAAGTATCTCAAATGGTGAGGGAGGTAAAAATGAATGGGAGAGGCCAGCCCCACTCTGATTTCTCCACCTTATTGCATTAAGTAGAGAAGGTGCTCCAGCCTGAGATGACAGCTGGCTGGCTGAGCTTTCTGCACAACCAGCATTATATTGCTATCTTATATAGTGTGATGTGCTGAGAATTCCTTTTGCAGGAAGCACTTCAGATATAACTGCCTTAGTGTTTCTGTTATAAAATGTAGACAACGTTCTTTCCCTTATCAGCTTAATAAAGATGCTTCAAAAGATCCATGTGTTTGTGAAGAAACAAGAGATCTTAAATGGTGTCAGTTATTGCCAGAAGTAATTCTAGTCTCTAAGACTTGAAATGTTTCTGGATCCATTATTCTGAAGTAGAGACAGAACCCAGAACTCTTTTTCCCCACACTACAAATTAAAGAACATAATTTTTTAGATGTAGTAAGTATAAAAATACCCTATAATTTAAAAACTCTACTGATAAAAATAATATTATTAGAGAAAAAGCTAGCAAAAACCCTTGCAGTGAATTGATACAAAATGGTCCCTAAATCACCTTTCCATGTCTTTGCCCTTTTGTAGTGTGACTCTGCTTGTTTCTCCCATCAAGTAGTAGAGTCTGTTTTCCGACTCCTGACTCTGAGTTTTGCCATGTGACTTGAACTGACCAGTGGGACATCAGCAGACATGATGCAAACAGAGGCCATATGTGCAGTGTGCCAGTATGCTGTTGTCACTATGTGAAGAAGCCTAGGAGGAAGGCTACATGGAAAGTGAGGCCCTGTCTTCCTCATCGAGCCCAATCCCCAGCTGTCCTGGGCCCACTACAGCATCATGAGTAAGTTAGATAAGAACCTCAGAATAGCTACAGCCAACCCATGGAATTGTGAAATAGGAAATCATTGCTGTTTAAGCAACTAAGTTTTGGGTTGCTTGTTCCTGAGCAATAGCAAACAGAACTGTCCTGCGATAAATGACTGGAGTCTGTGCCTGTGATTTTTTTTTTTTAAGATTTTATTTATTTTTAGAGAGGGGAAGGAGGAAGAGAAACAGCAATGTATGGTTGCCTCTTGAGCACCCCCTACTGAGGGCCTGACCTGTAACCCATGTGCCTGTAATTCTAATCATGGCTTCACTAGTGCAAACCCTCAAGGAGTCCACAGTCCAGTGAGGGAGGCAGAAATGTAAGCAGGTCACTTCTGTACAGTGTGGTGATTGCTCAAGATGGGCTCTGGGCAGCTATGGCCTTGAGCTCGTCTCCACCCTTCTTTCTGCATGTGTTAGGATCAGACACTGTTCTCTGCAAGACAAGCATTGAAGGACACTTGGAGGAACTAGAAGAAGGTGTTTTCCATCTCTCAAGTCAGTCAGGCTCACATTTCCCTTTATCATCAGTGAAAGAACCCAGACAAATCTCTTTCTCTTTTGTTAACTGAGTATTTCCAGTATTCGTGTATTTGCTCTGTTAGCAAGGGAATATGCACAGCTATTCCTTAACTTTCCTCAGGTTCTGAATCTTCTGGAAAATGTAAACATTAGTTCAGGCCCTTTTCCCAGTAATCAGTCTTGGTTCACCTAATTTGCCTAATGACTGACTGTGTCAAGCTGAGCCCCACCTGCCTCATGTTATGTTCTCACTCACTCGTGACCAGCCTTGGCTCCTCGCTGTTGATGTGCTCCGTGGGATTCTAAGTTACACATATTGGCCTTCAGTCTACAGCATATCTCCTCCCTCCTGGCTAAGCATTTGCATTTGGCCAAGGACTTTTATAGCACCAGGCTCCATCAGTTTTCCATAGGGGCCCATTCTCCCACTGGGTAGCATTGTTGCGGATACCTGGAGTTTACTCTGCCCTTCTTCTTGGCTCTAACCTTTGAAGTTGCTTGTTTGAAAATTACCTTGAATAATCAACTGGAATAATTTAAAGATGTGGCTATAGTTTTTTACGGTTACAATAGTGAAAGGTATGGATTGTAGTTTGAAAATTGAATATCTTTCTGTGGCTTGTGATGTAAATTTGCAAGTGAACTCAAAATGATAAAGTTAAATATTAGGTATAAATTGGACCCAACATTTTGAGGTACCTCTTACTGCCTTAAAATATCCACTTTGGAAATATCTAAATAATGATTTTTCTTGAATTTTTAGCAACTGTATCAATTACTTTGATCAGATGTCCTCCATATAGACAAAAGTGCAGTAAAAAGCCTGTTACTATTTAATATATCAAATGTGGAGTCCATGTTATCTTGTTTATTCATGGAGATTTTAATAACTCTACCATGACAAAGTGAATAACACACCAGGTTTTGTCTTTCCAACAGCAATGCTACAGAGAGATAAAAAAGAAAAAAACTGCTTAGTTTAGGTTCACCTTGTAAGCCTCCAACAGGCTATCATACTTAGTGAAATATGGCTGTGAAACCTGAACAAAGTTGCTTAACTTCTCTAAGCCATTTGCGAAATGGAAATAAAAGTTTCTCTCTAACTTCTGGCACTGCTGTGAGAAGTAAATGAAATAATTCATGTAAAGCACTTATGACTTGTATGTGCTATTTTCTGTTGTTTTTTCCTTGTAGTATTATTATTTACAGGTCGTATTTTTGTGATTTTAAGTTTGTTCCTCCTGTTTCATTACCTGTTTAAAGCATTTGACAAGAAAAAGAATTCTGAGATGTTCTGAATTAAATTACAGCATCCAGAGAGTGAGAAAAAGAGACAGACTGGTTGCCCTATTAATAGCTGTGGACCAGCTAACAAAGTACTGCTCATATTCTGTTGGAAGGTCTGTTGGAATTTTGGATTAATTTACAAGTGGCTATTTCCATGGCATCCAAAAGAGAGAGTAGCGGAGGCAGCGCTACACCCCAGGAACCTCTGCTTCTTATTTACACATGAACTTTTCAAACTTGCCCACACGCATTCAAGGGAGCAAACACTTCTTCCTTGGACTCTGCATTCATCCCTGAACTGTCCTGCTTTAGCTTTCCTATCCCCTTTTGTCTATAGCTATTGTTTTTTTTTTTTTTTGTAAAGCTTACATTTTTCTCCCTTGCTACTTGATTTATGAAAATGGTCAACAAACTTTAGGACAGTGGACATGCTGTCTTTTCACCTAGCTCTACTGTGGGTGGTTCAGACTTTATGCCCAAGGACCTGGTCTTTCCCTCTAGCAATGGCCTAATAAACTCTTTTTTAAAAAAGACTTTTAGCCAGGGAAATTAAAACTTTTTTAAACATGTTTATACTTTGAATTTCATTGTCTGCTTATCCGCAGCATTTCTTATTTATTATTTGTTCTGTAACATTGATTTTATTTTTTAATATTATAGGGAATTTTTAAAACAAACAGAGTCTTTTGTGTCTGAGTAAACTCTATCTAGTCTGTGGGATATGTTTGTGTGTTTTATAACTTTGTTTCTTCACTTTTGGTAGTTGCATACATATTTTCTGGTAGTTAACTGCTTTATTCTGTTCCATTTACAATTTTAAATTCATTTTGATTTTTTTTTAGTAAGCTTATAGTGTTAACACACCAGCTTTAGATTATAAAACTTTGTCTCAGACTTTTTTTAGTGGGTGGTGTCTAGAGACCTTTGGTGTTATTCTACCATCTTCCCTAAAATTCTCAGAACTTTTAAGTTTAATTTTGGGCTTTATTTCACTAAAATGTTGGAATAGGGTAGTCTTAAACACCTTAAGGTTTGTGCTTGCTTCCCAGTAATCTAGTGAGGGTCAGATGATGGCCAGATGTGAACTGCTTGTGATAGAACTTTCTTTCCTGGTGTTATAGAACAGAAAGAGTTCATTTACCCGGCATTAGCAAAGTCAAACACTAAACACTGAGAATTGCAGTGGACCAAGATTGGCTATTTTACTGTGAATGGTGTCACTGAGAAGGACTAGAAGCTAAACTTAAAAACCCAATCTCCTCAATGACAAGTATATTATGGATTATGTAGGGCAAAATCACAAAGCACCATGGATTAGGAGTTTGGGGTTGTACTGGGAGCTGATTGATTGGAGGTGAGGTAAAGGTGATAAATCATTTCTTCAGGTCTTGAGGACAGCTTTGAGGTCTCTTCTGTTGTCCCTCTGTTTGGCCTCATTGGAAAGTAGCTGGGAAGTTGTTCCACCTTAGGGCTCAGGAACAGAAACGTAAGTTAGGTCTAGATGTTAGCTTTAGCCTGTCAGAGATCCAGATCTTGTGACTATTAGTCAGGTCTTGGTTATTGTCTTCTTCTTCCTCAGGGTTTGCTGATTATAGAGGGGGTGCAGGAAGGTTAGGTCTCTAAGTGGTGTGGAGAGACAGTGAGAGATATGATTTCCAGAGCAAGGATTTAGAGCTAGATTTAATCAGGTCATAAGGACCCTTAGTTTCACTGCTTTGAGTGAAGGGAATAAAGGCTTTGAGGTGATACTGTTAGGGTGATAGTATGTTTTGTGCCATTATTGGAATATGTAGCTATGTCTTCAATGACCTGCTACCTATCCTGCATTGGATTTTTGACCCAAACATTGAAATTTCTCATCTGTAATTTATGAAATTTATGTTTTCCTCTGTCTCAAAAGAGCTTTTATCAGTAATTCTTAACAACTTGTGGACGAAAAAGAGCACATGTCAAACCAGACAAGTTCAGGGGAAGCATGTGTGACAGCCTTACAAACTCACAGATCAAAGTTAGTACTTAGGATGCTCTGAAATGAAAACTTTCTCACTAAAAGCAGTTCATGGCAAGCAGTTATGTCCAAGGCTAGAATCTTTCCTGACAAAGGCCATTCTTCACTGTAAGTGAGCCTATCTGTTCTCTTTTTGCCTCTAACATACATGATAACATATTTTTGGAATATTAAAGTAATTTCCCTTTTTCCAGACCCCTCAAAGCACAGTCACCTCAACCAGAGGAGAGTCCACAAATCCCCTCATTGTTGTTACGTTAATTTTGACCATTAATTACCCTATATCCACAAATGTAAATGAACTTACCTGTCTTATCTGTCCATTTTACTTTTTATCCAGTTCCAGATATTTCCCCATTTTGATTTTTCCTGTTTCTCTTCTCTATCACCAGTAACCCCCTTATGCCTCCTCCTCTGATTTTTATGTATAAAGTAAGTGGTAAAACTGCCATTTTCTGGTGTATTTTCTCAATCTCTCGAGAGTTTTGCCCTCTGGCATTGTTTGTTAATTTGGCTCAAATAATATGTAATGTTTCTTATATTGACATTTATTGGGTGTAGTTGGCAGCATTCCAAAGAAGCCCACCCAGGGACCTTGCAGACCTGCACTTGTGCTAGGTATCAACAGGAGCCCATTGTGTTCTTTGTTTTGCATCAGGTGAACTTGGTTGATTTTCAGGTGGAGTTCCAGGCCTCCCTGTTTTAAGGTAAGAGGCCTTGATTTTATTTGAGCTGTATTTTTAAAAATCCTCAAGGTTAAGGGTTGAGAGAGAATCTAGGCTAAGGTAGAACTGGAGGACAAGTGGGTGGCTGGTTTTTAACTTTGGCTTTTCAATTGAAATTGCTTTCTGAGAGTCTGAACAAAAACCATTTGTTGGATAAATGAGAACCTGACCTCATTCTGCTCTAAAGGGGCACTTCCTCCATCCAGCTGGAATCTTAGGTATTCTTTGGAGACTAAGAGTCTTTGTGGAGCTGTCAGGAGGTATCCCCCATGATGTACAGGAGCTCCATCAGGGATTCTGACTCGACTAATTATTTGACTTGTCTAGGATGTGCACATAGTGTTTGGTTACTTAGCATTCTGAGTACTCATGATCATATTAGACTGCCAGGAAACAGAAACTGAGCCACGTAAGAGGGTTCTATATAACTCAAGAGGTGACAGCCCCTTGGAGCTGAACCCACAGGCAGCACCCTCTCAACCCAGACTACAGATTCCAAAATAAAACTAAAATTAACATGGGAAATCCTGCCCCCAAGGCCGGAAACTCTCAGACTCCAGCCTACATTAATACTTCTGTAGATACACAATAAGTAGGAAGACTTTACTTACAAGTGCTTTACAGAAGTGGGAAGATTTAACTGGAAAAGACATCAACTTAAAATGGCCAAAATGAAGTTTTTTTTCATGCCTCAATTAATTTTGCATGTAAAACTAGAAAATGCCGGCTCTATAGTTAAACTGAATAGGAAGTATATGTTAATTGGAAATTAGAAGCTTCTAGGAGGAGCACAGATAAATTATTTTAAAAAAAAAACAAGTAATAAATTTTAGAGACTGTCTCTGAACTAAAGAAGGCTTCTGAAGCCAATCTGTGCCAACTCCTCATTCCTCCCCTTCTACAGCTCCTTCGCTGTGTTTGCTCTCCGAGCTTCCTTGTCCAAACTTGCCTTCCACCTCCCTTCTATCTTCTGTATATCTTCTCCATTACCATTCCCTACTGACCTAAGAGAAAATGAGAATAAGAATTCAGACAAGGATAAACCAGGAATTTTAGCAGCTCCCCTTGGAGAAAATCTGGTCTCAGGCAGAGGGCAATCAGCCATTGTATATATTCTTTGGACTTGAACAGAATTAAGGTTAACTACCTAAAGATTTTCCTGATTTTCTCCAGGACTCTACTGGGTTCACAAAGAAATTTAATTGAACTGTTAGAACATGTAATCCTGGCTGTTCTGACTTTTTCCAGTTAATATACCTATTATTTCTGGGAGCAAGAGCAACAGAATTACCAAATAAGGTTTGCAGGAAATCTCCTCTAGAGGAGTCTGTTCACTTTAAGGAGGATTATAGGACAATGAAATAGGGTTTAGAAAGAGATAGAGAGAAAAGAGATCTCATTGTGGTTTAGAGAAGCAAGTATACGGCTGCTCCAAGGATGATGAGAAAGCATTTCCCCTTCTTTAAAATTACCATAAAAGGGAAAATGAGGACTTCTATCCAAGATGGAGGCATAGATAGACACACTGTGCCTCCTCACACAACCAAGATAGGGACAACAACAATTTAGAAACAGAATAACAACCGGAACTGACAGAAAACTGGACTGTATGGAAGTCGGACACCCAAGGAGTTAAAATAGACACGTTCATCCAGACAAGTAGGAGGGGCAGAATCGGGCAGCCTGCCATGGGCGTGGTCGCGGTGCACAGGGCAGAGAGCGTTCCTGGAGCAGAAACAAACTGGACTGGACACATAAGGCAAATGGGGAACACAAGACAACAGCGGGCAGAACCTGGGTGTGCATTCGGCAGCTGGCAGACCCTGGCCGAGGGTTGGCAACCCGCAGACCCAGTGAGGAGGTGATTGCGAAGTAAGGCACTGGGCGCAACCCAGGATCCCAGCGCTGGGAAATAGAGCCTTGGGGCACTGATTGAAAACACCTGTGGGGATTGAGGTGCAGGGAGAGACTTCCAGCCTCACAGGAGAGGTGGTTGGAAAGTCCCAAGGGGTGCACAAGCCCACCCACATGGGAATCAGCACCAGAAAGGCCCAGTTCACTTGGGAGAAGCGGCGGAAAGGAATGAAATCGGCAGAGAGTGGAGCAAGCGCCATTGTTCCCTCTCGGACCCTGTGCCCATGGATAGCATCACAACCCAGTGACTGGGGTGCCCCGCCCTGGTGAAACCTAAGGCTCCGCCCCTCATATGTAACAGGTGCCACCAGACCAAAAGAAAAAAAGAGAGAGAGATGGCTCAAACGGAAGAATAATTGAAAGCCCCAGAACTCATCCTTCTAAGCGACCGAGAGATAGCCAGCCTATCAGATGCACAATTCAAAACACTGGTGATCAGGAAGCTCACAGAATTGGTTGATTTTGGTCACAAATTAGATGAACAAATGAAGACTACAATAAGTGAAATGAAGAAAAATACACAGGGAACCAATAGTGATGGAAAGAAAGCTGGGTCTCACATCAATGGAGGGGACCAGAAGGAAGAAAGAAACAACCACACAGAAAAGAATGAAGAAATAAGAATTCAAAAAAATGAGGAGAGGCTTAGGAACCTCCAGGACATCTGTAAGCGTTCCAACATCCAAATTACGGAGGTACCAGAGGAAAACAGGAAGAGCAAGTGGAAAAGTTATTTGAACAAATAATAAAGGAGAACTTCCCCAATCTGGAGAAGGAAGTAGACTTCCAGGAAGACCAGGAAGCTCAGAGAGTCCCAAAGAAGTTGGACCCAAGGAGGAACACACCAAGGCACATCATAATTACATTACCAAGGTAAAAATGAAGGAGAGAATCCTAGAAGCAACAAGAGATAAGGAGACAGTAACCTACA
>CM052542.1:94781130-94800385 GCA_028533065.1 Trachops cirrhosus | reverse complement strand
GCAAACTCACAAGTATTAACAACCATACCTAAAACCAAAAGAAACTAAGCAAACAACCAGAACAGGAACAGAACCACAGAAATGGAGAACACATGGAGGGTTAGCAACAGGGGAGTAGGAGGAGGAGAGAGGGGGAAAAGGTACAGAGAATAAGTAGCATAGATAGTAGATAGAAAATAGACAGGGGGAGGGCAAGAATAGTATGGGAAATGTAGAAGCTAAAGAACTTATGACACGTGGACATGAACTAGAGGGGAGAATGTGGGTGGGGTAGGGTGTGCAGGGTGGAGGGGAATGAAGGAGGGGTAATGGGACAATTGTAATAGCATAATCAATAAAATATATTTTTAAAAAATGGAAAAATTTCTAAGGCCCTTGAACTACTGGGACTACTTTATCTGTTCTTAACACACCTAAAATGGAGTAAACCTGTGCAAGTGGTAGGGATAACTAATCAAGCAATGTCTATTTTTAAGTCAGAACCTGTACCCTTCCAACTAGGGAATATTATGGGGATGGGTGGATATCTATCTATCATCTAACTATCTATACCCCGCAAAATGGAATTTATTTACAAAAAATGTGTATTTATTCTTAGATGTTTAAACTTCAGTCACCTTCAAAGTACTTTCCATTTGATGCCATACACCTACCTTGATGTTTTCTCATCAAAAACTGCTCAAAACAGTTTTTATAAATTTTGGATATTAATCCCTTATCAGATGTATTACTGAATATGTTCTCCCATTCTGTGGGTTGTCTTTTTATTGTCAATGATTTCCTTTGCCATGCAAAAACTTTTTAGTTTGATGTAGTCCCATCTGTTAATTTTTTATTTTGTTACCCTTGCCTGGGAAGATATATCTGATAATATATTGCTACTGGCAATGTTCAGGATTTTTCTGTTTATGTTTTCTTCTAGGACTTTTATAGTTTCTGGTGTAACATTTAAGTCTTTGATCTATTTTGAACTTATTCTTGTCTGTGGTGTAAGGGGGTGGTCTAGTTTAATTTTTATGCACTTACCTGTCCAGTTTTCTAAGCATCATTTATTGATGAAACTATCTTCAGCTCATTGTGTGTGCTTGCTTCCTCTGTTTGCTTCCAAATACTAACTGACTGTAAAGGTGTGGGCTTATTTCTGGACTCTGTATTCTATTCCATTGATCTGTGTGTCTGTTTGCCAGTTCTGTGCTGTTTTAATTACTGTGACTTTGTAGTATAGTTTGGTATTAGGTAGTGTGATTCTTCCAACTTTGTTCTTCTTTCTCAGGATCACGTTTGTTATATGGTGTGTCTTTGGTTCTGTATAAATCTTTGAAATATTTGTCCTAGTTCTGTGAAATATGTCCTTGGAATCTTGATAGGAATTACATGGAATCTATACGTAGCTTTGGCTAGTATGGACTTTTTTTTTATTGTTGTTTGAATACAGTTGTCTCCATTTTCAGCCACCACTTTTGGGTGCCCCACCCACCCTCACCCCCTACTCTCAATCTTTCCTCCTTTAGTTTTGCCCATGTGCCCTTTGTTCCTTGACAACTCTTCCCCTTTTTTGTCCATTATACCCTCCCACCTCCCATGTGTTTACTTTCAGATTGTTCTTTATTTCAGTGTCTCTGGTTATATTTTGCTTGCTTGCTTGTTTTGTTGATTAGGATCCCCTTGTACGTAAGATCATATGGTATTTGTCTTTCACAGACTGGCTTACTTCACTTAGCATAATGTTTTCCAGTTCCATGCATGCTGTTGCAAATGTAGGAGCTCCTTTCTCTCTGTTGAGTAGTATTCCATTGTGTAAATGTTCCACAGTTTTTTGATCCATTCATTTACCTAGGTTGCTTCCAGCACTTTGCTATAGTAAATTCTGCTGCTACGAACATTGGGGTTCATAGGTACTTTTGAATTAGCGTTTCAGAGTTCGTAGGGTATATCCCAGCAGTGGAATTACTGGGTCAAAAGACAGTTCCATTTTTAGCTTTCTGAGGTGACACCATACTTTTTCCACAGTGGCTGCACCCTTCTGCATTCCCACCAGCAGTGTATTAGAGTTCCCTTTCTTCTACAACATTGCCACCAGTTATTGTTTGTTGATTTGTTTATGATGGCCACTCTCACTAGTGTGAAAAGGTATCTCATTGTGATTTTAATTTGAATCTCTCTGATGGCTAGTAATGCTGAGCATCCTTTCATATGTCTATGGGCCATCTGTATGTCCTCCATGGTGAAGTGTCTGTTCACATCCTGCACATTTTTTAATTGGATGGGTTGTCTTTCTGGAGTAGAATTGTGT
Source organism: Trachops cirrhosus (assembly GCA_028533065.1). Lineage (NCBI taxonomy): Eukaryota > Metazoa > Chordata > Mammalia > Chiroptera > Phyllostomidae > Trachops > Trachops cirrhosus. The sequence continues at coordinate 94,798,092 of CM052542.1, read as the reverse complement.
GAGTTCTTTATGTGTTTCGGAGATCAAACCCTTGTCAGAGGTATCATTGGCAAATATATTTTCCCATACAGTTGGTTTCCTTTTCATTTTGCTGATGTTTTCTTTAGCTGTGCAGAAGCTTTTTAATTTCATGAAGTTCCAATTCTTTATTCTTTCCTTTTTGTCTCTTGCCCTAGGGGGCATATCAGTGAAAATATCGCTCCATGGAATATCTGAGATTTTCCTGCTTATGTCCTCTTCCAGGACTTTTATGGTGTCACGACTTATATTTAAGTCTTTTATCCACCTTGAATTTGTTTTTGCATATGATGTTAGTTGATGGTCGAGTTTCATTTTTTTTTTTTTTCCTTTTTCAATGCTGTGGTTTCCGAGACTTTCACCAAACCACGCTCTCTCTTCGGGTTTTTCAATGTCCGCTACAATTTGCGATCTCCTATTTTCATTTATGACGTGATAATGTTGGCTCTTTGCTCTGTTCCTACCTACAATGACTAGGATTTTTTTTCCTGGTTGTGGGAGAGTAGAATCTGCTGTGTCCTACCACGCCGCCATCTTGGACTCTCCTCTCAGCATACATTTTTTAAAAAAGTACCAACATTGGTGAATTTTGTACAGCCATTTTAATATTGAAGATGGAAGAACATATGCAATATTTTTGGTGTATTATGCTTTACTATTTCAAAAATGGTAAAAATGCATCTGAAACTCAAAAAGATTTGTACAGTGTATGGAGAAGGTACTGTGACTTGTATGTGGTTTGCAAAGTCTCTTGGTACTATTTACATTTTGGCCAAATAATTCTTTGCTGTGGGGCCATCTTGTACATTGGAAGATGTTTAGCAGCACGCCTGGCCTCTACCCACTAAAAGCCAATAGCGGAAGATAACCGACATACTCAAAATATCCAAATCAATAAAGTTATTAGTGAAAATGAAAAGAAAAGAATGTGTCTTTTATTTTCCGGGGGGAAAAAAACAGAACGGACTTTGTGGCCAAACCAGTAGTTTTTCCAGAAAATAAGCACACCTCAAGTTTTTGTTGGGTGCAGCCAGCATTCGTTTCTGCTGGACTCAACCTTGACATGGTGATGTCTCCAGTGTTTGGAGGACCATGTTAGTGCACTGCCACCAGCTGGTGGTGTAAGAATAGGAGTGCATGACCCTGTGGGATAGGGACTCAGGGCAGGGACCTCAGTAGCTGGCCCTGCAAATCTCTCTCTGGAGCCTGGCCACCCAGATCTTCTCTTTATGTCTTCTGTATGCCTTGCATCACTTTTCATCTACCAGAGCCCTCGGTGAGTGCCCAAGAGGAGCTCCTGTGCATTGGCCCTTTAGGAGAGCACCTGGGGTTCTAGGAGACTCCTTCCTCTTCCCAGCAGGCAGAGTCCCCACTGATTTTTACTGCCAGAGGCCATGCAGGCTTTTCTTCCTGGCCCTGGTGCTCTGGTTTGTGGATCCCAAAATGGATTGAGACCCCATGCTCCTCAGGAGGACTTTCACAGCTGAGATATGCTTCCTGCTTCTCAGGTGCCACACCTGGGAGCAGGGACAGGCTCTGTTTGTGTCTCCACCCTTCTTACCAGTCTCTGCATAGCTTCTCCTATAAATCCTTGGATATAATACCCCTGTTCAGTTGTCCTTCAGTTGGTCATTCAGGTTGACTTTCTGTAATTTAGCTGTAAAGCCAGTTTCTCAAGAGGAGTATGTGTAGTTTCCACTTCTCTGCAGCCATCTTGGATCCTTCTTTAGTTTGGATTTAAAAGTTACCATTTTTATACTAAATATGCCTGACACAGGAGAGGAATTCCTTTAGGCAAGCTTTCAGGTCTGTTACTCAGAGCGGTAAGGAGGGAGGTGTTTCAAATCTGCAGAAAATTAAAGGTCTTTCCACATTTGTGTTTCACTGGCAAACAGTTCTCCCCAGGCTTATCATGGTCTTGTAGCAGTGATACAGTAATGATAATTATGCAATAAGCACCAAAGGCAGCTATTGGCATGATATGTGGTGGGGATCTAGGCATGGTTAGTTTGACTGAGTATTCCAAGAGGGCACATGGAGTTTGTCATCTGTGAGAGAGAACTTTAATGCATTAGTGATGAAAAATTGCTCACCACTGACTAGTGCAATCTCCCAGAGGGTTAAGAACTCAGCAGTAAGTACACGCCTCTTGTCTTGAAAATGTGAACACAAATATTCAGACCATTTGTGTATGGTGCACCATCTTGTACCCCCTTCATCAAAGGCTTGAAATATAGTAGGTGATGTATAATATCTAAACACTAAAATTTTATTTATTATTTATTATGACATCTAGACAGTAATACTACCTATTTTATTTTCCTGTTTTTTTTGGTTATCAGTGATCACCTACCTATTATAAATCTAGATTTTTAAAAACAGAATACTCTTTAATTTTTATTTATTGATTTTTAGAGAGAGGAAGGGGGAAGAAAGAGGAAAACATTAATTTGTTGTTCCAATTATATATGCATTCATTGGTTGATAACTTGTATGTGCCCTGACTGGGGACTGAACTCTCAACCTAGGCATATCAGAATGATGCTATAACCAACTCAGCTACCCAGCCAGGGCTAAAACAGTATATTATTTTAGCTCATTTTCTCATATGTGTTGATCCCTTTCAGTTTCTTATGCATTGCTGTTGCTTGTTGATCAGAGTTTTGTGAAGGAAATTCATTTTATGAGTCCTTTTGCTCTTCAGGTGGGTTAGTAACACTGTCAGACGTGGGACCAGCCTCACAAACACCTACCTTTGGTCCAGAGCAGAGTTTTGGGAGAAGTGGAAGAAAGAGCTGCCCATCAGATGAGACCTTAGAGTTGTCAGGCCCTGTTTACCCTCCCTGCCTGCCATCCCACCCCTAGTACATGGTTAACAAATGAAAATCCCCAAATTAGAGATTCATTTTTGGGGGGTTTAAGGTTTCTATCCTTTGTTAAAACTTGAACAGCATGAAATATGACTACATTAAACCTTATGGATAATTTGGATAATGTATATTTAATTGGTTTTGTAAAGAGTTTGATACATCTCAGTGGGGGCTAGGGAAGAAAGAGAGAAAATATACATTCCAATTACTAGGCACTTTGGAAGAATGTAAGAGAAAATTAGAAAAAGAAGCTGGAGTGCCTAGGATCATTGAATATAGCAGATTCAGACACTATTATTTTGACTAAGGGCAGCCATTTCATGGTCTCAGAAATGTTGATTATGACATTCATCTTCCCTGAAAAGTTCTTTAGAACAGACATTAACAAACTGCAGGCCCATGGGTCAAATCTAGTTTACCATGTGCTTTTGTAAGTAAAGTTTCATTGGAACATAACCATTCACATTTGTTTATATACTTGCTGTGGTTTCTTTCATGCTACAACAGCAGAAGTGAGTAGCTGTAATATATCTGACCCATGATGCCTAAAATATTTAGCATCATATCTGGTCCTTGACACAAAAATTTTGCTAAAAACTGGTCTAGAGAGTCTAGACTTTTAGAAGGTTATACATAGGTCATAGGTATCTTAAATTTAGTTTAGACTTCTTAACCTTTAATCCTACCATTATATGGACTCAAGGGCTGCAGTTTTAAGGAAAGATCACTGCTTGTATCAGAATGAGTACTTAATCAGAAAAAAGTATTTCTTTTAAAATATTCTTATAACAAAGGATAACACTGCTGTGTTTAAAATCTAAGTAGTCAATTTAAAATTAATATCTGATTATCCTTTACATGTACGTGATCCTCTAGCCTCTTTTAGGTGCTCCCATTTTATCACTTGAGAAAAATGTTACAATTTTCCTCACATTCATTCATTTTCTATCATTTTTGAAGACCAAGTATTTATGCCAGGCATTGTAACTTATTTAAATATAAAACCCTAACTTCACTGTTGGAAATATGAAAAGTGTTTTAGCTCAGTTATATCTTGTCTTCTCTCTCTCTTAGCTTTAAGTCCATGGCCCAAAATGACTTTCCCACTGGACACTCTCTTCTGTAAAGACAACAAGGAGACAGGAGGCTGTGATGAGCATGCCACTGCATCAGGTCTCAGCCATTCCATCCCAGGATGCCACCTCCGCTAGAGTCTACAGAAGTAAAACCAAAGAAAAGGAGAAGGAAGACCAGGTAATGGGAGAACACCCATTTTACTTTCCTTATTTTTCTTGTTTTCATTAAAGATGATCTAGAATGATAAGTTCTAAAGATCACAGTTTTCTCTGCTGATATACTAAAAAGCCCAGGGTGTGCTTAGATACTGTAATTTTGTGGGTTCCTAGGTTTTCAGATTTTGTCATCAATTTATTCTGTGATGGTTATGCATGACTTATTTATCTTCATTGGTTAAATCTACCTGGTTATTTCTGGCGAATCACTGAGGAAGTTCTTTGGATTCTTAGAATTATGATGCAAAGGGTAAATTTATTTCAACAAAAATGTATGAATGCCTTCTACATACTAGTCTCCACTGGCTGCAGGGGTATCATAGTTTACATCAAAAACCCTGTCTCTGCCCTGTATGGCTCTTGATTTGCTCTAAAAATGAACTGTGCATTAGAGTTTAATAATGTCAGTGACAGAGGAAATTCAGGACCACATAATCCCAGCCCGAGGGGTCAGGAGTGGCTCCCTGGAGAAAATAACATTCACATGGAGAATCTGAGCAGTGATCTGGGGTTAGCTAGGAGAATGGTAGGATATTATTCCAGTTGGGGGTCATAGTACATTCTGAAAGACCAAAGAGTTGAGCTAGGTGAGTTTGAAGAGATTAAAATAGAATTAACTGGCACATAAAGGTTGAATTGGATAGTGGCAGTGTAGGGAGTTGGAAAATTTAGAGGAGTTACCTTAAGGGGTTTGGGTTTATCTCTGAAAAAGAATGATCAGACTTGTATTCTTAAAACTTTTATTCAAGCTACAGTATGGAAAATACTTAGAGGATTATTTAGTAGTCTACTAAGGTCAGGTTTGGCAAACTTTTTCCTTAAAGGGTCGGATAATAAAGAGTTCAGACTTGGTAGGGCAGATAATCACATTTCCCCACCTCTGACACTGTAGCATGAAAAAAGCCAAACAAACTGTATAAATGAATGGACATGACTGTGTTCCAATAAACCTTTGTTTATAAAAACAGGTTACAGGCCAGGAAAGGAATATTGCTGAGTAGTAATCTGTGAAAAGGTATTTTATTATATTTTGTATTGTTTAATTATTTTATTTTTATTATTTATTTATTTATTATTTTCATTATGTTTATTTGATTTTAATTTTAAATTTAATTTTAATTTTATTTTTGCTTTTCAAAAGAAAACATCAACAATTAAATTGTAGAGAAAGCATCCTGAATAACCAACTGAATACTAGCTAGAAAGAAGCATTATAACTATAGACAGACAAAAGAAACCCTTTCAGCACAATGAGACTGGTAGAGAATGTGGAGGAGGCATGAGAGGGCTGGCTCCCACGGGTGGCAGGTGAAGTGCTGGAGGGTATTTCTGTAGCTGTGGGTTCCCCCCGAGAAGTGTGGTATCTAAACCCCAACCTTGGCTCCCCAGCCTACCCCACCAGAGCCACAAACGGCCCTGATAACATCCAGCTGTGAAAAACAGCAGGATTTCTGTCAGGGAGAGACAGCTGAAGATGCAGAGAGCCTCTTAAAAAGAACCGATACACAAACTATTGTATGTAGCCACTTACCCTGAGTTCAGGCCAAGGGAGGGCATATTGGACTAGAAATGCTTGAGGAGAGTCTGGGGTTAGTGGATCTGGGAAGAGGACTGAAGGGACAGACACCAGGATCCCTGTGAGTCATTCTCCATACTGCACAAGCCATCTTGCTCAGGCAGAGCACTCCACTCCAAGTGACATCAGCCTAAGGAAACCAAAAACTTCACCCACAGGAATTACTGTGTTACCCACCTTGGTGCTTAAACCTGGCTGCTGACTGCAGGTTAAAAAGCTATATCACTGATTATTTTAACAACTAAGGCAGAAAATATAAAGCAGCAGCCAAAATGGGAAGACAAAGAAACAGACCCCATATGAAAGAATGAGAGAATTCTCCAGAAGAACTAGATAAAATGGAGGTGAGCAATTTATTAGAGAGTTTAGAGGAAGGATTATAAGGATACTTGACACCATGAAAAAAGACTTAGAAACTATGAAAAAAGACCAGTCAGAAATAAAGAATGCAATATCTGAAATAAATAATACATGGGACGTAATAATCTGTAGATTAGATGAAGCAGAGGATCAAAAACAGTGATTTGGAAGATAAGGTAGAAAAAACACCCAGGCAGAGAATGCAGTTAAAGGGTTTGCTATAAGAAGAAAAAGAGAAAGAAAAAATAAAGTAGAAGAAAATAGTCTAACGATAAAATGGCACTACATACATATCTATCCGTAGTCATCTTAAATGTAAATGGCTTAAATGCTCCAGCCAAAAGACAAAAGGTAGCTGAATGGATAAGGAAACAACCATATATATGCTATCTCCAAGAGACCCATCTCAGATTTAAAGATACACAGACTAAAAGTAAAGGGATGGAAGAAGATATTTCACGCAAATAGAAGGAAAAAAAGGTGGAGTAGCAGTACTTATATCACACACAATAGACTTTGAAACAAAGGCTATATAGTAAGAGACAAAGAAGGACAGTACATAACAATAAATGAAACAATCCAACTAGATATACCCTAGTAAACACTTATGCACCCAATATAGGAACACCTAAATATGTTAAGCAATCTTGATAGACATAAAGGGAGAGATTGACAAAAATGCAATCATTGTTGGCGATTTTATAACCTCATTGACTTCAATGGATAGATCTTCCAGGCAGAAAATCAACACGTAGACAGGAACCTTAAATAACACACTAGATCAAATGTATCTATTTGACATCTTCACAGCATTTCAATATAGAGTAGCAGAATATACATACTTTTAAAGTGCACATGGAGTGTTTTGTAGGATAGACCACATGTTAGGACAAAAACAAGTCTCAATAAATTTAAGAAGTTTGAAATTATATCAGGCATCTTCTCTGATGACAGTGCTGTGAAACTGGAAATCAGTCACAGGAAGAACCCTGAAAAACATGCAAACACATGGAAGTTAAATAACATGTTACTGAACATGAATGGGTCAACAAGGAGATCAAGGAAGACATCAAAAGATACCTTGAAATAAATGAAAATGAGGACACAAAGAGCCAAAATCTGTGGGGCATGTGGAAAGCAATCCTAAGAGGGAAATTCATAGCATTACATGCCTATCTAAAAAACAAGAAAAAGCTCAAATAAGCGATCTAACTTGACACTTAAAGGAACTTGAAAAGGAATAACAAACAAAGCCTAAAGTGAGTAGAAAGAAGGAAATAATAAAGGTCTGAGCAGAAATAAGCAAAATTGAGTCTAAAAAGTGACACAAAATATCAATGAATCCAAGAGCTGGTACTTTGAAAGGATAAACAAGATTGACAAACCTTTAACCAGACTTATCAAGAAAAAAAGAGAAAGGATCCAAATAAATCAGAAATGAAAGAGGAGAAATAACAACTGACACCAAAGAAATACAAAGGATTATAAGAAAACATGAACAACTATATGCCAACAAACTGGATAACCTGGATGGAATGGATAAATTATAAGAAACATGCAATCTTCCAAAACTAAATCAGGAAGAATCAGAAAATCTGAATAGACAGATGACACATACTGAAATTGAAGCAGTAATCAAAAAACTCACAGCAAACAAAAGCCCTGGACCAGATGGCTTCACAGGTGTATTTTACCATACATTTTGAGCACAACTAACACCTCTTTTTCTCAAACTATTTAGTAAAATTCTAGAGGAGGGAAGGCTCCAAAACTTATTTTAGCATTATTCTAATTCCAAAGCCAGATAAAGATACTACAAAGAAAGAAAATTATAGGCCAATATCCCTGATGAACATAGTTGCTACAATCCTCAACAATATATTAGCAAACTGAATTCAGCAGTGCATCAAAAATATACACCATGACCAAATGGGATTTATTCCAGGAATTCAAGATTGGTGCAATGTTGGCAAATCAATAAATGTGATTCTCCACATAAACAGAATGAAGGATAATAAGCACATGATCATATCAGTAGATGCAGAAAAAGCATTTGATAAAATCCAGCACCCATTTATGATACAAACTTTTAGCAAATTGGGATTAGCAGGAACATACCTAACCATAATAAAGGCCATATATGACAAACCCACTGCCAGTATCACACTCAACTAACAAAACTACAAGTGTTCCCCTTAAGATTGGGAACAAGACAAGGAATCCGCTTTCACCTCTCTAATTCATTGTAGTACTGGAAGTCCTAGCCACAGCATTCAGACAAGAAGAAGAAATAAAAGACATCCAGATTGGAAAGGAAGAAGTAAAACTGTCATTATATGCAGATGACATGATACTATACATAGAAAACCCCAATGATCCACCATGGAGGTACTAGAATTGATAAACGAATTTAGCAAAGTAGCAAGAGACAAAATTAATACCCAGAAATAAATTGCACTTTTACATGCCAATAACAAACTAGCAGAAAAGAAAATTAAGAAAACAATCTCACTCACAATTACTATAAAAAATAAACCTAACCAAGGATGTAAAAGACCTGTACTAGGAAAATTATAAGACACTGAAGAAAGAAATTGAAGAAGACACAAATAAGTGCGAACACATACCATAATTCGTGGGTAGGAAGAATTAACATCATTAAAATGTTGATACTACCCAAAGCTGTCTATATATTCAACCCAAATCCTACCAAGATTCCAATGACATATTCACAGAACTACAACAAATATTTCAAAAATGTATATGGAACCAAAAAGGCCCCACATAGCAACAGCAATCCTGAGAAAGAAAAACAAAGTTGGAGGAAACTCTCTCCCTAATATGAAACTAGACTCTAAGACCATAGCAATCAAAGCAGCATGGTACAGGCATAACAACAGACATGGATCAGTGGAACAGAGTGGAGCGTCCAGAAATAAACACGTACCTTTATAGTCAGTTAATATATAACAGAGAAAGCAAGCATATACAATGTGCTGCAGCCCCAGGTCTGGCGCCAGCCAGGGTTCTGCCTCAGGGTTCTTGGGAGAGAGCCAGGTTAGTGGCTCCCTCCCCTGCCAAAAAAGGTTTGAGCACCACTGGGAGAGATCTTGTTGCTTGAAGTTGTAGGGGGCAGAATAAAGATGAAGTGGCAAACACACAGGGACTGTGTGCATCCATGGAGACTGTGGATGCCGGCTGGGGAGAGTTGGGTGGTGATGGACCCTGACCCGGATAGTCCCCGGTCTGTTTGGAGAGTTGGGCTGTGTGAGACGCCATGCCCTTCTATGGAGCAGCAGGCTTGAGCAGGAGGAATTTTTCAAAAAGGAAAGGTAAAAAAAAGAGACACTTGGTGGCTTCTGGGGGAATTCACCTGCAGCAGCCACCCCAGCTTCCTGCACCCTACCCCTTCCCAGCCGTACAGAACTCCCGCCATTGCACGGAATGCTCTGTGCTCAATCCGAAGCCCCCGGGGAGAATGCGCATCAGAACCTGGGGGACCAGCAGCTGCCCATCTTGCCACAGTAACAGATGCCAAGTGCTCATGCCCTCAGCACCAGGAGGGAGCAGGCCTGACACTGCCACCCAGAGGCATTGTGCACCCAAACCCTGCATCTCGGGGTAAGCAACAGAGGAGGCTCGCACCTGCATCCGCAGTGGCTGCCACTGTGGCAACCCTGCCTTGCAGGGCCTTCACTGGCCCTCTCAGAGGAAGGCAGAGATGACCCAACAGAGGAGACCTGGAGGGCTCAGGGAGTCACCAATCCTCAGATTAGGATTAGTGAATCCTCAGATTAGTTAAAGACTTAACTGAGTGCTGAGGCTGAACTAGCCTGAAGGGACTCTGAGACTCTCTAGCATCTAGGACAGCAGAGAACAAGAAGGTGATGTGTGATGGCCCCTAATTGGTACACCTCAAGGACAGAGCAACTGGTGGACTTGAAGGCCTAGGCTGGGCAGAGCAGGGCACTGGGGGCCTGGCAGCAAACTGAAGAACTGGGCTGGAGGCTGGGTGAATGCTGCTCAGGAAGGGAGAAAAGCAAAATAAATTCCCCCTCAGCCTGTCACAGCCAGGAATACCAGCAGAACTGGCTTGGCCCATTTGAAGCCGGCAGGAGGATTTTTTTTTTAAGGAATATTTTTTTTAACTTCTTCCATTCTTTCCTTCTTTCTTTTTTCCTTCTTCCTTTCCCGTTTTATCTCTTCTTCCTTCCTTCTTCTTCTTTATTTTTTTTAATTCCCACAAGTGACACAGTAAACCCTCGAGGTGTGAAAAGACCAGGGTTGGACCCAAAGAGGGGTCATCCCAACAGCTGAGACAGTAAGGCAAATTTCACTTTCCTACTCCAGAGAACTTAAAGTTGTATGTTTGTATTATTATTTTTTTCATTGTTCTTACAACTCTTATTAGTATTTTTGTATTTGTCTGCTGTCTATTTAGTCTTCTTCGCTTGGCTTGTTAAATTGCATTGTTTGACTGGTTTCCCTTGTTCTCTCATTCACAGCGTATTTTTAATTTGCTGTCTTTTATTTTACTTGTGTTCTATTAGCCCACTACTCTAGGTCCTATAATTCCTATACTTGTTATCCAGAGCACCTAGATCCTGTCATATGATTGTTGCTCCATTACTATTGTAAATAATTGCTGTTCCATACAATTGTAAATACTATACAGCACTCCTCAAAGATCTTAGCTCACTTCACCATTTCCCAAACTTTGTTACTGTTGTGATTAACTCTATTCTCTCAAACACCACACCTATTTTCTATCCTTTACTCTCACTTTACCTCATAATCTAACCTCCCACAAACTCACTGCTTTCTAGATCCAACTCACAATCTTTTCCCCCCACCCCCAATAAGAGTCTTATCTTCTTTCTACCCTTTCTAAAAAGTGGCTAGTTGGGTGAAATAACACGGCTAACACTATGCATATCCAAAGGATCTCCTATCTCTTCTGTACTGGTTGGTACTTTAAATACCATAGAATACTCTCCTGCTGTCTTAAACCATTTTGCCTTCCCCCTCCCACTGATCACAAAAAAAGAGTAGGTGGAAACTGTGAACACCAGGATACCTGCTGGAAGAAAGAACCCACCCACAAAGGAATCACCAACAGATAACAACAGAAGAAGGTGAAGGAGGGAATGGAAGCCACACTAACTCAACCCAGGAGCTTTCTGGAAATACAACTAAGTGGTGGAGAAATTACTCAGAACAAACAACTGAACAAGAGCAAGACAGAATCCTCAAAACCTCTTATATACAGAAGAACTGGCTTCAACACAGTGTGCCCACATTCGCACAACAGAATACAAGACGTGGTGGATGGAGTGACCCTCAGTTAACCAGCTGGAGGGAAGGACCCACCAAAGTAAAGACCCAACAACAATCAAAACCCAAAGACATAAGGGAGCCAACATAAATGACAGCCCAAGAACAGCGAGCTCAGGAGATCAAGGAGACTGCATCACTGAATCTTACGTGTCTCCTGCCATAGAAGTTCACACCATAAACCCAGGGATTCAGAGCAGATCAATTTAAAAAGCAGAGGCTAACAAGAGGAGTCTCACAAACAATGTGAAGACAAATAAATGTACCTGGAACAAAAGGAAAGGAGGAAGTCTCAGAAAGAATGCTAAATGAAATAGAGGGAAGTCAGTTATCAGATACTAAGTTCAAAGCAGTGGTTATAATGAAGCTCCATGAGATCACAGAGAATTACCAAAAACTATAGGGAAACTACAATGAACTCACTACAAACTATATCAACATGAAAAGGAAATAGAAACTATCGACAAGGGCCAAGAGGAAATGAAGAATGCAATTTCTCAACTGAAGAACACAGTAGAAGGAATCAAAATCAGGCTAGATGAGGCAGAGGATTGGATCAGCGAGCTGGAGGACAAGGTAGAAAAAAAACACCCAGAAAGAGCAAAAAAGGAAAAGAGATTCAGAAAGAATGAAGAGTGGTTAAGGGAAATGCAGGACAACATGAAACGTAATAATATCTGTAAAATAGGGAAAACAGAAGGATGAGAAGAAGAGCAATGGATAGAAAACCTGTTTGAAAAAGTAATGATGGAAAACTTCCCTAATTTGATGAGAGAAAAAGTCACAAAACCCCAGGAAGCACAGAGTCCCAATCAAGAGAAATCCTAAGAGGCCCACTTCAAGACACACCATAATTAAAATGGCAAAATTCCAAGACAAAGAGAGACTCTCAGAGACAGCAAGGGAAAAACAGAAAGTAACATACAAGGGAGCCCTGATAAGACTAGCAGCTTACTTCTCAATGGAAATGCTCCAAGGGAATGCCAAGTAATATTCCAAGTAATGAAAACCAGAGGCCTTCAACCAAGACTACTTTATCAAGCAAGGTTATCAATTAAAATGGAAGGCCAAATAAGGAGCTTCCCCGATAAAAGAAGCCTCAAAGAATATACCTCCTCCAAACCAACTCTGTAAGAGGTGCTAAAGTGTTTGATTTAAGAACATGAAGAAAAACAGTGAAAAAAGAGGAATACAGGTGTGAAAAAATGGTAATGAATAACTACCTATCAATAATAACCTTAAACATAAAGGGATTAAATGCCCCAATCAAAAGACATAGACTAGCTGAATGAATAAGAAAGCATGACCCAAACATATGCTGCCTATAAGAGAACCACCTCAGAACAAAAGACCTACACAGGCTGAAAGTGAAGGGCTGGAAACAAATATTCCAAGCAAACGGACAGATGAAAAAACTGGGGTAGCAGTACTCATATCGGAAAAAATAGACATCAAAAAAGAGTAATAAAAAGAGACCTAGAAGATCACTTCATAATACTCAAGGGAACAATCCACCAAGAAGACATAAACATTGTAAATATATATGCACCCAACATAGGAGCAGCCAAATACATAAAGAATATCTTGGAGGACTTCAAGAAAGGTAACAACAACAACACAATTATAATATGGGATTTTAGCACCCCACTCTCAAAAGTGGACAGAATTTCCAAACAAAAATCACCAAAGATATTGTGGCATTGAACAATACCCTAGATAAAATGGACTTAACTGATATATATATATATATAGTCTTTCATCCCAAACAAGCAAAATACACATTCTTCTCAGATGCACATGGAACATTTTCAAAGATAGACCACATGATACGACACAAAACAAGTGTCAAGAAATTAGAAAAAAATGAATCATAGCAAGCATTTTCTCTGACCTCAAGGGACTGAAACTAGAAAGGAACCTCAAGGATAAAACCCCAAAACACTCAAACTCATGAAGATTGAATACCATGCTATGAAACAATGAATGGCTCAAGAATGAGAACAAGGAAGAAATCAACCGTTCCTGGATACAAATGAAAATGAACACACAACAATCCAAAACTTATGGGACACAGCAAAGGCAGTTCTGAGAGGGAAGTTCATTGCAATACAGGCCTACCTAAAAAAGATACAAACATTTGAAACAAACAACCTAACCCTACACCTACAAGAACTTGAAGAACAGCAACAAAGACAGCCCAGAGTAAGTAGAAGGAAGGAAATAACCAAGATCAGAGCAGAATTAAATGACATAGAGACTAAAAACACAATTGTGACGATCAGTAAATCCAGGAGCTGATCCTTTGAAAAGATGAACAAAATAGAGAAGTCTTTAAGCAGACTCATCAAGAAAAAAAGAGAAGACCCAAATAAACACAACCAGAAATGAAAGTGGAGAGATTACAACTGACACAGAAAAACAAAGGATTGGAAGAAATTACTACAAAGAATTGTATGCCAAGAAATTTGAAAACGTAGGTGAACTGGAGACATTTCTAGGAAAATATAACCTTCTAAAACTGAATGAAGAAGAATCAGAAAGCCTGAACAGACCAATAACAGGTGATGAAATTGAAACAGCAATCAAAAGCCTTCCAACACATAAAAGCCCTGGAGGAGATGGTTTCACAGGAGAATTTTACAAAGCATTTAAGGGAGAGCTAACCTCTATCCTTCTCAGATTATTCCAGAAAATTGAAGAAGATGGAAGACTCCCAAACTCTTTTTATGAGGCCAGCATCATCCTAATCCCAAAACCTGATAAAGATGTAACAAAGAAAGATAACTTCAGGCCAATATTGCTGAGGAACATAGATGTTAAAATCCTCAACAAAATATTGGCAAATGTCATCCAGCAATGCAGTAAAAAGATCATACACCAGAATCAAGTGGGATTCATTCCAGGGATGCAAGGATGGTACAATATTTGCAAATCAATAAACATAATACATCACATAAACAAAACAAAAGAGAAAAATCACATGATCATGTCAGCAGATTCGGAAAAAGAATTTGATAAGATACAGCACACATTTATGATGAAAACACTCAGCAAAGTGGGGATAGAGGGATCATTCCTCAACACAGTAAAGGCTGTATATGAGAGACCTACAGCCAACATGATACTCAATGGGCAGAAACTTAGAGCTTTCCCACTAAGATCAGGAACAAGACAAGGATGCCCGCTTTTACTACTCTTAGTCAACAGATTACTGGAAATGCTAGCCACTGCAATCAAATAAGAAAAAGGAATCGAAGGCATCCCAATTGGAAAGGAGGACGTTAAACTGTCATTTTTTGCAGATGACATAACAGTGTACTTAGAAAATCCTATAGACTCCACCAAAAAACTATTCAACCTAGTAAATGAATTTAGCAAAACAGTGGGAATCAAAGTCAATACTCAGAAATCAAGAGCATTTTTGTACACCGTCAATGAAATGTCAGCATAGAAATCAGGAAAAAAATCCCATTTGATATAGCAACAAGAAAAATAAAGTACGTAGGAATAAATCTAACCAAGCAGTTAAAACACCTGTACTCAGAAAACTATACAACACTGAAGAAAGACGTTAAGGAAGACATAAACAAATGGAAGCATGTTCCATGCTTATGGATTGGAAGAATTAACATCACCAAAATGTCCATATACCCAAAGCAATTTATAGATTCACTGGAATCCCTATTAAAGTTCATTGACATATTTCACAGATATAGAACAAACTTTTCAAAAATTTATATGAAACCATAAATGAACCTGAATAGCTGTAGCAATTTTGAGAAAGAAGAACCATGCAGGAGGGATCACAATACCTGATACTAAACTATATTACAAAGCCACTGTAATCAAAACAGCCTGGTAGCGGCTTAAAATAGACACATAGACCAATGGAACAGAACAGAGAGCCCAGAAATAAACCCAAGTATCTACCGTCAGTTAATATAAGACAAAGGGGAAAGAAACATAAAATGGAGTAACAATAGTCTCTTCGACAAATGGTGTTGGGAGATCTGGACAGCTACATGCAAAAAGTGAAACTTGATCAGCAACTTAAACCATACAGAAAAATAAATTCAAGGTGGATAAAAGACTTAAATATAAGTCAAGACACTATAAAAGTCCTAGAGGAAAACATTGGCAGGAAAATCTCAGACATTCCACGCAGCAACATCTTCACTGATATGTCCCCTAAAGCAAGACACATAAAAGGAAGTTCAAACAAATGGGATCTCATCAAATTAAAATGCTTCTGCATGACTAAAACCAAATGGCATTAAAATGAAAGGAGAGCCAAACTATATAGGAAAACATATTTGCCAGTGAGACTTTGGACAGTGGTTTGATCTGCAAAATATATAAAGAACTAACGCGACTCCATTCCAGGAAGACAAACTGTTAAAAAATGGGCAAAAGAGTTGAACAGACACTTCTCCAAGAAGGATATACAGAGGGCCATTAGGTATATGAAAGGATGTTCAACATCAGTAGCTATCAGAGAGATGCAAATTAAAACCACAATGAGATACCACGTCACATTGGTCAGAATGACCATCATAAACAAATCAACAAATTTTGGAGAGGATGTGGAGAAAAGGGAACCTAAGTGCACTGTTGGTGGGAAAGCAGATTGGTGCAGCCACTGTGGAAAACAGTATGGAATTTCTCAGAAAACTAAAAATAGAACTGTCTTTTGACTCAGCCATTCCACTGCTGGAATTAAACCCTAAGAATCCTGAAACACCAATTCAAAGGAATCTGTTCACCCCAATGTTCATAGCAGCACAATTTACAATAATCAAGTTCTGGAAACAACCTAAGTGCCCATCAGTAAATGAGTGGTTGTAGTGTTTTCAGTGTTTGAGCTTTTTCTGTACTTGCAGGGCATGCAAGAATACCTTAAAATATCTTTCTTATGTCTTACTAATTTTCATTTAAGTCTTCATTTACAATTCATTTAAATTAATAATCTTTTCTTGGAATTCTTCTTAACACAAATAGATTTTTAAATACACTGTCCTTAGTCTTTACCATTTTGAGGCTGCTAGTTCCTCATTCATTGTAGTGTCAAATTTGGACACCAGCTGGTAGGAATTTCTTAGAATGTATATGAGAGAGCTTTAATACTTATTTGGAATAGACAAAAATTGTCTCAGTGTTTTACTCCAGGAATAGAGAATCTGTTTGATATAAACCCTACTGCAAAATTGTTTTTTTGTGGGTATTCAACAAAATCTTAATTGATATATGTGATAGTATTGTTAAGGTTTAAATAAGAAGCATTAACCTCAATATCACTAGCTATCAGAGAGATGCAAATTAAAACCACAATGAGATACCACTTCACACCAGTCAGATGGCCATCATAAATAAAACAACAGACAACAAGTGTTGGAGAGGTTGTGGAGAAAAAGGGACCCTAGTGCACTGTTGGTGGGATTGCAGACTGGTACGACCACTGTGGAAAACAGTATGGAACTTCCTCAGAAAACTAAAAATGGACCTGCCCTTTGAT
>CM052542.1:94734211-94780630 GCA_028533065.1 Trachops cirrhosus | reverse complement strand
GGTAGTCCGTGTGTATGTTTCTCTCGCCACACGCGAGCCATCTACAACGTCTTCGGTCCACCGCGGGACGGTGGACTGCAACAGTGTCTGTTCAACTCTTTTGCCCATTTTTTTAATTGGGTTGTTTGTCTTCCTGGAGTAGAGTCATGTGAGTCGTTTATATATTTTGGAGATCAAACCCTTGTCCAAGGTGTCATTGGCAAATATGTTTTCCCATACAGTTGGTTCTCTTTTCATTTTAATGCTGTTTTCTTTAGCCATGCAGAAGCTTTTTAATTTGATGAGGTCCCATTTGTTTATTCTTTTCTTTATGTTCCTTGCTTTAGAGGACATATTAGTGAAGATTTTGCTGCGTGGAATGTCTGAGATTTTCCTGCCGATGTTTTCTTCTAGGACTTTTATGGTGTCATGACTTATATTTAAGTCTTTTATCCACCTTGAATTTATTTTGTGTATGGTGTAAGTTCCTGATCAAGTTTCATTCTTTTGCATGTAGCTGTCCAGATCTCCCAACACCATTTGTTGAAGAAGCTATTTTTACTCCATTTTATGCTTCTTCCCCTTTGTCAAATATTAATTGACCATAGAGACTTGGGTTTATTTCTGGGCTCTCTGTTCTGTTTCATTGGTCTATGTGTCTGTTTTTATACCACTACCAGGCTGTTTTGATTACAGTGGCTTTGTAATACAGTTTGATATCAAGTATTGTGATCCCTTCTGTTCTCTTCTTCTTTCTCAAAATTGCTGCAGCTATTCGGGGTCATTTATGGTTCCAGATAAGTTTTTGGAATGTTTGTTCTATATCTGTGAAATATGTCATTGGTACTATAATATGCATTGCATTGAATCTATAAATTGCTTTGGGTAGTGTGGCCATTTTGATGATGTTAATTCTTCCAATCCATGAGCATGGTACATGCTTCCATTTGTTTGTGTCTTCCTTAATTTCTTTCTTCAGTGTTGTGTAGTTTTCTGAGTACAGGTTTTTTACCTCCTTGGTTAGGTTTATTCCTAGGTACTTTATTTTTCTTGTTGCTATATCAAATGGGATTTTTTTCCTGATTTCTATGCTGATATTTCATTGTTGTTATACAAAAATGCTTTTGATTTCTGAGTATTAACTTTGTATCCTGCTGTTTTGTCAAATTCATTTATTAGGTCAAGTAGTTTTTTGGTTGAGTGTATAGGATTTTCTATGTACACTATTATGTCATCTGCAAACAATGACAGTTTAACTTCCTCCTTTCCAAGTTGGATAAATATGGAACAGTGCTTCACTGCAGCAGTGCTCTCTTTAACTTTTTGGTTTTTTAAAAGGCATTAAAATTTATTTCTTTTTCTTGTCTGATTGCTGTGGCTAGGACATCCAATACTATGTTGAATAGGAGTGGTGAAAGCGGGCATCCTTGTTGAAACAAGAGTCTTAAGCATTTCATCTGTCTTGGGCTGATAAGTACTGGGACTTTAACACAATTTGATTAAATCTGAATATTTGCTCAAAAGTGATACAGCACATTTGCCTATAAATATATTTTGGAGAGATATTAATCTTGATGTTTAAAACTTTTTCAGTATTATTGATATTAAGTATTACTGCTTTTGAATTACATTAATTTAATATCCAACTGAGCATAAATACTTCGCCTCACATTACTAACAATAAAATGACTTACTTTAGAAATAGAAATTTTTAAAGTACTAGAAAGAGAAATCACTAAAGCTGTATAAGTGTGTCTCTCAATGACATGAGAAATCATGCAATATAGAAAGTGTCTTGTACCCTTAAGGTTTCATAGTGAGCTGATCTTCTTAAATTTTAATGCCTTTTAAAAAACCAAAAAGTTAAAGAGAGCACTGCTGCAGTGAAGCACTGTTTCTAAAAGTTGCAGGTATGATCCCATGTTAAGAGCAGTGCTCCATAAAGTAAGTAACTCTCCACTTAGGCACATTGATTTTCAGCTGAGAAAGTCTAAGCTGGTTCTTAACATATTCCCTAAGTAGTATGAATAGTTTAAGTTCTTTCTACCTTAAAAATATTTTGATGTCTCACTAAAGAGTAATAAGAAATATATCTTACTTTCAGACATTAGACTTTCTGGAATTTGTCCATTTGTAAAAAACTAAAAATTACGTGCAAGTGTGGAATCATCACTTTGTGAAAACCATGTGAGAAAATTAAACATCACTGTGTTGAAACCTTTTCTAGCTTTAATTCAAAAGTAGAAATCATGAGACTTCTATAACATTAATTTTAAAAACACACAGAAGTGAAAAGTGCTATTTTTCAAAAAGTACAGTTTTTTTTTCCTTACTACGTATCAACATGGAATGGCTTCAGTTCTCCTGTACTAAAAGCTGGACTTTTAAAAAACTAGTATTGTAGTACTTAATATAATGATTAATCAGTAGTGGCTTCAGTTTCAACTGGACCACTTACTAGTCTTCAGATTCCCCTTTTTCCTGCAGGACTTTTGGTTTTGCAAAACTTTGCTTATGTGCATGGTGCTTGGGGTGTACTTCTTCATAAAGGAAGTCTGTAGTCAACTCATCCCCATTGTCTACCTCCCTCTTTCTAATGACATCCATTTGTAGTTGTCTTTCTATGATGTTTAGCAGAGGGCTCTTGTGGCTAGAATACAGCATCTGTTCTTTTATACTACATGTGTACCCAGGCATTGAATAAATAAAAACTATAGACTCCAAATAGCCTCCTTCATGGGAATGTTTATCTAGAAAGAAATGGTAACATGCTGAATCCTTGGGAATCCTCTTTGGCAAATCTTTTAGTTCTGTATTTGTTGTGTTGGCCAAAATAATATTTCATTTTTTTATATCTATTTCCAATTGCTTGTAGTTGAGCTGTCTTTTGTTCAATTTTTCTAAAGCCTGAAAAGCTTCTCGGGAAATAGGAAAGGCTACTCCTTACAGTGTTTGATGCTTAGTGTCCACACCCATGTCAGTTTGTACCTCATTTATTTTAATCTGTTATAATTCTTCCTCAGCTGCAGTCAGTGGGGCAGGAGAAGACTGTGACAGCAAATACTTTTTATATCCATGTAATGACACATTTTCCTTTACTGTTCCAAATACTTCATCTTTAATGTGGCCACCTCCAAACTCCTTTTTCAGAGTTGCTCTTGTTGCTGCATACAACATTTTTTGACGAAAATGAGAATGATCTGGAGACCAGGCAGTGGATATCCATTCATATTTCTGGGCATACTGAGAATTCAACCTGAATAATATATAGCATGACTGTTTTTCTTCCAGCGGGTAAAACAAAGGAATCATAATCCTTACCCCAGGAATCTGAGGGTTGACTAGATGATCCAGTCACAGGATTCTCATTTTCAATAGATATTTTCAGAAGTCTGCATTCTCCATTTCTTGCTCTGGCAAAGACATTTTTAACATCTTTACTTGCTTGGATGCTGCTCTAATGGGATATGGCGGTGGCTGTGGGCTCCCAGGTCCGGCACTGACTACCTAATTTGTATTTCTCATTGTGATAGAGATTAAGCATCTTTTCATGTTTGAAGAGCCACCTGTATTTCCGTTTCCATTTTTTCTTTTAAGTAATTGATTTGATAGACTATAATTTGAGACCAGTTGTAAAAATGAGCCCTATTTGCCTCTTAACCCTCCTTATCCATTCTGTCTTCAGATTTCTTCTGGCTTAAAAGCAAGCAAACCAACCAGGCCATTTTTTTGTGGCCCAAAACCTAATTGATGTAAACTTTGTTAGGGACCTGCGACTTCAAGTGTTTATAAGTAGCTTTGCTGGTAAAATAAAAGAAAGCCCAGTGGTAGTTTGCAACAGAGAATAAGGAGGAGAAGGTGGTGGTAGAGAGGGAGGTTGTGAAGTAACACAGTGGATGGAACAAGGGAAGGAAGTTGAAACAAAACCCTGAAAGGTAAGGGTGGTGTCCTGCTCAAATTGAGAAGTCTACTTGATAGTCTGTTAAGATAGCCCTTTCAGTTGCAGTAAATTCTCTCAAAAAGAAACAGAGAAAGGGGGAATGCCAACTTCTACCAAGAATATGTGGAAAGTTTTCTTTTTTTCATACATGTTTGGCAGCCTTGATTAAAATCATTCAAAGCAGTGAGTCTGATAGGGAAGGCAACTACTGAGTGACTTGACTATAGCAAAACAGAATGTACAAAAGTAGTTGTCATTCTTAAGAAGTTAAATCAACTGAGATTTAGGCCTAGACAGAATCCAGAGGTTTGATATAATTGATTACAACATTTTACAAAGAGGTTTTTGTGAAAATTTTTTTGTACTGAGCTTGCTTTACATTCTTTGTCATGACAGAAAGTCTCTTGTTTGAGAACCAAGAACTTCAGGAACAGAGAGCCTAAGTTTTCTTCACACATTTGAATTTTCTTATATGGAACATTTACACCTTTATTATAACAGTCCTGTCATTGATCCTTGTGGAGGGGAGGGGCTGCTCTCCTGAGTGAGGTGTGGAACAGTCTCATTTTTCCTTAAGGCCACCCCCAAGCCATCCTGCCTGCTGCTCCTTGGAGAGCTGTCAGTGCTCTGAGCAGTCAGTGCTGGCCCTTGCCTTGACTTGACCTTGACAGTAACCCTGTAACCATATTTGAAGCTTAAAGCTTCAGTTTTTTTGCTGTTGTTGATCAGGCCAGTGTTTTAAATCCTTGTAGGTAGGTCGATAGATTTTACTCAGCATAATACCAGTTAAGTTCTGTAAAGTTGCTCAGCTCTGCTTTTGTGAGCATCTGCATGTAGACTGGTCCTGAACCCTATTTGGGCTCCTCTTTAGCCAGTGACAGAAAGGGTCTCTTTTTTTTTTTTTTTTAAGATTTTATTTATTTATCTTCAGAGGGGAAGGGAAGGAGAGAGGGAGAGACATATCAATGTATGGTTGCTTCCTGTGCATTCCCTGCTGGGAACTGGCCTGCAACCCAGGCATGTGCCCTGACTGGGAATCAAACCGTGATCTCTTGGTTCACAGGCCCGCGCTTAATCCACTAAGCTACACCAGCCAGGGCAGAAAGGGTCTCTTATGAGAGCTGTGATGACCCCACAAATCATGCTTGTTTTCTCACTCTGGAGTCAGCCAGGATAAAGCATTTGCTGGTTTATATTTATGTAAAACTACAGTAAGTAGATTTTTAAAGATTCCTTGAAACCTCATGATCTAATATGAAGAGAGACTTACTTTTCTCATTGGGAGTCTTGGAGTGCCTCCCAATGCTGTGAGTGCCTCGTGATGTTTTTTGTGGGATTGAGGAGGATGAGATGAGGGCAGGAACATGGAGAGAGGATGCTCATACTCTTCCAGTTTCCAAATAAACAGAGAGCAGTGGTTGGGACTGCAGCCACAGTCTCACAGGCACGATCTGCTGCTATAAGTTCAGACCCAGCTGTGCATGAGGTTACCATGATACACCTGATGGGAACTTTGCGGAGAAGTGATCACAGGTCCTGTGACAGGTGTAAACAGTCTGCTTTTTCTGAATGCAGGCTTCGTTCTGGTCTGAGACTCTTTCCTCCCACCTCAGATCAGTCCCCTCTCAGGGGCATGTGATTGTTACCCCAGACTTCCCATTTTGACACGGATTACTTGAATATCAGAACAGGAGTGAGAGATGATTTTCTCTTGATTTCAGTTTCCCTTCTGAGACCAGCCTCCTCCCAGTACGCTGACCCTGGAAGGGCCTCAGTGTCCAGATAAAATCCTACTTTCCTCCTACATGGTTTGCCTTCCCTTCAGAATACAGGCAAGTATACCTGCTTTCAAGAGATAATGTCCTTATCTAACAGAGAATGAGATAACTAGGAAATTCCCTCTACCTTTTGAGGTAGCAGTGCACTTTTCCATCCCTTGTGTGGAAAGGGGACATCCATTTGTACCTCAGTCTAAGCTACTAAACTTGACTCAGCAACATAGAGGAAGGAGAGCTGACCTCATAGTAGGAGGGAACAGGATGTGAATATAGCTGGACATTTCTGTCCTCCCTTTGTCCAAGGTCTCACTTCCCTACAATACAGCATGACCAGCTTGTGACCTTCATGATACATTTCTGGCCTTTTCTATAGATGCTGAACAGAATTGGTCACACTTCGGAGTAAAAGAATAAAAGATGGGAACAAGTAGTTCAAGCAGGCTTTCTGTCTCAGGATAGGGGTAGGACTGAGTATCTGAGACAGGCAGATTAGGAGTTTGGGACCTTGGCGTAGCTACCCTTAGCCCACTTCCCTGTAGTGAGTGACAGTAAAGGCCCTATGCTCATCTTCAGAGTCTAGATAGCAGAGCCTGTGCATGTTCTCCCTGGCTGGGCTGGGGTTTACCAGAGGAGCCTCCAAGAGTGGAGCCTTGGATGGCTGTATGAGAGGAGGGTGCAGGAGAAAACACAGGAGGGTGGCTTCTGCAGTGGGAATGTAACAGCATAATGTCTAATAGGTCCTGAAACCCCCCTAGCCTCAATTTGGTTTAGGAAGAGTTGTGACAAGGTCATGGCAGGTTATTTGGGGGTGTCATTTTCATGTCTCCAAATAAATTAAACATTAGAATCTTAGGAACTTTGCAAAGAAAATATACCCAATGTTCATATATGTATATTGTTAAAAAATAAGTGTAGATTCTTTGGTGACTCAGAAGATGTGCAAATTGAGGAATGCTACATGATTTTAGCATACACATGCAGCATGATAACATGTAACTTCTGGGATGAGTGTCTTTACCGTGAGTTGGATTTAAAATGATGTTTACTCTCCATGCTGAAGAGTGGTCCATTGAACACCTCAGGTTCCAGCCCTGGTTCTCTCTAAGCCAGTGCATTTTCAGGAGAGGGGAGGAGGGGAGAGCTTCTGGATAATGGTGCTGCCTATCTTGGTGGCTCACTCTCATCAGGGATCCTGTAACTGGAGTGCCAGGGTGGAAGTGTACCCCTGGGGGTAGTGCTTAGCAAAAGGGCGGGGGCAGGCCCCAGCTGGGGAATTGTAGACCAAGGAGCAGGGCTGAAGGCCACCTGAGTTACCTTGGGAAGGTGGAGAAGTGATGTGGCTTACTCTTGAAAATAGACTCATAGTACAGTTGGCCCTCCATATTCATGGGTTTTGCATCTGTGGCTTTCACACCTGTGGGTTTAATCAACTGTGGGTTGAAAATATTCAGGGGGAGAAAAATTCCAGAAAGTTCCAAAAAGCAAAACTTGAATTTGCCACATGTGAGCACTGCCTGATTCCTTGCAAATGAAGTGATGTGTGGGTACACCCTGCTGTAGCCTATATGTAAATGTGGGTTATATGCAAATACTATACCATGTTATTAAAATAAGGGACTTGAGCATCTGTGGATTTTGGTATCCATGAGGAGTCCTAGAATTAATCTCCCCAGATACAAGAGACAGGTATACTCTATTCATATGGCTGTTTAGATTGTGTGGAGCATATGCTCACTGAGGCTAGCTGTCCTAGGAGAGAAGAATGCACTTACATGAAGATGCGTGGTACTGGGAGGGTCTTGGAAGCTTAGGAACCTGCGTCTTGATAAGGCATAACAAGGGCCTCATAGAGTCTGGAGTGGGAGGCTGCAGGACCCTCTCGTGGTGGTTTTGTACCCTTAGCTCAGCAACACTCCCTGTTGCTATTTCTCTCCTTCCACTTCTCTTAGCTTAGCTGTGGTGTTTCTTCACCCTCCTAGGTCTTTTCTCTAATTTGGGCTTATTCATGGCCTTTCAGAGCCCCTGCTCTATCTCATGACCTCTTGCTACATGTTCTTTCAAATTGAAATTTTCATTAGAACTCTTGGGAGTATTCTATGCCCACCCCACTCTTGGGCCACAGGTTGAGCTATGGATTGGTGGCTCTGTAGTCTCCCTTTTGTGTAAAGAGCTCTGGCAGAGTAGCAGGTTTTGTAGCCCAACCATGAGGTTGTAAGTAGGAGAGAGTGCTCACATCCTGCCACCTTTTATGAGGATTATCCCAGAAACTTGCTAGCAGGGAAGCAAGTGCCAGCAGTGATGTGCCATGCGGTTTTTTGCTTTTTCCATACACCTTGTAGTACTTGGTTTTATGACCTATGTACAAACTAATTAAATTTGATGCTTAGGAAATAAATGACCACTGAATCTGCAAATGAATGGTGCTGTTCCAAAGTCTCAAATATTTCTCTGCTTCACTTTCACCCACATATAAGAAAAGAAGGGTGCCATTTGATTTGTTTTGTCTCAGCTTGTAGGGAACCTAGTACATGTTACTCATTGAGCAGTAGGAAATAGCAGACATCCTTAGATTCTCTCCCTGTTCCCCTTCGGAAGGAGATGGTATTCACAGTACTCTTGATTCTTTCCTGAAAACTGATGGGTGGTGTGTTGTTACAGGCTGGGAGTCCTCCGTTGGTGTCGGCTCCAGTATCTGCCTTCTCTCGCACTTCTGTCACACCTTCCAATCAAGATATCTGCAGGTAACACTTGCTTCAGATGCTACACTGGTTCATTTCATCCCAGAAGTAAGCATTAGTGTCTTAGGTTCCTGATTTTTCATTTGCTTGGTCAATATGTCTTTGCTCTGAACAGTAGACCCAGATTTATGTGCTGTTTACTCACCAAGTTACCAGATGAGTCTCATTTCTTCACTTTTATGTCTGTTCTCTTTAAAAATTGTTTTTACTTTCTGTTTTTATTCCACTGTTCTCTGCATGCAGTTCCAGTGCAGTGTTTTCTGAGTGTTGTCACCACAGTCCCATGCAGTCTGCTGTTGTCTTGAAAGCTCCTCAGTGCCAGAGTTCTCTGACACAAGGGCTCACTGTGACAGTTATCTGTAAAGACACATTACAGGCATCAAAGAGAAATTCCGGTGGTTCAGAATTGGTCCAGGCCTGGAAGCCTTGTCAGAATACCAAAGCCAGAAGAACACTAAAGTTCTCAAAATCCTTAAATGATGTGGGGGAGAAGGCCCAGGACCCTTTGGAAAATTTTGACTATGCGGAAAGTACTTGCTCTGAAGGGAAACTGACACTCTCTCAAGATCCACATCTCAGAATTGACAGGTTCCATCATAAACAAAAAAGAACTCTGAATTGCAAACCTCTTGGCCATTCCAAACAATTTTGTGTTTCATCCCTCTTTGCCAATAATTCAACTGCCTCAGAGGTGAGAGGTGGCAAGGAGGGCATGCATGTCCCTCTTTTGGAAGAGAAAGCGGATGGTGAGGCTGTTTCCAGAAGCCGGAAACTGTTCAGGTACCTGTTCTCCCTCTCACATGGCTCGAGTGCCAACAGCCTACACAGGTTCCATGAGCTGGAGAGCGGTGCGGCTCACCTGCACTCTGCCAAGTCCTCCAGCAGGCTGGCAGGGAACACAGGCTTCTGCTCCGATGAAGTGGGAGATGATGACGTCTTTGAGGACAACACATCCACAAAATTGAAGAGTAAGGTCCTGCGGGCACCCCTCCGCTCAGTGGAGAAGGACAGTGACCTGGATTGTTCTTCTCCCCTCTCTGAACAGTGTCCCCCCATCTCTCCTGTGTCCACGTCAGGGGATGCCTGCAGGTTGGTTTGCCAAGAACCACCATTCTGTCCATCTCTGGTCCCCACACTTGTGTAGCCTCATCTTACTTTAATATGTGAAGTTTCATGAAAATGATTTAAGAGGCAGTTTAGATAATTGTGGGTTAATAGTTTTCTCTAGAAGAATAGAGTATTGATAATCATTTGAAAAATCAATTTCTATGACATGGATCCCAAGACAGTTTCACAGATGATAAAAGAGGAAGAATCTATACATATTAAGGGTCAAGCTGATTCTTCTCAACTAAAAATAAGTAGACTTTGCATAAAGAAATTGGAAGAAATTTTTGGTTTGATGGTCTAGATCTTAAGAATTGCCTGCCCCTCACATCCTCAGTTTTACCCTTGCTCCACCTACAACATGATGTGTGTGGGGAGAGGCTGTCCTTCCTCCCCTCTTTTTAACTTGGATGTAGCCATCTCTATCCAGATCCTAATTCCACTTTCTACCTTTATCTCCTCCCCTGTGCAGCATCCTTGTCTGGCCCCCAAAATCTTTCATAATTCACTTTTTGTCACCACTCTTACACCTTCCCCATTCCAGCCTTTCCCCAGTCACCCCTCCTTAGGGCCAGCTATTATCATGTCTAACAATTGGGTCAGAAACAAACAGTGGAGAGCCTGCCTAGGGCCAGAGCCCAGCTCTTTCAGGCCAGGTATCTCTGCTGCCCTGTAGCTGCTGGGAAAGACTATTCTGTTTTTTAAAAGTCTGTTTAGTTTCTTGAAATTCGGTAGCTATATCTTGTTGCATGTACCCTGAATCTTTTGATATAATGAATGATTTAAAATTCTCCCTTATTCCTGTGAGTAGTCCTGCAAAAAGAAATGAAATTGCAGTACCTTATCATGTTTTTTAGATCCAGAAGAGGTACTGTGATTTCTCTGTTTTCTCTCTGACAGGAATGTGTAGTTGTGGTCTATGGAGCTGAAGTCAGTGATTATGCTAAAAAAAAATCCACCATCTTTTAAAATCACTGGTATATTTGGAAGGTATAGTTCTCATTCTGTCTTACATAGAATTTTTTTCAAATTATTTTAGCATCTTAAGTTCTGGAAGACACTTCCATGTTGCCTTAAATTTGTCTTCCAGTGAAATTTCTTATGTCTTACCAAAAGTGATTGTTTTGTCATTACTTATATTATTTTTTCCTCTCTGATGCCAAATGCCATCCAGACTTTACATGTTGGTGTGGTAAGCTAGAAATTTTTAGTTTGTAGTAATTGTCCTCATTTATGTTTGTGTGTTTTTGTGCTTGCAGTCAATTTTGTGATATTTGTTTCTGAATGTTTTATTTGGGGGTATTGACCTTCCACTGAAGTGTTACATTCCCTGTTGTGTAGCCCTCTTTGTAATGACTGGCTTTTCTGCTGCCCTAGGATCTGTCACTGTGAAGGGGATGATGCGAGCCCTCTGATCACCCCCTGCCACTGCACAGGGAGCCTGCACTTTGTGCACCAGACCTGCCTGCAGCAGTGGATCAAGAGCTCTGACACACGCTGCTGCGAGCTCTGCAAGTACGAGTTCATCATGGAGACCAAGCTGAAGCCTTTGAGAAAAGTATGTGTGAGGGTACTTACCCTGGGCAGTGCTTTAACCTCGTTGAAATTCGTGCCCCTGAAGAGTGAGCACCTGGGTCTGGATGAAGCCTTAGCTTGCTTGTGTTTGCCTCTTTGAAGAGTGGGGAATGGTGCGTGCATCATGTGGTAGAGATCATTGTTTCTGGTACTGATTTACAAGTCCCTCCTCTGAGGAAGAAGCTCTTTGTTACCATTTAGCCATGTTTTCTTTTTTCCTTCAAAGTAAAACTGCTTGCTTGTCTGCATCAGTCATTTAGTCCTTGACCTGTTTTGTGACATTTTAGTCAGCATTTATCTTTATATGTACTAACTCTTCATACCTTGTCTCTAATTAGAACTGTATGTTAGAGATTAGTATCTCTCCCCAGCACAAAGCAAAGCATAACATAGTACATTCTGTCTATTCCCTGACAAATATTTAGATGGGAGGGTGGCGTGGATGGGAAAAGAAAGGAAGCAAAGGCATTACAGGCAGTGCAGCTCTCGTCAGGCCCATGTCTCTGCTCCTCTGACAGGAGCCTTGTCTCTGCCGTCACATCCTTGCAAACATTGTTTGTTCAATGTGTCTGTCTATATCCAGAACATAAGGTTTTGTCTGGAACAATATAAGACTTGTTCTTACAAAATTTTAATACGTAGATTGAAAAGGGAATCAGTCACATCATCAGATAACAGCACATGGCAATGCCAATTAAATGCCAACTTACATGGCAATAGCACACACCAGACATTAGAAAAGAAAGGACTCATTGTGAGCTAGAGCTCTGGAAAGTAGAGTGTTGGTAGCATCATAGAGCGTCTGAGTGTTGAAGCAGTTTTTGAAGGATCAGTAGGATTTGGAGGTGAAGTAAAAGGAGATTACAGAGGTCAGCTTGTCTCTGGAGAAGAGCATACAACAAAAAGGTGAGGGTGCGCATTTCAGGGGAGTATGAGTGACTTGAACTGAGTGTGTCTTAGGAAATAATAGGAAATCAGGGGTCAAGAGAGTATTTTAGGAAAGAAGCCAAGTGAATATGTACCAAACCGTAGCAGAAAGCAATGTGGACTTCAGAGAAGTCAAGCGTAAACTACTTAAAAAGTGGTCTTTATGGCACTTCTGATTTACTGGGCATCTTCTCTGTGCTGGTCTCTCAAGTGAGTCTTATGGAACTTTGCCAAACTAGGTAATCCATGAGGCTTTGCTTTCAGCTTCTCCCATGTAGAACCATCTGGAAAGAGGCTATGACTAGGGCTGGCAGAGGATATACAGTGTTTATACTTTGTTCTTTTTCTATCCCTTTATATGTTTTCTTCTGATTTGGAAATTGACAAATGAAAAGGAAAATCTGGCTATTTGGAGTAAATTCATGAGTTCCTAGAGGAGATGGAACTGGCAGAGACTGCTTGTACCAGGAACTCTTAGCATCAGTTTCAAGCTGTTGCTACCAAAGTAGCAGAAGAGCAAAGGGTGAACACCTTCCACCATCACCTTCATGGTAGAGTGTGACCTACCTGCTGGTGTGTTGTGGCATCATCACCCTCATCTTCCCCTCACCCATGCTTGTCAGCAAGTCAGGGACACGCAAAATGTGCAGTTTTCATCAGAACTGAAACCACAGAATTTTTTATCAAGCCATTTGATGTCTGCTTGTGAGAATAAGTGGACAGGGAGTTGCTGGTCATGGTTCATAGCTCACCTAGATCCCAGCTGCTTTTTATTGCACAGGAAGTTGGCTGTGGACAGAATACTATAGTACCTGGAACCTGGTTGAAGCCAAGTGGTTTAAAGAAAACAACTTTGGGTCTTTGGGGAAGTTCATTTAGTATGGGAAAAGGGGAGAGTGGAGGAAGGCCAATTTTACCCATGTACAATGCTCCCACCCCCACTGTAACCTTTACTCTGTGAGCCTGAGCTTCATGCCCTGCATGCTGTCGTTGCAGTGGGAGAAGTTGCAGATGACAGCCAGCGAGCGCAGGAAGATCATGTGCTCAGTGACATTCCATGTCATCGCCATCACCTGTGTGGTCTGGTCCTTGTATGTGCTCATTGACCGCACTGCTGAGGAAATCAAGCAGGGACAGACAACAGGTATGTGCTCAGAACTAAAGGGGAGCTCAGCACAGAGGTCCTGAGTGACACACTGGGGTCTCAGGATTGGAGTGTTAATTCTGGATTGATTTTCAAGTCAGACCTCAGCTGTCTGGGTTTCTGGAAGGGGCTACCAACTGTGAGGCAACCAGCCATCCTAGTTGGATGTTTCTCATGTTGTGAGTAGTTTTGAAAACCCAGTCAGAAGAGATCAAATCATGGAGAGAGAGAGAATCTCCATGAGCTGCTTCCTGGAAGAGCAGGATATAAGGAAGTGAACACCCTCTGCCACTCCTCCTTCAGTGAGATAGGCTTTGATGAGTTAAGAATCCATGGGTTATGGGAAGTTCATGAGTTGTGTTTTACTTACTTAAGATCTTAAATAAGGTCATCTGTTAGGCTAACCAGGTGTTTTCCTTCCAGGAATCTTAGAGTGGCCCTTTTGGACTAAATTGGTGGTGGTGGCCATTGGCTTTACTGGCGGACTTCTTTTTATGTACGTTCAGTGCAAAGTGTATGTGCAATTGTGGAAGAGACTCAAGGCTTATAACAGAGTCATCTATGTTCAAAACTGTCCAGAAACAAGCAAAGAGAATATTTTTGAAAAAACTACACTCACAGAGCCCAACTTTGAAAATAAAGATGAACGTGGAATCTGTCATTCCGACACAAACTCTTCTTGTTGCACAGAACCTGAAGGCAGTGGACCAGAAATCGTTCACATCTGATTGTGTGGAGGGTATAGTTTTCCTGGACATCCATGAACAGCTCACAGAAATTGTTTACTGCCAATTGTATACCTTTTCTTACATGCTTTAATAGCACGGATTGGACAGGTGACTATTTTTAATGATTTCTCTTTTTCTAAACCCTCTTCATGGAATATCCTGGAAAGCTCTCACATCGACTGGACATGTCTGGGTTCCACTTCTACCTGCACATCTATGGGAAGGGAAGGTGGAAGACTCATGACATCATGACAGGGAGCTGGCATATGATGTCTCGAGCACAATGAGGGATAAAATGTCACACCTGAGGGAAGAACAGGAGCAGGGTGGCACTCAGGCCCTGATGTACAACTCTTCCAATTGTCAGCAGACCCCACCCTGGAACAAAGTGTTTGGGAAAGTCTAGTCATAGTGCAAGTATTTCCCTCCTCACTAAGGAGAGCCCAGGGAGGTAAGCTCCCTCTTCCAGTGCTGCCACTGTCATTTCTCAGCAGGTGGACCACGGTGCTCTGTGCATGGTGGCAGGTGATTTCACTAAGCAAACAGCACTTTACAAAAAAAGAATCTATATTTTATTTTATGTGTACCCAGTAAGATTGAAACTTAAAAGAGTGTCTCATATAGATGAGACACTCTTCATGACCCTGATTATCTCTTTTATGTTATAACAGATCTAAAACCCTGTTGCCTTTTGTATTCGGAGAAATGTGACATCTAGTCTTGTGTCCATTAAAGACTTGTGACTATAATGCAGCACAAACAGGTCAGACACTTTCTCATAACATCTCATGGGAATTGATGAATTCTAAATGGCAATTTGAGCCTCATTCCTATGGTTTCAAACTTGCTTTATGACAAGTCTTTATAAAAGAGCCTGCCCTAAACACTTAAAAAAATTTTTTGGTCAACACTGAAAAGGACGAGCTTATGAGTTCTAAATGAAAGGAAAAGAAGTGAGTAATTAAAACAAAACTGAGTATTTAGAAATCATTCCCTTATAGACAAACCTCTCTAGTCTGTACTGGCCTCACACTAAAAGAGTAAGCATGCACCAACCCAGTCTAGGGTGTCTCCACTATAGGTACTCCTGGGCTCCTGCCATCTCAGCCAGCTTCTGTTCCTGAGAAGACAGAGAGGCAGGCAGGCTGGCTGGCTCTGGGACAAGGGCCAGGAGTGAGCCACAAACTACCAGGGCCTGCTGGGTTACTGCCCTCAGCCACACCCCCAACCATTTGTTGCCTTAACTGGACTGCATAGAGGTGATCTTTTAGGAGCCCTGGGCCTTGTGATCAGTCTGTTCTGTCATCAGGGATTATCTCCCATACCATTTTTCATAAAACAAACAAAACCAAAATCACTACCAAAAAGTCTACTTAAAATTCCACTTTTAAAAACTAGTTTCATTGCTCCAGGGAAATGAGTGAACTCCAGGAAACTAAGTCAGGAGGATCTGCCATGTAATGTGGATATCCCAGATACTGGCTTTCCAGGTGTCTCTGTATGTGCCTGGGAGTCCTGCCTTTAGTCCTCTGAGCCTTAGGTACCTCATCTGTTGTGTTAAGAGGATGAAGCAAACACAAGATGAGTCCTTTGCTTTCCAGATGGGAAGCCCTGTGGCTTCTTTTGGAAACCAGAAGGAAGCTAAAGGGTGTCTGAGCTCTCGGGGAGTGTATGTGGTAGCAGACTGTGCTCTGCCACCTCCTCCCACCTAGCGTCTGACTCTTCAGGATTGTGGGTTCTGATCTAGGGAGCTGCACTGCCATGGTCTTTCTCTGGCTGGGCACCACACCAGCCCCTGAAAATTGATCAGCTTACCCTCTTACTGTCCCCCAGCCACATCCCCCCCATGCCTGTGTGTTCACTGTGCCTCAAAGTGCAATTACCCACCTCCCTTCTTGGCCTGGAGACACCAGGCAGACTGCTTACTCAGGGTTGCTGGATCCTGCTCATCCCTGATTCTGCCCCTTCAAAATGGCCTAAGGAAGGCCCTGTGTCTGCCACTTTCTAACAGCAAGTGATGAGTCATGTGAAGACAGGTAGATTTTTAAGCAGGAATCCTTTCCTCTGCCCTGATAGAACCACTTGTGCTGAGCTTGAAAAGTACTGAGACTTCCTATGGAGAGGTAAGTGTGCTTTCGTAGTACCAGCCCTTGGGCAGCCCACCCTTTGCATCTGGTGTCCCTATGGCAAAGGTGCTTTTTACCCATGTTGTGTTGCTCCCAAGCCCAACCAGATTTTTATGAAGCCCTCTCTCCATCTCATCACCTCCCACCAAGTTCCAAAAACTTCCCTGCTTGTGGAGGTCTGTCCCAGGTCCTTCTTTTCTCTCCTGGAAAGACACACAGATGCTCCCTTGCCTTTCTCTTTTCTTGGCAGAGTCTGGTTGAGCACCTTTGACCCCATTCTTAGTCTGAGGTCTAATATTTTCCCCCAGGAACTAACAGTGAGGCATGAACCATTTGCAAGATTGTGCTGTGCTGCCATCTAGTGGGGAAAGTGGATCTGCCTGGTAGTCCCTTTAGTCTGTCATTTGCCCTCTAAATGCTTCTGGGGGTTAATCCTCAGTTTCCTTTCATTCTGCATCTTGCTCTGGTGGGAGGACGGCATTTGACTGAACCATGTGGAAATGTGGGATGAGCCTTCAGGTGTAAGGGCCAGTAGGGCTGGTACTTGTGGGCCAGACAATGGAGAGATGGCAGCAGCCCTTAGGGGTGTCACCAGCTAGCCCTCTCTGACCTGACCTTTATTTCCCAAGAAGTTACAGTACAACTCAAGGGCTTCTGACTTCTTTGGCTGCCAGCAGTAATTCGTTTTTTGTGCCCGAGTTTAAGAATTTCCTGAAAATCTGTAAAAGGTCACTTCCTACTCCAGGACTCTAACATGTGTCCCCCTATGCCACCCCCCTGCTTTTTTGCTTCAATCCACTTTTTTCAGTCTTATGGGTCTAGTTTTAAAACCTCAGGCGTGCCCTACCTGGATACAGCTATACGGACCCCAGGCAGTTGGGCCAGTTCCCGAGCCTCAGGTAATGCCTGAACAGGTTGGAGCTGTTTCTGTTGCCTGGGGGTCAGCTGTAGGGCTGGAGGAGGACTGGGAACATTTTGGCCTGATGCAAATACACTTTTGAAATACTTAACCTTTTTGGATCTGATTTGAAATATGCAGCTTCCATCTCTAGCCTAGGAAAGACATAAACAACTCATCACCTATTTAGATGCAATGTTTCTAGAAAAAGTTGATTGTTAATAAAAAACAAATTTACACTGGCATAGTGGGGTAGTTTCTAAAAGGCACTTAGGGGATTTCAAGTTATCTAGATGTATAGTTTTGTATTTTGTGTGTGTTCACTGTTTCTTAGTATCACCACTTGAATAATACTCTGTACACAGGCTCATTTGTGCTGTACATGGGGTGTCTAAATGCAGCAATAAAGTACTTCTTTACAAAGAAGTTTTTCTATGAAGGTGTTTTCCTGCAAGGAGGCTGGGAACCTCTCTGGGCTCCTCTGGCTTTCACATCAGGGAGGAAAATCACATACTTTCTGGAGGTATCCATTTTCCTCACTTGCCCTTTGAGGGAGGACAGCTTCCCCGATACTGGTGATGAGTGGGGTGGGAATGGGTTCTGGAGGGTGTGTGGGCATGAGAGTGAAAACTGAAGCAGTGTACACAGGTATGCTTGTTGGAAATATGTGGGCCGTATGTGAACTTACCATCTCAAGAGAAGCCAGGCTCAAGATCAGGGTGTGTATGGCAACATGACTGCTGGAGCAGTTGGTTTGCTTAACTAGCCTTACCTGTTAAAACATTCACTAAACCACAGCCCAGCTGAGCGAGAGAGCCAGGCATGGAGGTCCAGCAGGACTGCTGGCCATAGCTTAGTCTGGCTGCCTCTCTTGGCTGCTGACAGGACTTCCCTGACCAATGGCAGTGCCACAGATCCTCTAGTCAAAGACTGCAAACCTTCACTCACATAGCTTTACTTTTGTATGTGAGGTGAAAGAAAGGAGACCAGGGCTCTCCTGAACATACTGTATCCTCGGTGAGCCAGGAGAATTCATTCACTAGTTAAGGGTACCACAGTAGGCTTCTAGAAGACACAGAAACTGAGTAGGATACTTTGCCAAATGTCTTCCTCCCCTTCTGCAAATAAGAGGTCCCCAGAACTGGGTGGAGCTGTTGAGGCTTCTAGAGGAGCATGGGCCCACTGCAGAGCCAGCAGAACTGCTGCACCTGCTAAGCCTTATCTGCTTAGCAGCTAAGGTTATGTGCTTGTAGGACAGAGGGAAGCCAAGACATTCCCTGAGCTTGTGCTCAACTGGTTGGAGAAGTGGTGAGGAGGTGGAGCTGAAAGAGGACTCAGCTTCTGTAAGAATATGAAGTGGGCAACTACCTGAGAAGAGCCTCTGTGCTTTGAGGAAGAAACACCAAATGGGGTCTTCTTGCAGGTAGGCTTAAGACCTGTAGGCCTTTCTGTCCTTTGACACTAGCCACAGTGATGGGTTATAGGACTGCTGCATGACCACCTCTGAGGGAGGCTTTCAATGTTCTATGTCATGTGGTGGCACACTACTGCTTGCAGGCCAACCTCCTGTTTTTATAAATAAGCTTAGAGGCACACAGCCATGCTTATTCATTTTCATATTGTATTCAGCTGACTTCCTGCTATAGTGGCCAAGTAAAGTAGTGGGGACAGATCTTCTGGCCTGCAAAGCCTAAATTATTGACATGGTCCTCCATAGAAAACTTTTGTCAACCCTTGGTCTGTATGAATGGTGCCCATCAAGTTATTGGTCACAGCCGATGACAGAGGTGCCCTGGGCCCCTCTCTAGAGCCTGTCATTACCCTAGCCTGAGAAGTTCTATTGTGACCAGGAGTCCTGCTATACCTCTACATGACTAGTTCTGGAAATAGCTGAGCGACATAGTTCCAGAGTAAAAGGGAGAGAGGAGGAGCGTGCCTTCTTGAGCTGACAGTTCTTCTAAGGTGGCAGGTCCTAGATCAGAGGTGTCAAACTCATTTTCACTGGGGGCCACATCAGTCTTGTGGTTACTTTCAAAGGGCCGAATGTAATTTCAACTCCTTAACAGTTAAAGAGTAGTTACATTTATACGATCCTAAAATTATTTCCGCCCTTCAAAAGCAACCACAAGGCTGATATGGCCCCCCAGTGAAAATGAGTTTGACACCCCTGGTCTAGACCCTCAGCCATCAGAGAAGCCTGCACTTCCCCCTGCTTCTCCCTAGCTCCCCTTTGGAGCTGAAATGAGAGGAGCAGAGTCCAGACTCCACTGGCATGAGCTCAATATACTCTGGGGTGGGCAGTCCAACAGTTCAGGGATCTACACATGGGCTACTGCCTTAGGTGGGGCTCCACTTTGGCCCCCTGGACAGTTACCTCTCATACTCTAGAGGAGACTGCCAGACAGTCCCCTGAGGTGAGCTGGCCTGGTTGTGGTCTCGCACTGATGTAATACAGTCTACAGGGGTTCAGGGGAAATGGGAAAAGAGGCAATATAGGTTAGCGTGTAAGAAAGAGTGGAGCAGTCCATTAACCTTATTATACTGC
Organism: Trachops cirrhosus; assembly: GCA_028533065.1. Taxonomy (NCBI): domain Eukaryota; kingdom Metazoa; phylum Chordata; class Mammalia; order Chiroptera; family Phyllostomidae; genus Trachops; species Trachops cirrhosus. Next base: position 94,761,145 of record CM052542.1, on the reverse strand, counting down.
TTCTCTGATGTTCAGCTATCTTGTGAAATGAAGAAGATAGTGTGCCAGATGGAAGCTCTTGGTGGTGGTGCTTTTTGTAGATTGGTTGGTTAATGATTGTTTCTTCATACCAACAAAAACTTGGTAACCCAAATGTCTCCAGACTTCCTTTCGAAACTTTTCTGGTCTGTGAAATCCAGTCATCTGGGAACCCTGGCCTAGGGGCTCTTTCCTTGTCCAGGTTGTGTGTAGTTCCTTGAGGACTGTGTGAGTGCCCACATCCTCCTCCTCAGGGAACAAGGAACAAGCATACAAACCCATAGCCTGTATTGGATTTTCAAAGTAGTCCCTGCTTCCCCTTTACCTTTCCCCAACAATGAGAACAGCTCCTCTAGTTTGACCCTGTGTATGGCCAGGAAAAAGACCAGAGAAGGCATTGCTGTGAGTTACACCACATCACCAAGTGCTTCTCTGACTCAAGGCTCTCCTTGCTCCACCCCTATCCTTGAATGGTATCTGGGAAGAAGTGCAAACAATTTCAGTTCTTTCACACCCTTTGATACAGCCCTGCAGAGGCACAGGCCCAAGGGACAGTATTAGGGTCTGGGCTCATCCCACCATTTAACATGGAGGAAGCAAGGGAGGATGTGGTGTTCCGTGAGCAGTGCTGCTGTGAGGGAGGAACAAACTTTCCTCTACCTTCAAGGTTCCTTTTGCTGCTCTAATCAAATAGACATGAGACAGATTTGCAAAAGAAAATAACTAAACTTACACATATGTATGGGAACCCCACATACATGAGTCAGAGACCCCACATGCAGGAGAGGCTCAGAGACAGAAAGGGAACATAGGTATGTGAGACATTTTGAGCTAGGGATGAGGTAAGGTCCTTAGTAAAGAGAAGTTTGTCTTGCCCTATAGGTAGGTCAAAAAACTTATCTCTAATACAAGGCCCATAATTAAAGTTCTTCTGGGGAGAGGCAGAACTTTTTCTTGAGACTGAAGCTAAAATTGCCTTTAGCTCAAAATAATCTGCATACCACTGCATAGGCACATCTAAGGGTGGCTTGTTTTGAACCATACAGGGTTGAATAAGCAGTTACCTGACTGACCAGTTTCTGTTTTGCCAGAGTCCTGTGCCCCAGAGGGTTGGTGGCAAGAACTTGAGGTAAATTTTCAAAATGCTGGAAATGTGTGGTACTCTGGTGCAGGATCACCTGGAAGCATTCAGGAGGAGCACGGCTTAGCCTGGGGCCTAGCCGCCCTAAGGTAGGCTACCAATCCTGGGTTTCATTCTGGAGATTTTTATTGGCAACAGTGTCCTCCTCCGTGGAACAGGCTGACTATTCCACTGTGCCCCTTCAGGGGAATTTCAGAGGTAAAGGCAGTGCTGGTATGTCTTCACATTTCCCTTTTTAAAGATCTGCTCAATGCTCCTTCCTGGAGGCCTGGAAGTACAGCAGGCTGGGATGCACAGGTGGCTAAGAGAGTACTGAGGGCTCAGAAGATGTAAGCCCTGCTCAGCTTTGCCCAAGAACTCGCTCGCTGCTCCTCACTGCCTGGGGTGTCAGTGATAACAGCACACTGGTAGAGGATTGGTAATGAATGACATTTTTGAGTTATTTTACAGAGACAGCACTGCGCATGTGCCATCCCGCCTCAGGATAACCCCAGAACCAAACTCTTGCCCGTTCCCATGTAACTAAAGGACCAGGACATGACTGGAACTTGAACACTAGAACACTTTCAGAAGCGAAGTGTCCATTGTCCAGGAGGGGCTGCTACAGCAGCCCCTTACTATATCTTCCCATAAATGACCAAGTTGCTTTCATATACCAGCGTGTTCCCCTATCCCCTTAAAACTCATCTCCGAACTTTGGACTGAGCAGATTGATTTGAGCTTCATCTCTGGACTCCTTGTCTGGCTGCCTGATAAACCCTCTGGGAAAACCTGTTGCCTCAGGCTTTGGCTTTCTGTGGGCTATCAGAGATGAACTCAAAGACCCTTGTTTGGTAAGTTCTGGCTGGTGGAGGAGGACCAGATGACAAGGTGGCTGACCTTTCTTTGGAAAAGATGAAATGTCTGATTAAACATGAGGGAAGGCATACATCAACATGATGAAAACTGAAGAAGAAAATCAAACACAGCCCTTTCCCCAGGGAAAGGCTGTCATTGGGAGCATGCCAGACCCCTGCTGGAAGGGCAGGGGTGCCTACTGAGGGCCCAGGAAGGGGGTGCTGAGACACTGGCAGTGGAGGCATCACATAGTTTTAATAAATCCGAACTTTATATAGAACGCATGCTGCTTATTGAGATCACATGACGTACCACTTTGCAGGTTGCTTTTTGTACCTAACAACCAATTTAATACTTCTGTGCATCTATCTTATTTTCAACTTATACAGAATTAACTAAATTAAATTAGTTAACTAAATCCTTGTTGGTATAAATTTAGGTTGCTTACTACTTTTTGGTACTAGAAACAAGGTAGAACTCCACATCCTTGACCTTTAACTCTGTATACCTGGGTGTCTATCTGGGATGGAGAGGTAGTTCTGAAGATAAATTCCTAGATGTTGAAAAGTGGAATAGAGACATTTTAAGGTGTCAAAATTATCTCCAGAATTATTCACTTATCTTCCCACTGTGAAAATAATGAGCCTCTTTCCTTACATTGCAGTATGTGTTATTTTTTAAATTGTTAACCAAAGTGTATGTCATTCCCTCATTTTCTCGTTGATGTTTTACTTTGCATTTTTCAGATAAATGAGATTGAGCATATTTTGTATACTGCCCATTTCTGCTTTTGCAAGTTTCCATATGCCTTGGCCATTTCGTCTTGGATTTTTCTTTGTATTTTTACATTGAATCATGAGTGCTTTTTATGATGTAAGAACATTAACTCTCTGCTTTTATATATATAAGTGACAAATAAGTGCAATTTATGAGTTTTTCCAACATTTCTTTATAGTAATTTTAAATATAAAAGTTTTAATAATTGTAGGTTCTATAATTAACATGTTTTTATATATGCTTTACCACATATCTCCATCTATGCATCACTGTATTCATCCATCAGCTTTTTTTTTCATGCATTTCAGAGTAAATTGCAGCTGTAAGTACACTTCACTTCAGTGTGCATATTGTTACCTAGAATTCAATATTTATTTGTGGTTCTTTTTGTTCTTAGGTAAAATTTACAGTGTAAAATGCACAAATCTCCAGTATACCATTTGATGAGTTTTGACAAATGTGTACACCACCTATGTAACCCAACTTCTATCAAAATACCGAACATTGTCTCAATCCTTAAAATTCTGATGGCCTTTTTCAGTCCACCCCATCCCCATACGTCCCAAAGCAAACACTGTTCTGATTTCTTGACTTCAGCTTATCCTAGAACTTGGTTTTAATGGAGTCATACAGTATATACACTTTTGTGTAAGAGTTCTTTCTGCCAGCACATTGCTTTTGAGTTTCATCCATGCTATTGTATCAGTTACCTTGTTCTTTTTATTGTTGATTAATAGCCCATTGTATGAATATACCAATCCCTTCATCCATTTTCTTATTACTGGATACTTCAGTTTACAGTGTTTTGCTATTATGAGTAGAACTGCTAAGAATATTTTTGTGAACATGTATTTTCTCTTGGGTAAATACTTAGGAATGGAATACTAGTTCAGAAAGGGTAAGGATGTGTTTTGTTTTATAAGAAAGTAAGTACCTTTTATCCAATGCAAGTGGACCACTTTACATCCTCACCAACAATGTGTGAAGGTTAATCCATGTGCTTGCCAACACTTGGTGTTGTCAGTCACCAACATAAAATACAAGAATTTTAGCCATTCTTGTAGATGTGTAGTTGTATTTCACTGTGGTTTTAATGTGAAGTTCCCCAATGACTAGTAATGTTGGTCATTTTTATGTGTGTCTTGTCATGTGCTTATTTGCCATTCACAAATCTTACAGTCTCTTTGTATCAGGGACTGTCAAGCCACAGCCCACTGGTCAAATCCAGCCCATGACCTGATTTTATAAGGCCCTTGAACTTAGAATGTGTTTCACATTTTTAAAATGCTGTTTTTAAAAATCAAAGTTTGTAGATTGCTTGCCAAACTTGCTAACTTTGCTATGTATTTAAAGTGTGTCTCTTGTTGGTTATTAACTTTAATTTATTTGTTTATTTATTTTTGAGCTAGCAGGATAAACAGTTTATTAAAGATGTAGAGAGACACAGAGTCTCTCTATGTCCTGGAGAGACTCTGGACAAAGGCACTAGTATCATTAGTTTGAATCACATATGTGGAGCTGATTTAACTTGAAATGGGTGATACATCACTGTAGACCTGGTATTACCTATAGTTGAGCTTCATCAGGATGCTTTAACAGGAGCCCTTTAAACTGGGTTTTAAAACTTGTGATATTTTCTCAGTATTTCCAATGCCACTTGGGACATAGAAAATACAGGGGTCAGTACATCTGCCCTGGACAACAGTCTCTTTGTTTGAATGGGGAGTCCATTATTTGAGTGGAGAAAACATAAACCATCACTTGCTGATGGCAAGGAACCTCTTGAGTGGCCCCTTTTAGGTTCCATCTTGTATCCACAGTGGAAAGCACATGATGAACTAAATAAAAACAGGGCTCTGTCTCCTTCATACAGGGTATCTGTAGATATTTGCAGCTTGATTGTCAAGACACAAATATTACCCATTCAGGAGGGGAAAAAGGAGGAGGAGTAGGTTTTCATAATTGGACTAAGGGAAGCCGATCTTGCTAATGGCATTTTCAACAAAGCGAAATGGCTGCTCAATTAAACATGAGCCATCCTGTTAATGGGAATCAAGGTTAATGTGGAGAAAACTGGTAACTGCAGTGGGGTATTGATTTTTTAGATCTATTTTAATAATCTCTGCCATTTTGTAGGAGTTTTTAGTCCATTAATTTTTGATGTAATTATTGATATAGTTGGTTCTGTGTCTACCATTTCATTATTTGATTTCTGTTTGTCCCCTCTGTTTTTATATCTCTATTCCTCTTTTCCTGCTTTATTTTAATTATTTACATATTTTAGGATAGCATCTATTGGTTTTTAGTTATTCATTATTTTTAGTGGTTGCCCTAGGGATTATAATTTTTCTACTTAAAATTTTACAAACTACTTGGAATTAATATTGGGCCATTTGGTATAAGATACAGAAACCATGTCAATGAAAATGTCTATTTAATACCCATTTTCTTTTATGCTATCTTTACATGTATTATAAATGCCACATGGAAGGCTATAATATTTGCTTTAAATAGTCATATATATTTTAAAGGAGTTAAGTGGGAGAGGAATTAAATTAGTTTCTTAATTTAGCAAATTTTTACCATTGCTGATACTCTCCCATCCTTCCTGAGGATCTGAGTTTCCATGTAGTGTCATTTCCCTTCAGCCTGAAGAATTTTCTTTAGCATTTCTTGTAGTGTAGCTCTGGTGTCAACAGATTCTCTTAGTTTTATTTACCTCAGAATTTCTTTATTTTGTTTTCACATTTGAAGGATATTTTTGCTGGTTACAGAATCCTGTGTTGGTGATTGTTTTCTTTTAAAGCTTTAAAAACATTGTTCCATTGCCTTTTGGCCCCTATAGTTTCTGATGAAAAGTCCATCTGTAATTAAAATCATTCCATTATATGTTATATGTGTCACCACTTTCAAGTTTTTCTCTTTAACTGAGGTTTTGAGGAGTTGGACTCTGAAGTATGGTTTATTTTATTCTGCTTGGGTTTGGCTGAGCTTCTTGAAGCTATCCAGACTTGGGGTAGTGGAGAGGCTCTGTGTAGATGGAATCATAATGGATTACAGTTTTTTTCTGTGCATGGGATGGCATGTGAGCTGTTTTGAGTTGGTTGGAATGTAGCATGTGGAAGGAAGTCCATTTTAAATGAACTTTATTTTTTATGACAACTAATTCTTAATTCACTTAAGAGTTTATTTGGGCATTTACTATACACAAGAAATTTAAACATAAATAAAACAGAAAATAATCATCCTATGTCTCCAACAAGAAGAAACATCTATCAGTTATCCTGATTTGCTGGTGTGGAAGTGCTGAGCTAGGTGAAGGGCAGGAAGCTGCACCATCCTATTCTTTGTAGGAGGGGCCTGGCAGTGTTTCCACACTTGGATCCAAGTATGGGGTTCACTCAAGACTGAAGAATAAAAAAGGAAGATGCACTGAAGCTTAGCTATAATGTGGCCCATCCTGCGGCAACCTTTGGTTTGAAGCCAGTCAGCCTGGGGCCCGAGGGCAGAATTCCAGGAGAGAAAAGCCAGAAGGCTTGCCCCAGGACTGCCCTGTGAGCCTCCCCACCTGGGTAGGCTGGAACAGGTGGCCATCCTGGGGTGAGACTGGCTCAGGCAGCCACTCATATGGCCACGCTGTTGGGAATCCGGTCTGGAGACAAGTAGTAATATGGCAGCTTCTTATTCTTGTTGCGCTCAGCGATCACACTGACGATGGTGTCGAGGTTCTTGCGGAACTGGGCCATGGCCTCCTTTACAGGTTTTTCAATGAAATGCTCCTCTGGGTACATGCCCAGGAATAGCTGAGAACCCAGACGGACAGATAGACAGGTTACTCTGCAATGCATCGATGTTAATTGACAGACCTTATCCTACCCATAGAGATCAGCCCTGGGGAGTCATCCTCTGCTGCCTGCTGAGAATGCTCTAAGAATGAAAATGCCATCTCCAACCTGGCTTTTCCTAAGGAAGCCTCCAGGGTGGAGATGGGGGGATGCAGATGAATGGGAGAAATAACTGCACTTTTCTGCTCCAGGGTAGCTATAAGGACTTGTAATGGTGCAGGTAAATATGGAGGCTGCTGTTGGCCCCAGGCAATAGGCAGAGGGGCCAGCGCTGGCCTCTCACCCCTTTGAGGTAGTGTGCTCATTTGCACACTTACACAGATGTCTTCAAATTAAAACTAGACAAATAAACTATTGGATTGTTTAAACTGGAAAGTTTCATATACAGGGCTGGAAAGGGTGGGAGAAGCATCATATGCTATTGATGGTATTTGGGATTTACTTTGTGGAGGGCAGTTCAGTCTCAATATTCTTTGACTTAGAAATTCTCCTAATTGGAGTGCATCCTCTGGTCCTATTAAACATATGTGCAAAGAAACATATCCATAGATATTAGTGAGGGAGCAACACATTAGCAAGTGCCCTAAGTAACTTAAATACCCATGAGTCTGGGCCTGGTGTGATCATTCTGTGCAGCACTGAATTGATGCTGTAGCATTGTATCTACTGAGACACCCAGCTTTGGGATTAGCCTATACAAGGTGTATGGAAATGTCTGGAAGGATATCCGGGAAACTCTTAGTTGTTACCTCCGGGATGCCAAAGAGAAACCCACAGAAGAGAGCTTCATCAACAGCTGGGTGTGGTGGGGATGCCTTTGTGGGGAGCATCACCAGTGGAGCAGAGTCCCCTTTGCTCTCTTGCCCCAGCCATCCTGAACTCTCTCAAGCTTCAGGCCTGAGGACCTTGGGGCTACTTCAGCCTCAGAACTCAGGACTTCTGGAGAGCAGGTATCTAGCCTGAGTCCTGAGTCACAAAAGCCTGAGGTTGAGAAGTGGGTTAAATCTGGGCAACCTGCCTGCCAGAAGAGGCAGAATGGCCTCACCTCATTATCTTGGAACTGGCTCAATGCCCACACTGCACCCAGATGCCAGCAGGAGCGACCTCGGTCTGGCAGTGTGTCCACGATCTGCTCAATGGTGACTACACCCTTTGCTGTGGGTGGTGGGGCCCGCATGGTTGGAGGGGCATTGGGAATCCAGGAACACCAGTCGTACTGCAGGGAGAGCCACAGACATGCAATACAGCCACTGCCTGCCTGTGTTTCCCTCCTCCCACTTATGCACTCCTCCCAGTCCACCATGCCTCTCACTGTGGCCAGCCAGGGTCCTCCACTAAGTGGGCAGTATCCTCAGTGGGAACACCTGATCTGGGCCTTGACGCTGCCTGTTTTCCACCTGGCTTCCTCTACCTAACTGGCTGGCTGGAAAACTAAGAAGAGGGTCACCTCATCCTGTGGGTCAGTAGTAGTCATGGTCAAGATGATCTTGGTGGTTTCCCACCCAGATGGCTGCCCTGCCCTTGCCCACCTGGCCAAAGTTCACTGCTGCATGCTGGGCTGAGGCTGTGAAGATCACCACGGTAAGGTACTCGGATAGCTTCTCCTTGGTCTTGATGGACTTGGGGAAGCCTAAGGCAGAGCCAGGAGCTGGCTAAGGCCCCTCCTTCCAGGAGGGATAGCTGACCAGCAGAGTGCCACTTCCACCTGCATCCTCCCCTGGGGTCCCCTACACCAGTGCTGGAGGGATGGGCATGGGTATGACACAGACACACTGGGAGGGATCAGCAGCTTGGCTTAGTCTCCTGATATTTCTGACCCAGGCTATCAGGGTCACAGAAAGTCCTGAAATGTCCCCATGAGGCATACTGGTGGTCAGGGATCCCTTGGGGACTCTGGCCCCAGCACCAGGTGCTAAGGTGCCTACTATAGGCCAGTGTTGCCCAAGGAAATTCAGAGTTGCAGGGAAGAGCAGCAGAGAGGACTGGAGGAGAGCTGGGAGTGGTCCCTACCTGAAGCCTTCTTGCCCCGCATGCCGTACACATAAACATCATTCACGAAGTCCTGCAACTCCTGGTCCTCCACCACCACCTGGTCACTCTCATAGTAGATGCCAACCACATCAGCTACAAACCTGCCTCAGGAGAAGGGGTCCAACAAGCAGTGGGAGATACAGCCAGAGTCTGCAGAGCTGTGCCCCCAGGCAGGGCCCCATCAGTGACCCTGTCACTTATTCCTTAAATGTCCAGGTCATTAAGGTCATCCTACTTCCACTCACCCCCCTTCTTCCTTCAGTGCCCTGACAACAAAGCGAAGCACCTGGCTCACTGAGTCAGTTGTGGAGGCTCCTGGCTAGGTCCATCAATGCTCATGTTCACTCCTCCTTGAAGCCCCCCACTCTGGCCACACAGAGTAGGTCCCATATCCAGCATGTACTCACGTCTTGATAGCCTCCCACACCAGGAGCCCATCGTCCCGGTAGAAGTAGTAGGGAATGTTCTCGGTGCTCTCCATGCCCCGGGCCTTGATGGCCTCAGGGAAGCACAGGGAGGCATACGTCAGGTCCTCCATGGCCCTCTGCACCATCTGCACATGACCACCACCCCCTGTGGCATTGGCCTTGACGGGGAGGGAAGAGAGAATGATATAAGCTGAGGCTGGTTTCCGCTTCCAGTGTCTGGTCCTGGAGCTCCCAGGAGAAAAACTGATCAGCAGTGTAGTGGCCAGGCACACAGAGGACCAAAGCCAGATTCTGTGAGGTTGGGTAGGAAGATGTTTATCTTGGGAGAACACCAGCACAGCCCAATGAAGAGGCCACAGAGAGGAGCCTCTGCGGTGACCTAATGCAAGGGGTTGAGGTGGCTGGGTATGTGCAGAGACCAGGGGCAGCTGCAGAGGAAGGGGCAAACTCCCACCCTGAGGAGGGGCAGGGGGGCAGTTGGCAGAGTGGGGACCTGGGCTGCTGCTGCCTTGTGACTGCTCTCATTCTGAGTTCTGAACACAGGTTGCCCAAGTTCGAATACTGCTTCCAATGACCAACCTTTGGATGAAAGAAAGCAGAAACAAGCCCCCAGGACCTGCGCAATTCTGTTAAGGGTTTGTGGTGTGCTTGGGGGCGGGGGATGGAGAGAGGCACAAGGAGTGATCCTGGTACTCCTCCCTGTGGCTGAGAGGCACACCTGCTCTCAGGTATGCACACGGCACATGGGGGCTGAACACTCAGGTTACAGAATCTTTCAAGGGGGACTTGGGTGCTGGGGTGCCAGACATGTGTCCCCAAGGGTGGTTTGTCCAAAGTGAAACTAATCAAGAGTTCCTGGTGCTATGTACTGGGAGGGAAGACTATGGTCACTGCTTGGAAAAATGAGTGTGGAGCTCCCATGGGGGAAAGTCCTTCTGGAGCATGAGGCAAATACAGTTTAGAGAGAGAAAGCCAGTGTGCTTGGATCCCAGGGATACTGAGTCCCTGGATCCATTTTCATCTGAAGCTCCCTCACCCCTGTATGTTCAGGCACATGAGATAGTATATCTCTTGTCCACCTTCAGCTGGTTCGAGTTGGGTTTTGCCATTTGCAACTCAAACAGTGGCTCAACCTTAGTGACCATCTGGCTGCTCACTAATGGAAGCTAGGAAGGAGGGAGGTCAGGGTGAATGAAGCCTGCAGGGGTTGAGATGGGGAGAGGGTTGAATCCAAGCTTCATAAGGCTACCTGGGAGTCAAAGCAGGATGGGGTACTACCTGGGAGAATGTAAGGAAAGAGTAGGGACCGAGGTCCTGCTGAAGAGGAGAATGGGTTGGGAGCACTGATGATCTGGAAGGGCAGAGGGTGGGAGGGTGGGAGGCTGTGTACAGAGTGATGGGCAGCAGAATGGTGGAGGGGGAGGCACAGGTCCCTAGTGCATGAAAAGTGAGGAGTGGGTGCCAGGAGGCAGGGTCTGCACCCACATGCCAGAAGATGAAAGAAGGGAGGGTTGGAAGAGGTGATGGGGAAAAACTGTGAGGAGGAAGAGCTGGTGATGAGCTGTAGAGAATGCACTTAGAAGAAAACTGCCCAGTAGCCAGGTGGAAGGTATCAGAGACTGGCCACAGAACCTGGGAAGCCTTCAGTCTGCTCACCTCCAGCCTCCACTGTTCACCCTCCCCAGACTCCCACTCCATGGTGTCTAGGGGCCTGGTCTTCTGGAGGGAAATCTGGAACTGAGGTGGGATGTAGGTTTTGAGAAGTGAGTACCCACCAGGCTGGGGCCTGCCCTGCATAGAGTGGGGTGGGAGGCGCCCACCTTGTCAAAGAGGCCATACTCGCAGATGAGCTGCTCTCGAGCCTTGGTGTTGATAGCGATGGTGAACCTCACATGTGCCACCAGGAGCTGGGTGGAGGAGCCAGAGAAAATGTCAGAGAAGTCCAGACCTGTGTTCGTGTCTCCCTGGGGCCCCCAGGGACCCTCAGCAACTCCATCTGGTCCACTGTGGAGGGTGATGCTAGATCTCAGAGAGGAAATGCAGGTTGGCATGAAGGTCTTCGCTGCTCAGTAGTTGCAGGCCTGGTGTGAAGCTTTGAGGCTTAGTGATAGTGATAATGATAAAAATGACAACAGTCAGCGTTTGTACAGAGTGTATCTATTGCCAGGTTTTAAGCTCTCTAAATTTGTTAACTCTTTTAATCCTGACTGTAATCCTATGTGGCAGGTGTACTGTTTGATCTTTGTATTACAGATGGGAAAGCTGAGACACATGGAAATATTTTTGGTCTGTAGTCACCCCAGCAGTCACAGCTGATAAGATTCAGGAAGAGGGAAGGGCAGTGATAGAGAGGGTTGCCACCTGCACTCTGACCAGGGTCATGCTGAACTCACCTGCCTGTTCAAATTCTGTCCTCCTGCCTTGTGCCACCAGGGTGTCAGACCCCAGGCACTGTGTCCTCAGGAACCAGTGGGCTGTCAGCAGGCATTACTGTCCTGGAACATCTCTCCAGGACACCTGTTTGCTAGCCACTCCCAGCCATAGTCCTGTGAAAAGGTCATGGCTCCTCCCCATCCATCCTGTCCCCTCCATACCCAGATACTCTCCCCAACTTGCTATACCTTAAAAATGGGGTGCACAGCAGGCAGCTGGCGGTACATGGCGATGCCAAAAACTTCAGACACCAGATGTGTTCGCAGAAGGTGGGTGATAGTCTGGTGGACGTGGAAGTCACTGGAGCGCACCCAGATTTTGGCCAGAAGCCAGTCATATTTTGCATCCGAAGGGAGAAAAATGGGGTTTTCATCTCCTGGGACTTGGTTGAGCTGATACATAGAAGAAGAAAATACACTGCAATCTCTCACTGCAGACTATAGCTATAAGAGAGCCTGGCCTCTCCAGAAATTCCAGAAGAATTCAAATTTCTTAGTCACTTTTGAATCATTAGAGGATAATGGGGGGCGGGGGGCGGACACAGATGGCTCAGGGTTTGTGTTTCTCATTCCAGCTACATCAGTTACTCCCTTGGGACCCTAGACAACTTACTGAGTCTTTCTGAGCTGTGATGTCACCATCTGGAATAAGGGGACAATATTTACTCACCTCACAGAGCTATTATGGAAAGTAAATAGGAGAGCATGAAGGCATCTGCACGAAGTGAGTGCTAGATGCTTAGGGTACATTGTGGTCTTCCACCAGTCTAATCTTCCCTCTTGCCTTTCCTACGCAATATACTCCCTCCTGGCTCTGGCTGACTTTTGGTCTCAGGCGCTATCATTTCCTCTGCTCTTCCCTCAAATGCTGTTATTTCCCAGCCTCTGCTTCAGAGGCTGCTCGTGACTTCCTTCCTGCCCTGACTAGTTTCTCCAGTTCCCAGGGCTCTAGGGCCCTCATGATATAGTGTCCCAGGTTACTGTCCCTTTAACTTAGACCTGCAGCCAGGTGCCTCCCTAGTAGAGACCAGGCTGTCTTCGCTCTCCAGTTGCAACTCCACAGTGGGCCAAGGTGATTTTTTTCTAAAATGGAAATCATGCCATGCTGATCCCTTTATAAACACTCAGTCATCTCTTAATGCCTGAAAAGAAAGCCCCCATGCCCCATGCTCTGGCTGCTGGCACTGGGTCCCTACCTGCATCCCTCCTCATTCACCAAACTCCTGGTCCTTCTTTAGCTTTGCCAATGCCAATAGTTGCTTGCATTCATCAAGCTGGCTCGGTTTCAGGACTCCACTTTGTGATGGCATGTCTTCTGAAGGGTAAGCACTGTCATTACCCCATTTTCAGAGGAGGACATGGTGTCTTGGAGGGTGGACATTTAGGATGACAGTGAGTTATTCAGACTAAAGTGGGAGAGTGGCATTCCAGCTGCAGGAGCAGGTGAGGAGGGGGCTGGGAAGGGGTGTGCTGGGCAGTAGGCCCTTCAGAGATCAGTGTAGACAGCAGAGTGACTGAGGAGGAGAGCTGACTGCCATTGGGGTTGGGGGTGACCAAGTGGGCTCCTCAAGGTCATACTAAATGTTTTGGAAGGTAATTTCCCTGGCTGTCTCAAAACCATCAGTGTCCAATAGCTACAAATCAGCATGCTATAAATAGAATTTTAAATTTTTAAAAGCAGCCACAGTAATAAAAGTAAAAAGAAATAGGAGTTTATGTTAATGATATAATTTTATTTTACCTGATATATCTAAAATATTATTTTGACATTAAAGTAATACAAAATTATTAATGAGATATTTACATTCTTTATATGGGTATTATATTTTGTTGTTAGCATGGAGAAAAGCTAATGGTGTTTTTGAGGCATGTATTGACACCTTGCTAAATTAACTTATTAAGTCTAATATTTTTAAAATTAGAGTCTCTTAGGTTTTCTAGGTCCACTATCAATCACATCATTACCAAAATATAGTCCTAGTCCTCTCTCCTTTTTTTACATGTTTATTATTTTATTTTCTTGTTTATCACATCTAGGACAATGTTGAATAACCATGGTGCTATCAGCATTCTTTTTTTCTTTTTTAAAAATATTTATGGAATTTATTGGAGTGACATTGGTTAATAAAATTATTTAGGCTTCAGGTGTACAATTCCATAATACATCATCAGTATATTGTGTTGTGTATTCACCACCCAAAGTCGGGTCTCCTTCCATCACCATTTATCCCCCTCTACCTTCTTCTACCTCACTTCATCCCCCTTTCCCTTTGGTAATCACCATACTATTGTCTATGTCTATGAGGTTTATTTTTTTTTGCTTAATCCATTTACTTTTTTCACCCAGCCCCCGTCTTCCCCTCTGACAGTTGTCAGCCTGTTCTCTATGAGTCTGTTTCTATTTTGTTAGTTTATTTCCTTCATTAAGCATTCTTCTTTCTGATTTTAATGGAAAATGGCCTCAGGATTGCTATTTTTTAATGGCATTTCCTGGCTTTATTATATGGAAGTAATTTCCTTCTATTATTATTTTAATTTTTATTCACTGTGGCTACTAAATGTTACTAAATTTCCTTTTAGTTTCAATTGATACAATGAAAAGATTTTTTTCCTTATTGTGGTAGTGAATTGTGCTGATAGTTTTCCTGATATTGAGACATCTGGAATAAATGGTGTCTTGGTTATGAATAAATAAATGTCTTGGTTATGACATGGTAGTCATTTGTAACTTGGTGTGGTCTTCAGTTCTTTCGGAGCCTGCCTGCATAGTTTCAGTACTGAGGCTGTGCCTTTCCACAGAATGAGCTGTGGCCAATAAGCCTTAAAGAGCTCTGGACCGAGCCCTGGCCTGCAAACCAAAGTGTTGCAGGTTCAATTCCCAGTCAGAGCACAGCCTGGGTTGCAGGTCAGGCCCTAGTAGGGGGCGTGTGAGAGGCTACCACACATTGATGTTTCTCTCCCTCTCTCTCTTCCCCTCTAACAATAAATAAATAAAATCTTTAAAAAAATGAGCTCTGGAAATGTGTGCTTTCTAAAGGCTGCCAAATACTGGGCTGTTCATAACAGGGGCTCTTCCCAGTCTAGACAGTGAATCAGCTTCCTAACTGCTTAGGTGGAAATTGGCCTATTTTCTACAATTTCTTCTGATAATTCATGTTCTGCCAGCTTTTTATCCATTTTCTCTAGCTTTTCAAATTTGTTGCCATATCATTATGCTTTTAAAAAAATCTGTGATTGTCTTTTTTCTTGTGTCTATTTTGGCTTTTCTTTCTTTTGTTAACCATGGCAGGGGGTTATTTATTTTCCTGGAACTTTTTCAGAACCATATTTTGAATTTATTATTCTCTGGCCTTTATATGCACAGTGCTTTATAGTTTGCAAAGTTTACATTTTCAGGAGAGGGAAGAGATTCAGAAACATTTCGTGACTTGCCCAAGGTTCCTTGGCCTCTATAAGCAAGTGGCAGAGCTGGGACTTAAGCCAGACCCCTGACTCCAGGCCACTCCAAGAGGTCTCTGGAGGACAGGCTGCTTCTGAGGCATGTCCCGGGAGTAAATGCCGCCTCCTTCGGTCTCCTCCCTGTTGACTTCTTATTTCACCTGCCCCTTAACCATTTTCAGTTTCTTAAGGATAGAACTTCTCTCTGATAACAGGTTGGAACTCTTCTTGAGGAGACGTACCCCAGAGATGGGGTGATGGGGTTCAGGGGAGCATAGTCTCTGGGAGCCAGATGGCCTGGTGTGAATCCCAGCTCTGCTACTGGCTATGTGCACCTGTGCCTTGGTTTCCCTATTTGAGGAAAACAGTCCCTAGCAATAAGGTTTGCCTATCTTGCAGGGTTGCAGTGACGATTACATGAGTAGAGGCAGGTCCTCACTTAAAATCCTGATGGCTGTATGTTCCAGAATCCAAGATATTTAAGATTTTAGCACTGTGTATACTTCATTATGTGACATCTCTCACTCCAACCTTGGTTTTGGGGCAACATGATATTTTACAATCAAACATATTAGTATTCTAGCAGTGACATATGAGTTTCACATGGAATGGGATAAAGCCTTTAATAATAGCCTCTTCTATTGTTGGTTCAGAGCAAGTTTTGCTACCAATGAGCCCATTGCCAATTTTTGTAAAACTTATGTTAAGAGTTTTTTACATTTCGGAATTGAGGATAAGGGATTGTGGACTGTGCAGGTTAACCCTTAGGGATAGTCTTGGCATGTGGTTAGCACCTGACAAAATCAGCTGCTATTATGTCTGTAGTACTCAATGTCTGGTTCATGGTTGGTTAAAAGTACTGCTTACTGAATGCTTATCTGTCTGTCCCCCACAGGTCCCCAGAGCAGACCACCCACAAGGGCCTATACCTAGTCCTGTCCTGGGTGTTGTTCCCTGCTATCTGTACACCAGCTCTCACAGTGTCACAGCATCCTGGTGCTTTGAGGAAGAAGAGGGCAGCCAGGAATGGGGAGGGATGAAACTCTGCCCCCACCTGTCTCTCCCCCAAACTGCTCCCCTCTCTCCTCTTCCACTGCCCCTGGTGGAAACAAGACTTGTGGACACTCAAACACAGCCTCCCAGGAGAAGCCCAGTTCCTGACCCAGCCTCTGTAGTGCCTCTCAGTGGCTTCAGTCTTCAGCTCCTGTTACAGCTTCATCTGCCTGGCCCCTGTTGGTACTTTGATTTGGGCTCTTCTCCAATGTTGGGGTGAAGTATGTTACCCCAGGGCTGGTCCTCTGCAGAATACCTCACTTTGCCAGGAATTTCTCAAGTGTATCTTGAGGAGTAGAACCCTTTCTGTCCCTGTGGACAGCCCTCCCCACAGCCGGCAGAAAACCCTAGGTTCTTGTTTTTCCTGTCTACCTGGTAGACCTCTCAGCATCCTTCTGTGGAGCCACCAAAACAAATTCCTCCCTGAGTTCTGTCTGCTGAGGGTGAAGCCACCCAGGGAAAGAACAAGGCTGGTAGCCTACCTGGATGGCAATGGGGACAATCTTGTTGGCCAGGTTCTTGTACAGCAAGCAGATGGGTGCAGCCAGGAACTGCAGAGTGCAGGGGTCTGTTTTGTTGGCATCAATGCCATCTAGCAGCTTGAAGTCCACAATGAAGATGTTCCCTTGCTACAGGAAGCCAGAGAAAATATGTCCAAATGAGTGTCAGCTAGCAATGGACCCTAAAATGAGGCCCAGAGGGAGGGATAGGTAGCTTTGGAAGCCCCTGCAACTCAGTGGAATTCAGAATTTGCAGTTCTTTTGTTCTCTGACTCAGGGTTGGTTCTTGTCAAGAATTTCCGGGTTGTAGAGTTGTTTTTTTTTCCACAAGGTAAAGTGTGGAAGTGGCCAGTTTCACATTTGTTGTACCTGAAATTTTGACCCTTATGAACAATGTTGAAAGACCACCCAGAGTGACAGCTTAATAAGAAAAAAAGCAGATGGACTTTATATGAAATAGATAAGTCAAACAGCACAGAGCATAGCTGTAGGACTCCAGTTCCATAAAGTTCAAAACTAGGCAAATTCTGCTGGGGGCCTGGGGTGGAGCGGACTCTGTCAGGGCTATGTCTATAGAGGCAGGCAGGGATCTACAGGATCAAGTTAGGGTCTTCGGGTGGGGGGTGTTCTTTTGGGGTAGGGAGAAGCTGCAGGGGCTGGGGCATGCAGTGTCTGCAGAAGTGGTATGATCTGTGTCCTTGTCTGAGGCTGGTGACTCAGTGGGATGGGTATTTGGAGCAAGTTCATTGACCATGCTTGACAATCCTGATTTACACCCTTTTCTGTAGTTATTATGTTTCACTACAGAACAAATGTGTCTGGGGTTTGGGGGAGGTAGAAAACAGCTCTTTCCAGACTACACTTGAGTCCTCTAGAGGAATCCCATCCTGAGTATCCCAGGCTTCCTTTTGCATGATTGGGGTTTCGGTAGAGGGCCTTCTTAAGCCTTCATTGTGTGTGTGTGTGTGTGTGTGTGTGTGTGTGTGTGTGTGTGTGTGTGTTTCAGGTGTACAACATAATGGTTAGTCATTTATGTTGCTTATGAAGTAATTCAAGGGATAATCTAGTACTCACCTGACACCATACATAGTTAAACAATATTACTGACTATATTTCCTATGCTGTACTTTACATCCCTGGGACTTTCTCGTTTTAAGTGAGTGATGGAGAAAGGGGTTGTAGGTAGCTGGGGAAGGGGTCAGGGTCTAGGATATTGGAAACAGGTTAACAGGAGCTTAGGGGAGTTGTGTGTCCACACCTCTGCCAGCAGAGGATGCACTGTGGCCACCTGTGCACACACTTCATGCACCCTGGCTAAGGGGTACAAAAGACCAGAGAGCTGAGAGCCCAGCTACCATAGTCTTCCTTTGTGAATGCAAAGGACCCCAGCAGTCATGTGACACTGGTGATGAGCTCTGAGCACCTGTCTATGGTGCATGCGGGGCAGGGGAATGAGAGCGTGGGGGATAATATCCTTGGCCAACCGGGGCAGAGGAAGGGTTTCAGGACAGTGTGCAACAGGATTCCTCAGGACACTTGGACATGCAGGCTGGTGGGTCACAGGGCTGTCTGAGCTTCTGTGATGGGCTGGACAACTGGCCTTTCAAAGCAGAGGTGACCATTAGTGACTACTGTGCAGAAGGAATGGCTGCCAATCAAATTGTGAGAGGACCCAGGGTAGTTAATGTGATGAATGAAGGGAGGCCCTGTGAACCTAGTCCTGGGAACCAGGAGGTCTGGGGTTTGGGCCTGAGATCGGGGCATTTCTCTGTTATCCCAAACCACCCCCTTTCTTTGGGCTTCAATGTCATTGTTCTGGAAACAGAGAGCCAACCCTATCTCTCAGTTCTGACTTTAGGATCCTGCTGTAGACACTAGTGTTCTTGCCTGCCTTGTGTCCCTGTTCTCTCCATCAGGTCAACGTGATTCTCCTGGCCACAGTGACTGGTTCAGGGAATTGAGGGTTGTGTATAGGTGATAGAGTGGCATGTGTGTGTGACTCTGGTCAGTAGTGGCTATTAGATTACTGCTTCAGGACCAAAACCACAGCTGACTGTTCAGACTATGGTTCAAAGGAAAGGTGACCATTATGACAAAGATGGCTCCAGCCCACCTGCCCTGGATGTGGCAAGGACCCTAGAACAGAGCCTGTCCCCTGCCAGGATGGCTAGGCACACAGGTGACTGCCCAATGCCTTCCAATTCTGGGATTCTCTGACTTTTAAGGTTCTGAGATTCTCTGATTTGAAGTCTGAAACCTATGGCACTGAATCAGTGTTAATACACCCAGTAATTAACCTACAGAGGAATATTGCTGTATGTGCTGCCTGCATGGGGGCATTTGTTGTTGTTGTCAGACATCTATGTAACCAGGTAGTGTCTGGGTGCCTGGCCAGGTCCAGAAAGTGAGGGTAGCTAGAACCACCTGCCCTGGAACAGGGGCCTCTCCTGGGAACTTCATCTGGGAAGGTACCCTCCAGAGTCAGGTGGATAGGGTGTGGTGGCTAACAGATCTGTCCACAGATGGCACTGACCATCCTTCTTTGGCTGGGGCTCCAAGGTGAGCTGAGCAAGGGTGACTGAGCAAGGGTGACTGGAAACAGCAGAAGGCCACCTAGATATCTGGTGGCAGATAGCAAGAGGCCCAGTTATCTTGGTTCTAGTAGAAACAGGCCAGTTAATGGGAGACCAAGGGCCATTCCTGGGACCTCAAGTCCCCAGCATGGAATGTGCCTGACACCAAGTCCAACCAGACCCACAGCGGAGGCAATTTGAACCCTTTCTTTCTTAAGACTAGGTCTGTCTTGAAACTGAAGAGTGCTGACCCTGCAGGTGAAGGCTGGAGGAAAGGTTGGGGAGAAGGTGAGGGCAGAAGCAGATGACATCAACCTTTATATTACAAAGTTAAAAATTCCATCATATTTCTTTCTTTCTTTCTTTATTTATTTATGCTGCATGGTTGTTTCTTTTACCAATTTCCTCACTTTTCAAGCTGGGTAACAATTTGATGGCCATGCGAGTAAAGCTTCCCTCACAATGCCTGACCTACAACAGGCCCCTAGCTAGAGGGAGCTCTTTGAATTATTGACACTGATATTTAAAATATTGATATTATGTTCCCAGAGCCAAGCATTATGTAGCAATATCACTGCCAATTCCTCTTTCCACATTAGACAAGACATTTCATAAATGCCCAGGAAAAAGAAGAACCTGCTTCACTGAGGGCAGCTGATCTATTCGCCCAACAGATGAGCCCAGGAATGACAACCAGGGCCAGTAAGCACTGGCCCACAGAAGGTGGTTTCTGCCAACATAATGTGACCTAGCCATTGAGTTTGGCCTCTGGGCTGGATCACTGTCCCCAGCAAACCAGGCCTTACCTCGACTTCCTGCTCCAAGGTGAGCTGCCGCTCCAGGCTGCACTCCACCATCTCCGTAGTCACTGGGAGCTTCTCGGGCAGCTTTGTGCAGCGCTGGATCAACACGGGGTTGCAGCCGTTCAGGAACTGGTAACCAAACATGAGGTCTTCCTGCCAGTGATTCATGACCCGCTCTATGGAGGAGAGAAGCCTGAGATCTCAGTGGGGGCAGCCTGGGCCTGGCTGGGTCCCTTCTCCCAGGCACTTCCTAGATACCTGGCTGACCTTAGGCTCTTCCTGCCATGTCCAGTCACATGTCCCCCTGTCACTGGGTCAGGCCAGCACTAGCCTGTTCTCCCTGAGATGGGCTTTGGAAGGTTCCTGGGTACCCTTTTCTCAAGGACAAAAATAAAAAATAGGCAAATGGGAGTGTATTAAACTGAAAACTTGTGCACAGCAATGAAAGCAATCAATAGCGTGAAAAACAGCCTACAGAATGGGAGAAGATGTTTGCAAAGCATGTGTATATCTGATGATGGGTTAATGTACAAGATATACAAGGAACTCTTGCAATTCAATAACAAAAAAAAGCACTAGTAGCCCGATTAAAAAGTGGGTCAAAGGACTTAAACAGACATTTCTCTAAAGGCATAAATGGCTAGAAGGTCTAGGAAAAAGTGCTCAGTGAACTTAATGATCAGGGAAATGCAAGTTAGAACTACCTCATACCTGTCATGATGGCTAGTATAAAAAAACAAAACAAAAGACAACAGGTGAGGATGTAGAGAAATTGGAACCCGTGTGCACTGTTGGTAGTAATACAAAATGTGCAACCACTAAAGAAAACATAGTGGCAGGTGCAGAGGGTGACAGCCTGGGTAATGGGGAGGCCTGAGCAGCTGGGCCTGGCAGGCCAGCCATGGTGGAGCAGGGTGGGGCAGCGCTTTCCAATCCCAGACTAGTCTTCCAGCACCATGAGAGCCCCCAAAGGCACACTCACCAGAAATAGTGTTGCTGATCTTGACGAAGATTTTTTCAAAATCAGCAAAGTCACTCCAGGAAGACTGGAACATGTGCATGAAGCGGTTGATAAACAGGTTCTCCATTCTGCACAACAGGGGACAGACAGCATCACCTCTCTCACACATGCTGGGCCTCCCTCTGCAAAGACCCTTCACACTGTGGTCTTATGGAGCCTCTAGATACCACCTGGGCATTGGAGACTTGAGCCCAGGGCAGCTCCTGGGAATAGCTGATTGGCCCTGTGGAACCAGGATAGAAACTGGCACCCACACCGACGCTCTTCCTCTTGTACCTCACCCATGACAGAGATTGTCTGCCTGCCATCAAGAACAGTCTACAGCCCTGGCTTGTGTGGCTCAGTGGATTGAGCATCGGTCTGTGAACCAAAGGGTTGCTGACTTGATTCCCAGTCATGGCACATGCCTGGGTTCCAGGCCAGGTTCCCCAGTAGGGGGTGCACGTGAAGCAACTACACATTAATATTTCTCTCCTTCTTTCTTCTTCCCTTCCCTTTTCTAAAAATAAATATAAAAATCTAAAAAATTATACCTATAAAAAAAAGAACAGTCTGCAGTGCTTCTAATCCCTTGCATGAATGCTGTTGTCCGTGCATTAATTCATTCTAGTGAAACTTCCAGGGACAGAATGCCAAATCACCTATGCAGCTGCTCAACCGACTCTCCTGAGTTTTAGAGGGATCAGTAGTTCAGTTGAGTTTAACCCTCATTTACTTTCTATCTGACCCTGGCTATGTGGCTGGTGCTGAGGAGGATACAGTTTCTGAATGCTTATTACACAGGATAGAAAAATAACCCAGGACAGGAGCTTGAGAGGTTCAAAGTGCAGGCTGTAGGCAATAAGGAGTGAGCAATCCTAGGGTCTTCCTGGAGGAGGCAGGTGTGGGATGGGCCTGGGAAAGGTGGAGAGGAAGGGAAAAAGCTTCCCAGGCTTCCCTACAGAATCCAAGCAAGGCACAGAACAGAAGTTTGGGAATTCTGGCCAGTGCTCGCTGTAGCACACTCTGCCTCAGTTTCTCTCTGTGGCACACATGTGGCTGAAAGTAACGAGCAGTTACGTGTTTCATCCCCATGGGCAAGTCTCCCTGTGACATCCAGTGTCAGTCTCAGTTTGGAAAGGACTTCCTTCTGGGAGAGGAGAGGTCTTCCCAGGTTCCTACAATCCCCAGACCTGAGGGTAGCCTGTAGGGAACCGATCCATGGGTTTGGGTCCTGTGTGCCACATGCGCCGATGGGCTTTCCAAAGGGCTGAGCTACATTTGCCATTCCACATGGGGAAACCGATCCACATGGAATGGCAAATATAGTTCAGCCCTATGGGAAAGCCCATCGGCGCATGTGGCGCACAGGACCCAAACCCACGGATCAGTTCCCTACAGTGGCCCAGTGCCAGATGGTGCCCAGGAAAGAGGTCCTGGACCCCAGGATCTTGTGGGAAACTGGGTGTGAGTCACAGTCCACAGTCTAGTCATCCCCCACTGGGAGAGGGTCACAGTCTCTCCAGCTGAGTATCTTTAAATTCAAAACAGGGTGATGTGGGGCAGTACTCAGAGGAAGCCACAGATCCAGGAAGAAGTGGAATTGGGAGGAAAATATTTGCATTGTTCTCTAGAGGAAAATATTTCTATATACATACAGACAACTGGAATACAAGGGACCTGTTATTGTAAAAAGAGAAACCTGAAGCCCAGAGAGGGCACCTAGCTCATTCGAGGTCACACAGGCCGGTAACAGCATGACCAGGTAATGGAACAGGCAGGTGGAAACCCCCACTGATCTGTTTCCTGGGGCTAGGAGAGGCAGGAGCTCTTGTTTTCTCTGCTTCCCCTGCTGCTTTCCTGCTAACAGCTTCTTCATTTTCCATTTCACAGTTTTGTGTTTGGAAGTGGGTGGGGCAAAGCTCACTGAAAAAGGCTGGTCTTGTTCCAAGCATAGCAGGTGGCTGGGAGGAAATGAGTTGCCAAAGTTACCCAGAAGTGGTGGGGAAACCGAACTGCTCAGAGGCGGAGGTTCAATGCAGAAGGCCTCTTTGGTGACCTTAGCCATGAGTTTCAATTTTCCATAGGCAGGACTGGGCTTAGCCATAGGCAGAACAGCACTGTGATGGCGTAAGACACAGGGACACAGACCAGGCCCTGGGTCTATGGATTCTTTCTATCAGGAAGCTGCAGTGCAGAGCAGGCCACCAGGCTCGAGTTGGCTACCCTTTCCCCATCAGACAAGTAGGGATCTGGAGCAAAGTGTCTTGGAGTCCCCAACCCATGTGCTGGGATCTGGACACAAGGACCCTGGTTGGAGCTGGGAGGCCATGTGCAAGTCCTCACCAAGGCAAGAGAAGGCAGCTGAGATGTATGCAGGTCAGCACAGAGTGTCAAGGTCCTTCCTGGTCTGAAATCCCAGCCCCATTGCTTCCCAGCCATGTAACCTTGGACAAGTCCCTAACCTTGCTGTGCCTTAGTTTTCCTCATCCTTGATGAAATGGGTGTAATGATTGTCTCTGCCTCACGGGGCTGACATTTACAGAAAACATAAGCATATAAAAAGAGATCTACAAATATTAGTGACTAGTACTATGATTATCATTTACTGTTAATATTAAACTCTGCAGCCTTAGGCCACAGTGTTCTGAGGGGGGGGGCAGTAGGTTAAGTCCATAATCCATTCTATAGCACAGTACTTTGCCTGTCCCTTCTCCGGGGGCCTTCTGTCTCATTCACTCATTCTCTTTATTCATGTCCAAGTCATGGAAAAATTTTTGCCTGTTGACTCCTCTTCCTCTCCTCTCTGCTCCCCAAAAGTGTTCTCACCCAGGACACTGGTGATTTCTGAGTGACTATATCCAAAAGACTTGGTCAGCCCTAAACTCCCCTGATCTCTCTGAAGGATCTGACAACCAACCCCTATCTTCTTGACACTAAAATGCAGAATGTCCAGCTCCCCAGACCTTGTCCCTGCTTCAAACCCCCATGGTCCTGACCTCTGCTACCCTCCCCAGGTAGAGGGTGGGCTCCTTGCCCACCTCCCTGCCTCGGCAGCCTCAGCTCCACTTCCCTACACAGGTTTAAACCCTGGTTCTCCTGGGTCACCAAAGTTATCACTACCCAGAATGCCACCCCTTCTGCTCCTCCAATTGGTGTGGCAAACTCCTATGACTCTTCAAAACCCACATTGGCCTTCTGTCTCAGAAAGTGTTTTTCAGATTCATCCCCAGAATTACTGCCTCCTTTGCTTTGATTTTCCCCAGGGCTTTTCCTAAGGAATGTCCACCTCATACTAGTGTGATGAGCGTACACAGTTCAGTCCCCACTAGACTCTGAGCTTCTTGGAGCTGGGACCAAGGGGTCATTTTTGATCCATCTTGGGCCCCTAGCCCCCAGAAGCTCAATAGACACTTGTCAAAGGAAGAGTGGCAGTTAGCCACCTTCTCAGGGCCTGCTTCCCTGGGGGTGGAAGAAGCCCAGAAAAGCTAGCAAACAGGTGGTGACAGTGCCTGAAAAGTCAGCTCCCTGGGCTCAGGACTGAGGAGAAAGTCCTTCTAAATACCCAGAATAAAGTCACTAGAGTAAATTCATCTTACAGTGTGCCAGACATCATCATGGGGACTTTGCATACATGAGTTCATTTAAACCTCATTACAATTTTAGCAGTTAGACATACATGATAGTGCTCATATTATAACAAGGAAACTTAGGTTCAGAAAACTGAATGCCACCAAGATGGCACAGCTAGAGTCTGGATCTAACTCAGCTAGCCAGGCTTTAAGTAAGCAACCTTCTGCTTTTAAAGGGCAGAGATGAGTTGGTACTTGTTGCTAATTTTAATAGATTAATATATTCCCCCCCACCACCAGGAAAAGAAACATATAACCTGCAAGTGTGGTCCATGGACATCACCTGGGGGCTTACTGGAAATTCAGACTCTTATCCCACTGATCAGAATCCCTGGACTGGTGTCCCATGGTGGCCCACGTGCACAGGGTTGTTTGAGGGATGGTGTGTGGACCTGTGTTCCCTCACTGGGAAGCCTGGCTGCTTGTCCTTGTTGCCCAGTATCCAGGAGACGCCAGAGTTGTCATAAGATGGGCCTCGCAAAAAACAGCCATTGCGAGCCATTAACAGAAAAAAAACTCATTACACTGCCTTCCTTGAATGAGTTTGTTTCAAGGCAAGAATCAGCATTTTCTTTTTCTAATCCCAGTACAGGCTTAAGGCAGACATGGGGGAGGTCCACCAGAAAAGAAAAGGCAAAGATTGCTGGGACCTAATATAGACCTGAAGGTCTATAGGCATGCAATAGGCACTACAGAAATGCCAGTTGAGATAAACTGAAGAGCAGAGGACACGACAAAGAGAAAAAAATGAAAAGGGGAAAAGGGTAAGTGCCCTTTAACCTCATTTCCCTGACCTGTTTAGGGAGAGACATCTGAGCCCCTCTGAGGAGTCTAGAGAGAACATTGAGACAACATTCAGCAGATTTCTTTGTACCAGGGTTTCTTGAGCCCTTACGGTCTTCTAGAGCAGGGACTCTCAGTGTGGTCCCCAGACCAGCTGCACCCCCTGTGACCTTATCAGAAGTGCAGATTTTCAGGCCCACAACTGGCCTCCTGAATTGGACACTTGGGAGTGGGTCCAGAAATTCAGGTTTTACAAGCTCCCAGGGGATTCTGCTGCAAGCTATAGTTTGAGAACTGCTGCTGAGAAGGTTGCAATATTTTCAAATTAAATTGACTATAGAACAAACCCCTTTTTAGGGAAATGCTACTTTATGCTTTGTGCTTTGTGTTAACTCTTGCTCTTATTCTATGACCCATTTTAAACAAGAAAAAATGCTACTTTGGTAAATATAATTTTAAAAATTTTAGATATAACTTTTAGGTGGGATTTCAACCCCCTATATTTTCCTAACAAATTTCATTTCCAATGGGACAGAGCTCTGATTTTGTAACAAAATTCAATAGAGGTAAATAGGATTGAAATACAGAAATGCAGGCACAGTTAGGAGGAGGAGATGGCTTTTAAAGCTTCCAAGAAGAGTGGAGGGCTTTGGGGTGGCATTTGTAAAGTAAAGGGGAAGAACCCTATTTTCTATAAGTGCTTTGGTGACGTGCTGCCAGCTTCTTTCTGAACTGGAGTGGCAATAAGAGGTGGGGTCTTTCTCCCACACAAAACTCATGGCTTTGGCCTCTAAAACCAAGAGAGTGAGCTCTCTCAACATCCCTCCCTCTCCATTCTTTCATCTTACCCTCTTTTGCTCTTTTCTAGCTTGAGGGCTCCACCCCTATGCCTCACCAGCCTGTTTCCATCACCCTCAACCCTCACTAGAACTCTGTCTCTTCCTTTGTGATTCTCTCCTTTCTCTAGGCCCCTGCTCTTCTTCATCTTAGGGGCCAGCTCTTCCCTTGCTTTCACCACCAGCTTCTTTCAAGGAGCTGCCATATGCATGATAATTTTGTCTCACCTCAGACAAGCACTGGGCACTGGGTGGCTGGTGTGTGCAGCTAGGAACAGACGTTAAGGGGAATTACTACTGTCAGACCACACAGACTCCTCTTCTTGCCCCCGTCCCCTCAACAGCCAAGACTGTATCTAGCCTTGGGCCTCTTTTCCCTGTGCCTCACAGGGCTCCTGACCTTGCTTGGCCTCAATGCTCTCTTAAGGATTTTCTGCACAGCCTCAAGACTGCATTTCCTACTGCCCACCAGACCTTGCCAGCAAAGGCTGCACAGGCCTCTTGCGCTCAACATGCCCCATAACTGGACTCATCTTTCCCTCCAAACCTCTTCTTCCTCAGCTTCCCTTTATAAGACTCATCTACTTTTCTTTTTTTAAATATATTTTATTGATTATGCTATTACAGTTGTCCAATTATCCCCCCTTCATTCCCCTCCACCCTGAACACCCTCTCCCACCCACATTCCCCCCCTTTAGTTCATGTCCCTGTGTCATAAGTTCTTTAGCTTCTACATTTCCCCTACTAGTCTAGCCCTCCCCCTGTCTATTTTCTACCTACTGTCTATGATACTTATTCTTCGTACCT
>CM052542.1:94685817-94734111 GCA_028533065.1 Trachops cirrhosus | reverse complement strand
TTTTACTACACGTTTTTTATCTTCTTTTTCTTACATAAGTCTCTTTAACATTTCATACAATAAGGGCTTGGTGATGAAGAACTCCTTTAACTTGACTTTATCTGAGAAGCACTTGATCTGCCCTTCCATTCTAAATGAAAGCTTTGCTGGATAGAGCAATCTGGGATGTAGGTCCTTGTCTTTCATGACTTGGAATACTTCTTTTCAGCCCCTCCTTGCCTGTAATGTCTCTTTTGAGAAATCAGCTGACAGATGGGAACTCCTTTGTAGGTTACTATCCCCTTATCTCTTGCTGCTTCTAGGATTCTCTCCTTCATTTTCACCTTGGGTAATGCAATGATGATGTGCCTTGGTGTGTTCCTCCTTGGGTCCAACTCAGGGTCCCAGCACCGAGAAATAGAGCTTTGGGTCACTGACTGAAAAGGAAGGTCCCATGGGGTGCACAGGCCCACCCACACTGGAGTTGGTGCCAGAGGGGCCCAGTTAGCTTGCAGAAAGCAGCGGAAGGGTCTGAGGTCCTACAGAGAGCAAAGCAAGCACTATTGTTCCTTCTTGGACCCCGCCCCCACATACAGCGTCACAAACCAGCGACTGGGGTGCCCTGCTCTGGTGAACTCCTAAGGCCCCGCCCTTCACTATGGGAGCTCGACAAGACCAAAAACAAAACAAAACAAATCAAAATCATCTACTTTTCTTACAAGCCAGATGCATAATGTCAAGGATGCCTGGGTTTTCCCATCAGCATCTCCCCACTGTGATCTGAATTCAAACTGGATCTTAGGGTCTGTTCATACAACATCCCTGATCTCCTGCTCCCTGTCTTCAGTCAGCTTCTTCCCTTCCTCTGGGCTCTCTCATATGACCTCTCAAAGGCTGCCAGGTCAAGCTTCTGCAATGCAGCTCTAACTCCCTGTACATCTTCTCATCTCTCATTGAACATTGCAAATCCAGACTTGTATGTAATGGTCAATTGTGGCTCATGACAGCATTTCTGGTGCTGCCTTTCTAGGAAGATGACTGGGGTATGGGTGAGGTGCCTCTGGCCAGGGGGAAGGATATCCCTTCAAGGAGCTATGCCCATTCAATCTCATCTGATGAAAAATGCACAGTGGATGAGGGTCTGAGCACCCTGGTCCTTACATGAGGCTGGTCAACTCTTCCAAAATTCAGTCACATTTCTGTACTGTCCTACTGTACTGGGAAGGAAGCTCTCTTTCTCAATTTCTTTTAAAGAGAACATGTCCTTATCAGTCTGCCAACCTATTGCAATCAAGATCCAGACTGCAAACAGAGAGTAGCGAATAAACACGTAAGATGCTCCTCCTCTGATGCCATCAGGAAATTTCACAACTCACCTGGTTGTGTGAGCAGGCTCAGTCATGTCTGAACTTAGCATGTGGTGGCTCTCTCTGCCCCAGTATCCTTGTCCCATTTCTCTGTGTCTGCTTGGCCAGCAGCAGGGCTAGGCCAGATGGCCTTCTGCTATGAAGCCTTCCTGGATTCCATAATGAGATAACACCAGAGAGACTGAGGGTTCCTCTATGAGCCTTTGAGGGCAGAAGCCAATCTACAGTTGCTCAGCAGGTGAGTGATGATGAAGAAGTGGGTCCTGCCTGGCATGACCACATTACCAAGAATGGAGGTAGACTAACTGTCTGTAGAGAGAAGCTTCTCCCTGCATGGTTAAAATATGTAGTACATGTGCATACTGTATTATCACAAAAACTCCAAGTTAGAGCTATAGTCTTGTTTTTAGATGAAAACACCAAGGCTGAGAGAAGTTAGACAGTTTCCCTAGGATCACCTTCTAGTAGCCCAAGCCCCTCTCCCACATACCCCTTACCTCCCCCCAAGGTAGAGGTGGTTCTTCTGAACTGCTTCCCTGAGGTCAACCCCCTTTGACTCAGACTTCACACCACCCCGCCTCAAATGCAGAGGTCATGTCTCTTATCTCCTCCTTAGGACTCCATGGATCTCAGTTCACTGTGCCAAGAAAGGTGGTGCTCAGCTGACCGCTCTGTTTGTGCTGTGCCAGCTGAGGCTGAGGGCCCATCTCAGATGTCTTCCATGTCATTGGGGCTCCACAGCTCAAGAAGCCAACTGATGTAAAAGATGTAAATAAAGATGGGTTATGGTGTAACTTGAAAGATGGTGGCCTGTGAAGCCAATCCTGGGGAGCACAGGGGAAAAAATATGAGACCCAGGGGCTTCTAGGAGTTTCTGGAAGAAGAGGCACCTCACCAAAGTCCTGAAAAATGATGAGTTGGACTTAACTGGGCAAAAAAGGGCATTTGAGGTGGAAGAAACAGCATGGGCAAAGACAAAGGGAAATTAAGTCTCCTGGCAAACCAGTCTGGATGCTCATGGCTGGAATGTCTTCTGCAGGTTGGAGCAGGATAGAAGCGGGGGAGCTGGGTGGATATACCTGGGCTCTCGCCTGCAGTTGGGGCAATCACTGAAAGATCTCAGATATTGGAATAAAAGTTATATTTGCCTTTGTAGATGGAACCTCCAACAAACTGTATGTTCACTTGACAATAACCTTCCAATTGCTATGGGGGCGATTGGAAGCAATTGGAAGCAACCCAGAGAAGCAGGTAGAAGGAGGTTTCTGAACATCCAGGGATAGATGGTAGACCTAGGAGAGGAAGATATGTTCAGTGAGACCCCAGGAGATGGACTTGGACCCACATGTAACTGGGAGGAATATAAGCCTAAGGAAGGAATCTAGGCCAGTAGCTTCAAACCTAGCTGCACATTGGAATTTCCCAGGGAACTTTTAAAATATACCTATGTCCAGACTGGAAGATGTTGGCAGGTGCAGGCATGGCAGGGTGAGGGAGGGTGAGGTGGCATAGAATCTGCATCACTAAAGGCACAATCAGACTTGTGAACCACTGATCTGAGCCACCATTAGCCATGATGGGAATACATGAGAAGGAAAGGTGATTGAGCATGTGTGTGTTCATGTGTGAAGTGAGGGTCTATGAAGTGGCAACAAAGGCCCCTGAGAGACCAGTTGGGTCACACTCATTTTATTTGACAAAGTATACTCAGGACCTAGTCTGTGGCAACTGCTGTGCTAGGCTTATGAAATTCAAAGATGACCATGACCTTAAGGAACACTGAGCAGACATAAGAAAGGCACAGTCTGGTCTTCATTCCACCATCCATTCATCCATCCACCATTTGCATATCTATTCATCTCTCTCTCCCTTCATCATTCATCCATTCTTCTTTGTCTCACCATCCATGAATCTACCCACCACCATCCATCCTTCCACCATTCATCCACCCTCCACAATCCATCTGTCCTCCATCCATCCATCTACCATCCAACCTTCTACCATTGCCAAGCAAGGAGGCACTATTCCCCAAAGTAGTATATTCTCCCATGACTTCACTGTGCCTCCATTTTATCATTTGCGTTTCCTGTCACAAGGGCCTCTGTTCTGCTTATTTCATTTTGGTCTGGGCTCTGCCTTACTAAAGCAACATGCGTTTGACTCAACAATGCCAGTCTCTGTGTGGGAATAAGACATTTAATTGCCATAATTCTTCCAGAAAGCCAGATGTTGGGTACTGCTGCATTACCAACCCAGGCATTTGGTTTTAATTTTTCTCTCTAGTTGATCTCAATTATAGTGGTAGTGGTGGGGAGGAATCCCCAGCTTTGGACCCAAATAGATCTAGATTCAAATCCTGGTTTTGCCAATTTCTGCCTAAATAATTTTAGGTAAGTTCTTTGACCTGGAACCAGTGAAACCTCAGTTTACTCATCTGGAAACACACTGCCTACTTCCCAAGTTTGCTGTGAAGGTTAAAATAGATAATTCTATGTAGAAAGCACCCACACCAAGGAGCTTGGCATTTAGCAGAGGCTTGTTAAGTCAGGCCCTTACTACTATGCCATCCCACTTAGATGCAGCTTTAGAGAGACAAATGCATATGGTCTTTA
Source organism: Trachops cirrhosus (assembly GCA_028533065.1). NCBI lineage: Eukaryota > Metazoa > Chordata > Mammalia > Chiroptera > Phyllostomidae > Trachops > Trachops cirrhosus. The sequence goes on along the minus strand of CM052542.1, from coordinate 94,730,153 downwards.
TGATGTGAGGGGATTTTCTGCAGAGAATTATTGTGAAGCTGTGTGTGTGTGTGTACAGTTCTTGCAAAATGTCCAAAGGACAAAGGTCTTAACACAGGCCTGAGCATGTGGCCTCCTGCGCTTTCCTTTCAGAAGTCCAAACAAATAAGGCACCTTTCTCTAGGGGAGTAGCTATGCATCTAAGTGAATGTTGCACAGAAACTGACTGGGTTGGTAGTTTTCCACCTGTTTTCTTCCCAATGCCCGCTGTGGGCCACAGTTCTACTCTGGGGCAGACTCAGCTTCTGGCTCTGGGGTCAGGAGGTGCTGGAGCTCCTCAGGGCAGTCTAACTCTATCAAGTTGCAGAATGAGGATTTAAGGTTTTCTGGATTTCCATGCTTGTGATAATTCCCTAAAGTGTCAAGGTACAGATTCAAAGGTCCTTCTATTAGCCCTGGGATGGGACTAGGGCTCCATATTTTCAACAAGCATCCAGGAGTCTCAGGGTTCAGCAAGCTTTAAAACTCCTGCAGTAATTTGGCCTCATGGAGGAAGCATAAAACTCTAATCTCTGCAATTTAGTAGCAGGGATCTTGGCCCAGATATTTGACTTCCTTATTCCTCAGGTTCCTCATCTGCAAAAGCCTACCTGATGGGGTTGTTGTGAAGGATGAATGAGGATAAGTAATGCATGCCAGGGATCAGCACAGGTATGGTGGCCATTATCACTGCAGAGCGCTGCCATCTTGATGACAGCCTACATACTTTTTTCCCTTGAGGTGGCCATAGAGAGGATAAGATGTGGGTGGGAATGAGGCATTCCAAGTAAAGACTTTAATTTTGAGGTGAAACATAGCTATCTGGAGCCTTCCAGGTTGTAAGTTTTTTTACATAGAAGATATGCTGTGATTATGCATTGAGAATCCACTCTATAATCAAGATATATTCAAAAGCATTTGAAAAAAGGTGTTTGACTGAGCTGCTCCCTAAGCTCATGGGCCCCACGAGGAAAGGAATGAGGGTCACACTTGCAGCCCTGGCCATGGGGGAAGCTGTCCAGTGTCCTTAAGTTCTCCTAGACTTACGCTTTAGAGTAGTTCAGAACAAAGTCCACTCCTTTCTCACTATCAAACTGGATATCGCGAGGTAAATCCTTGTGGCTTTTGGCATCAATACTCAAGGGGAATCCAGGGTTCCATTCCATCCATCTGAGCATACAAAAGGGGGAGAAAAATGGGTTAATGCCTTTGGGTCGGCAACTCAAGGTGAAGACTGTCTGTGTAATCTGAGGATGTGCCTGCCATCAGGGCAACATATTATAGTTGAGGGTGCATCCAAAGAGGTGCTGGGACCCCTCCCAAGGCCCAGAGTCAGCCCACTTTGCTGTTCCTTGAGCATTATAGTGGGAGGACTGAGGCCTTCTCAACCTAAAACTGAGCTTACAGCAGAGGGATAGTGAGTGAATGGTAAGTGTGTACCATTGTGTGAAAGGAAATGAAAAAGTAAGCATCAGAAGACCTAATTTATTTGAGGTGACACTGAACAGCAATGTTTCCCAATGTTCTCCTCCAGCACAGGACTGCCTTGCTGGTCACCAAAGTTACATGTGGTGAAGGCTGCCCCACCATGCCTGACCTAGACATCAATGTCCCACCATCTTGGTCAGTGCACCCTGAACTGTGTGTGGTGGTGGTGTGGGGTTGGGGTGCAGGGGGTAGGGACACTTGTTATGGCTGAGCAGTAGGGTGCACAAGGTGGCAGGTAGCTAAGTGAGCCTTCTGCTTCCACCAGGCACAGATAGCTGCCAAAGCAGGTTTAGGGCTTCTTAACACCATAATAGCTCCCCCTAACAAAGGACCATGCACTCTATTCAACCAAAGGTTTTGTATCCTGGTGTCCTTGAAACTAAACCCGCAGCATTGGATATTTATGTCTTGTTGTTTCAAATTTTACTTTTGTCTTTGTTTATAGCAAAAACAAAAGTCAGTTTCTTTAGTGTAGGAAGAATGATCTTATATTTGTTTAAAAACCAAAATTTACATTCCGAGATTTCAACTTTTCTAGTTATATTCTTAATGTTCCTTCCTTTTAAATAAATCTCTCTTATGAGAGGAAAGTAAAACATTGAGATTTTTGGTCACAAAAACCTTTACTGTTTCAGAAAAGGAAGATCAAGAAATTGAAAACTTATTTGAAAAAAATAATGAAAGAAAACTTCCCTACTTTGGCAAAGGGAATAGATATACCAGTTCAGGAAGCACAAAGAATCCCAAACAAGTTGGACCCAAAGAGGACCACATCAAGACATATCATAATTAAAATGCCAGAGGTTAAAGATAAAGAGAGAATCCTAATTGTAAGAGAAAAGCAGACAGTTACTTACAAAGGAGTACCCATAAGACTATCAACTTATTTCTCAAAAGAAACTTTGCAGACAAGAAGGGACTGGCAAGAAGTATTCAAAGTGATGAAAAACAAGGACCTACAACCTAGCTTCCTCTGTCAAGCAAAGTTATCATTTATGATAGAAGGGCAAATAAAGTGCTTCTTAGAGAAAGTAAAGTTAAAGGAGTTCATTATCACCAAGCCCTTATCACATGAAATGTTAAAGGGACTTACCTAAGGAAAAAAAAATCAAAACTATGAACATTAAAAAGACAACAAATTCACAACGATCAACAACTGAATCTAAAAAAACAACCAAACTAAGCAAACAACTAAGGAACAGAATCACAGGTATGGATCATTTGGAGGGTTATCAGCAGGGAAGAGGAAGAGACAGAATGGGTGAGAAAGTGCAGGGATTAAAAAGCATAATTGGTAAGTACAAAATAGACGGGGATGTTAAGAATAGTATAGGAAATGGTGAAGCCAAAGAACTTGTATACACATCCCATGCACATGAACTAAGGGCGTAATTACTGGAGGGAAGGGGTTCCTGGGTGGAGGGGGACAATGGGGGAAAAATTGAGACAACTGTAAAAACATAATAAAATATACTGAAAAATGATTAGTGCCAATAAAATTTAGTAAGGTGTCAGTGCAAGGCAAATATTTTAAAAAATGAGTAATTTATCTTTATCCTAGCAATACTTACTTACAAACAGAAAAATATTCCACTCAGAGTTATACATACAAGCTATAATTTCCCTAGTTATAAAGTAACTTGAAAGGAGAAAGACCTGCATGAAGAAAACTAGACATTCTCTTGAAAGAACAGATCGAGTTCTCAGATGGAAAAAGCCTGATAACCACTAAAATGCCAGCACATAACACAATTCATGTGTAATTCAAAACAATTCTCATGATGAAAATCTTTAAAAAGAGTAGTGAAATAACAAAACAGCTATTAACATATATTAGAAAGTTATGGTAATAAAAAATTGTGCTGGGCTGTGGAGTAAAAAAATAGAGTAATACACAAAGTCTAGAATCAGACCCAAGAAAATATGTGCATATAATACAAAACTAGCTAATACTTATTGTATGCTTTCTATGTGCCAAATATTCTGTGTGTTTTCATGGTTTAACCAATTTAATTCTCTCAAAAACCCTATCATGTAGTACTATTATTCTGTCCACTTTATAGATTGTGGGGATTGAGGCACAGAGAGATTCAACAACTTTCATAGGACACAAAGCAAGTGGCTCTAAGTGGAAGCTAAGCCCAGGGACTGGCACCCAGGGCAGTAGAAAGAAATGTATTATATAATAGATATTGGAGACCTTTGACTCCTACTTCACATTATGTATAAAAATACATGGCAGATGAAAAGAGACCTAAAGTTAAAAAAACAAAATTATAAAAGTGTTAGACAAAAATATAGGAGTATTTATGTAACTCAGATGGGGAGGGCCTTCTAAACAAAGCAGGAAACCCAAAAGTTATAAAGGGAAAACAATATGCATAGTTTAGAAAATAACTAAAATCCTCTGTGAGAAAAGCAACAGAAGACAGATGACATGCTGTACATACATCAAAGGGACACCATTGTAACATGTAAATAGGCACTTCAAAGTGAGGCAATGCAGAGACGATTAACACACCAGTGTTCAGGGAAACGCAGATTAAAACAATGGATCTCAGGGGTTTTCAGAATGTCAAAAATTTTAAAGATCAGTATCACCAGGTATTGGCAAAAGTATTGGTTAAAGTACATTTTTATAAACAATTGGTGGGACTGAAAATTACTTAGAAATTTTGGGAAAGGATTTTTGCCAGTATTTCATAAAGTGAAACATATTGACTTGACCCAGCAAGGTAAGTTCTGGATATTAATCTGACAGTAATTCAAACACTGGTACATCAGGATATTTGTACATGTTTGCTTCTTGCAGCAATATTTGTAATACCAAAAACAAACAAAGACACAAAAGGGAAACAACATAAATGTCCATCAATAGGGGAATGGTTGAATACATTAAGATACTTTCATATAAAGCAAGAAATATGTGGTAATTTAAGGAGGAAGAAAATGGTGAGATACTACTTCACAGATTAGATTGGTAAAATAAAAACACTTCAAGGTGCAAAGTCTGTTCATGATGCAGGGAAATAGTAACCTTCAGAAACAGCTGCTAGGGGTGAAAATTGGCAGAAACCCCTTGGAAAACAATTGGCAATATCTAGAAAACTTAAAATTTGGTCTACAACCCTGCAAGCCTACTTCTAGGAATATTCCCTAGAATAACTCTTCTATGAGAGCACCAGATGATGTATGAGAAATGTCATTGAAGTGTAGCATGTAATAACCAGAAGTTAAAAATAGCCCACATGTCTATCAGCAGGAGAGTGGGTGAGCATGGTGGTTTATTCATAAGATGTATGCTATACAGTAGCTGAAATGATGGATAACACCTATCCATGTAAACTGGTTGCTTTTTAAAACAATGATAAATGAAAAAAAGTAAGGCTCAGAATGATTATGTTAAATAATGTAGATTAAAAACTACAATACCATGCATAGCTCTATATGTGTGTGTTCAGGTACCACACAGGTACATGAAGTCACAGTGAGAGAATGTGGGCAGTGAGTTTTGACCTGTGTGGGCTTCATCATCCCCCTACCTGGCTGATTGAGTGATGAGGGCCAGCTGGACTTGCCAGCTCTCTGGCATATTAGAGACTATTCTTAGTTGTGACTTTACTTCCAAACTCTAATCTGGAAACCTGAGAGTTCATGTGAAAGAGGAAGTCCAAGATTATGCAGACAGCACAAAGTCAGCGTTTCCTGAACGGAAACAGAGGTGGGGGTGGGTCTGAAAAGGAAAGATTAGTGGAAGGAGGAAGAAAAAAAAATTGACGATTAGATCTGTTAGAAGGGGGCAAACTGTCTTGCCAGAAAACCCTTCTGCCCCATCCCCCTAGACTCTCCCAAAGCCTCTTTTCACATGAAAAGTAGTCTTCCTGTAAAAGATTACTACTGGGGATCAAACCTGCAACGTTTCAGTGTATGGGACAATGCTCCAACCAACTGAGCCACCAGGCCAGGGTTGAGCTAAAGATAGTTTTGAGGCTGGAGCAACCAGTAGGAATTTCTTGACCACTTACAGCACCACTGCTGGGTCCCCAAAAGTGGGGGGAAGGATAAAAAGCTAAGAGACAAGAGACACCTTTAAAAACTAGAAAAGTTAAAAAAAAGATGCTACCTAGTTACAGCAAGAATTAGTGAAATTGGGTACCCATACACTGCTTGTGAAAACTGGTTAAGGTTTTTGAAAAGAAATTTGTCACATATACTAATATATACTAATCACTTAACACTATTCACTTTAGTAATTTCATTTCTGGGCACCTGTCCTAAGGAAATACTTAAAAATGCACAAAAATTCCACAGAGGTTTTCACATTGTTTATTAATTTAATTAAAAATCTCTGAAATGTTCAGTTAGACTGGTGTTTAAGTAAATTATGGTGCATCCATACAATAGAGTTTAATATAAAACCTAGAACAATATTTGTGATGAGATTTTTAAAATATGAGGGAAATGTTTCTGCTAAATCTCTAAGAGAAAAAGAGGATGTCAAAATACGTATATATAGTACAATCCCAAATGAGTTAAGAGGGAAAATAAATGAATTACAGGTATTTTTCTGCTTTTATATCATTCCTCCCATTACTTTATTGGATTAACTCCCCCACCCTGAACTACTACATATCCCTTGTGAGAAGTTAAACTACGGAGGAATAGGTAGAAAAGTGTAATGGCCATCACTCCATCAAAGCCCCTCCACACCTCAGGTAATCATGTTGACTATTTAGCATGATCCTTCTACTACTTTCTCTTGAAAAGAGTCCCAAGCTCAAATGTCTCCAGGGGCCAAAGCAGGTAACTAAAAGAAAAAAAGCCTTGATATAGACATTAAACAGATGTGGACTGAGGAAACATGGGGAATAAACACCCTCTTGACTCAAAACTCCACAATGATCCATCAAACACATTTAAGGGCTGGATATAGCCCACTGACCACCAGTTTCCACATGAGCACTCTAGATCATGTATTATTATTTTTACTATTATTATTTTTAATCCTTACCTGAGGATATGTTTATTGATTTTAGAGAGAGAGAAACATTGCTGTGAGAAACATCGATCAGTTGCCTCCAGTACATGCCCCAATTAGAGACTGAACCCACAACCTAGGTATGTGTCCTGGCTGGGAATCGAACCCACAACCTTTTGGTGTACGAGATGACACTCCAAACAACTGAGCAACCTGGCCAAGGCTATTATTATTTTTAAAAAGCTTTACTGAGATACAATTTACATACCATAAAATTCACCCCTTATAATTATCCAGTTAACAGGTTTTTTGTATATTCACAGAGTTGTGTATCCATCACCATAATATAATTTTGGAATATTCTCGTCTCAAGTAGAAACCTTGCACCTATTAATAGTCACTCCCCATCTCCCATCTCCAACTTCCAGCCCTAGGCAGCCGCTAATCTTTTAGTCTGTGTCCATAGATTTGCCTGTTTGGACATTTCATATAAATAGAATCATAATACGTGTTCTATTGTAAATTACTTTTCCATTTAGCAGAATGTTTCTGAGATTCATTCATGGTTTAGCATGTATCCATGGCTCATTACTGTTAATGACAAATAATATTCCATTATATGAATAGATCACATTTGTTTATCCATTCATCAGCTAATGGAATTTAGGTTGTTTCCACTTTTGGGTTATTATGAATGTATTGGGTTAATATATTGGTTTAACACGCATGTGTGTGTACAATTTTTTTATGTGTGGAAATGTTTCTATTACTCTGTGTAGATACTGAGAAGTAAAATTACTAGGTTATATGGTAACCCTGTTTTAAGATTTTGAGGAACTGCTAAACTTTTTCAAGGTGGCTATATCATTTTACACTCTACCAAAAAAGTATGAATTTCTCCACATCCTTGGCAGCACTTGTTATTGTCTGTCCTTTTTATTCTAGCCATCCTAGTTCATGTGAAGTGGTACTTCATGGTGCTGTCAAAATGACCAATAATGTTGAGCATCTTTCCATGTGATTATTTTTGGAGAAGTGCTTATTCATTTCTTTTTATAGCTAAAATATGCATATATTCCATTATATAGATATACCACATTCATCAGTTAATGGACATTTAGGTTGAACTCACCTTTTGGCTATTACGGACAATGCTTCTATAAACATTCATGTACAAGTTTTTCTATATACATATATTTTCATTTTTATTGGGTATATGCTTAGGTGTAGAATTGTACCATTTTACATTCTCACCAGTAGTGTACAAGGGCTCTTACTTCTCCACGTCCTTGCAAACACATGTTATTTTATCCCATTCTGTGGATGGTCTTTTCATTTCCTTGAAGGTATAGTTTGAAGCATAAAAGTTTTACAACTTGATGACATCAATTTATCTATTTTGCTTTTGTTGCTTATGCTTTCATTGTCACCTCTAAAAATCCTTTGCCATAGGTTAGTTCTCTTTGTAATTTTTTTAGGGATCTCCTGGCAATTCCACTTCTGGGTATTTATCCAAAACACTATTGAAAAAGATATATGTATCCCAATGTTCATTGCAGCATTACTTACAATAGTCAAGATATGGAAGCAACCTAAGTGTCTATCAATAGAGGACTGGATAAAGAAAATGTGGTACAAATATACAATGGAATATTACCTGGCCATAAAAAAGAATGAAATCTTACCATTTGCAAGAATGTTAATGGACCTAGAGGGTATTATGCTGAATGAAATAAGCCTGAGAGAGAAAAATGCCATATGATTTCACTTATATGTGGAATCTAAAGAAAAAATAAACAAATAAAAGTGAAACATACTTACAGATACAGAGAACAAATTTATGGTTGCCAGATGCAAGGGGCATGGGGGATTGGGTGAAAAAGAGGAAGGAACTATGAAGTACAAATTGGTAGTTACAAAATAGTCAATGACAGCATAGGAAATATGTCAATGATATCGTGATAACACACATAGTGCCAGGTTGGTACTAGACTTGTCAAAGGGATCACTTTGTAAATTATATAAATGTCTATCCACTATGCTGTACTCATGAAACTACATAAAATAATATTGAATGTCAACTGTAACTTTTAAAAAATCCTTTTCAAAATCCAAGGTCATGAAGGTTTACCCATGTTTTCTTCAAAATTTTATAGTTTTAGCTCTTACATTTAGCTACTTGACCCATTTTAAGTTAATTTATGTATGTGGTGTAAGGTAAGGTTCAGCTTTATTCTTTTACATGTAGCTATTCATCTGTCCCATTTGTTCAAAAGACTGTTCTTCCACTGAATTGTCCCCCTACCTCTGTGGCAAATTAATTTGCCATAAATGTAAGGGTTTATTTCTGAGCTCTCAATTCTGTTCCATTGTCTATCCTTACGCCCATACCATACTGCTTTGATTACTGAAGCAGTGTAGTAATTTTGATATTGAGAAATGTGAACCCTTCAACTTTCTTTAAAAATTATTTTGACTATTCTGGATTCCTTGCATTTCAATATGAATTTTAGGATCTGCTTGTTAATATCTGCAAAAAAAAGTTGGGATTTTGATAGGGATTGTGTTATATCACTTTGGGGAGTATTGCCATTTAAACAATATTAACTCCTCTGGTCCATGAAAATGAGATTTATTTCACCTTATTTAGATCTTCTTTAATTATCTTCAACAATGTTTTGTAGTTTTCATTGTGTAGGTCTTATACTTTTGTTAAATTTATTCATAAATATTTCATTCCTTTTGATACTATTATAGATTGAATTGTTTTACTTTCAGATTGTTAGCATATAAACAATTGAATTTTGTATATAATCTTATACCCTGCTTTCTTGTGTGTCTATTGAGATGATCATATTTTCTTGTTTATTGATATGGTATATTACATTAATTAATTTTTGGATGTTAAGCCAACCTTCCATATTTGGAATAAATCCTATCTGGCCATATTGTGCAATATAATGCCTTTTATGTATTGCTGGATTTGGTTTGCTAGTATATTATTGAAAATCTTCACATCTATATTTATAAGACATACTAATTTTGTTAATGATGTTTTTAGTTTTGGTATAATACTTGTCTCATACAATGAGTTAGGATTTGTTCCCTCCTCTTTTATTTTTTGAAAGAGCTTATGTAATATTGGTATTAATTTTTTAAATGTTTGGTAGAATTCACCAGTGAAGCCAATCTGGGCCTGAGTTTTTCTTTGTGGAAAGTTCGAGTCAGTTTTGGCAGTTTCCATCTTTCTGTGAATGAGTCCATTTTATCCAAGTTATGTAATGGGTTGATATACAGTTGTTCATTGTATTCCCTTTTATTCATTTTAATTTCTATGAGTTGGTATTGATGTTCCCTCTCTTATTTCTAATTTTAATAATTTGTGTCCTCTCTTTTCTTACTCTGTTAGCTAGAGTTCATCAATTTTTTTCTGGATTATGTATCACTTTTAAAAGAAAATTATTATCAGAAGACAAAAAGTGAAGGGAAATTTTTATAACTGGAGGTGGGAGAACTTCAACATAAGTTCAAGCTTTTACTGCAGCATTCCTTCTAAATGGCAATGTGGTTGATTTCAAGTGTCTTCTGTAACTCTTTTTACCATCTTTCCTTGGAGGGGTGGTCAGGAGGAGCTTGGGGACCACAGGGAGCTTGTGCTTGTTCATCACTTACCAGTAGTGAAGGGCCATAAGCTATGGGCAGTGTTCGTTCATACCACAACCCTGAGATAGAAGAAACTGTGGTCCCATGTCAAGTTGGTCTGATGTCATAACTCACCTGTACTGTTTCTGCCGTGTTTCCAGTTCTTTACGTCTGTGCTGCTTGAGAATGTGAATTTGGTCATCACGGGGCAACTTTGCTGTGAGGAAAAGACAAGTGTAAGAAGAGCCATAGGAATAATTATAACAAGGTCCAATATTAAGGTTTTCCTCAGACTCACTGCTCATGCGAAGTGCTTTACATGAGTCACCTGTTTAAGCCTCAGAACACTCTCCTATTTTATTAAATGGGACTCCGAGAGGTTAAATAGCTCTGTCCTTAAACTTTACTCAAGGTCACATACCTAATTAGTGGATTTTCAACACAAGACTCAAATCCCATGCTCTTAGTCACTCCTTTCACAAACGATGAATACAGTTTCTCCTCCTTCTGCCTGCTCACTCAGCAAGCCTGGTGGCCCTGCACTTTGGGTCCTGAGGATCATGTCCAGATGCATGAGCCAAGCTTCTTTCACTTTCAGCTTTACGAGGGCAGGCCAATAACTCTGTCTCCCTCCTATAGGGACTGCTCTGTGCCTCAAAGCACCTGCAGTAGGTATGACCTTTCTCCAGGTTCTAATAAATCCCAGGCTTAGAGGGTGAAGTGAGAGTTCCCAGGCACACAGACAGCCATGCCTTACCTCTGAGCTGTAGTCCTTCAAGGGGAATATTATGACCCCTTTTTGTCAGAGGGTAAATAGGCTCCCTAGTAACAAATATCTCTGGGATGTACCCCTAATTGGGCAGTTCTCCAAATGTCAAGTCTGTTGCTTCACTTTCCAGAATCACAGACATCCAGGCCCAAACAGCCATTTGTGATGTCACAGTAGGGCTTGGGCTTGGGCTCCAGGGCCCCCCATGCACAGGGGCTGTGGGCAGGCTTGGTCTGCATAGTTACCAGCTAGTTGAACTTGAAGTCCCACTTTTTGCTGACAGAGAAAAGAACCTAAAATCCGCCATCTAAAGCAAGACCCTCAAGTGTGCAGACCCCAATCTGGCACTTCCACAAAAGGGCATTCTTCATACAGAAGAATCATGGCTGGCCTGATGTGGAGGAGGAGAGAGGCAAGTGGCAACAATCAGCCAAGGCTTCAAGCTCTCTGAGTGACTCTTCCTTGCATGCCAACTTCTTAGCATGTGTGAGTCACATCTGGGCCTGGGCAAATTTCTACCTCACTTCAAGTCATGGTCCTTCAGTTTGCTTATACTCTAGACCTGGAACAATCAATCTTCAGATGCCATGTGTCCACAGAATGAGGAGGAGGACAGTTGCTTCTGTCAATGGCACTGTATAATATTCCTTGTTCCAACACACTTCCTATCATTAGTTCATTGGTTCCTTACACACATTCCATAGAGTAGATAAAACAAGAATGATAACTTTCCCCATTTTTTAACTATGAAAACCAAGACAAAGGAGGAAAAAGTTTTTCTATACCAAGTGTTCTTAAACTACCAGACCACACACATCCCACTCTTTCTGACATGGAATTTAACTTAGGAAGCCAAACTCCAAGAATATTTCTGAACTAAATGACTAGAGCTAGAAGGATTTTTTTCTCCCTGACCTCATGGAAGGGAAAATCACAAAATTTTCTCTGGTGTTGGCCATTGGATAGTAGTGTGGGCTAAGAACTGTTGGGTGCTGGTAAGAACAGAGACTGAAAGTAGGCATTTACAGACTCTTAGAGAAATTTACCAGAAAAATTCTAAGACTGTTGCATCTGATAATAAAAACAGGGCATTTATTTTGAATGTTTTTGGCTTGGTTTTTATTTCATTTATAGTAGTTCATTTTTATTGTATTTTACAAAAATATCAGTCTGTGATGGAATGGAAGTTTTAAAAATCTGACCCTTCACCACAGAGACCTGCAAAAGTGTTATTATCAGCCCCCCTTTCAGGTGAGCTCTGGAATTCCTGCCACTCAAATTCCTTGACTGTGTTTACTGCTTTACCTTAACTAATAGTATAAAGGGTAATCATGATCCAACCTATCCCCACCCTTCCCTTAGCCACCTGCTCCACTCCTGAAATGAAAGAAGAGATGACTTTGAAGCCAGCTCAGAGGGAAGAAGGGGGGCTCAGGTCCATTATTATTATAAGGACAATAACTATGGTTCCCATGTATTGGGCAATTACTGGGCCAAGCACTATGTGCTGTGCTTTACTACATCCTCTCACTAGATCCCCACCCTGACCCTAAAAATAGGCATTATTATCTCCATTTCACCTGTAAGGAAGCCAAGGTAACTTGCTCTATGTCACAGAGGTTTAAGTGACAGTGCCCAAGTCTACACTCAAACCTAGGTGTATCCCTTTTAAAGCCCACACTCTAGGATACTACCTACTATTTTAGAATTAAGCTTCATTCTTAGTCCTCTGTGTAGACACCATAGGGAACTGGACAGAGTTGGCATCTGTATATTGGATCCGAAGTCACCCATTTCTCCAGGAAGCAGCTGGATGGACTCAGAAGCATGAGAATCATGAGTCTCTGCTCCTCTATCAGGCAACAGGGAAGCCTGCAGTGAACTGCCATTCCTGCTCTGCATGAGAATTGCTTGGGGAATAGGAATGAACTATTTTTGCAGTTTTTTAAAGAAATCCAACATGGAACATGAAGAGAGGAAAGGCAGTTCTGCACCAGGGATCCAGGATTCTTGACAGAGGCAATGTCTTGGGGGGAAATGTGGAAGGTTAGGGCTGCCAGGTGAAAATCCACAGGCAGGCCAGAGATGGGCACTGTTATTATTCCCATGGATACATTTCTTTAAAGAAGGGGGATATGCTAATCCTTTCAGTTCCTGGGAGCTCAGGGAGTGAAAGGGGCCTAAGCTGCTTACCTCGTCCATCTCGTAGGACAATCTCGCCCTCCCCAGTAATCCAGCGGTAGCAGGGAAACTCGATGTAATCCCCATAAGGCGTTTTCAGCGTGATATACTTCAGGTACCAGTCATCATGAAGCCAGTACTTGCGCTTCTCGATTTTGACCAGCTGGATGTCACCCAGTTCTTCATCCACTGTCACATCATAAGAATCAACCTGAGAAGGAGAAAAGGCAAATGAGACTCTTAGGTTTTCTGAGCATGTGTATTACCCTGAGTTCATTTAGCCAGGATGTCTGCAGAATGCCTGCCTCCCCAAACTGTATTGGGCCTGTGCCATTGCCCCAAGGGGGGCAATGCTCTCCCTGCAGCTCTCAAAGGCAGATAGGAAGAAAGGGTGAGGGCTCCAGCACTGCATTGGGCCTGTCAGAGGCCAGCAGGTTTGGGAAGCCCTGGACTCCATACCCCTTGGGCACTTTTTAAACCAGATTTCACCAATCCTAGAGCTTTTTCCTTGGTGACAGGGCCTAGAGTAAAGTAAGCAGGGATGTTCGTGCTGCATGCAGCCTCAGGCATCCCTAATACCTCTCCTGCCAAGAACCAGCAGAACCTGAGAGGACTACCTAAGTGGAATGAGAAGTTAGATATTTTCAGCAAATGTCTTGCCTTTGAGCACACTGAGCAGCTTGCATGTCGTGGTTGCTGCTGTTGCCAGACACTTGTGGTTAGAAAGCAGAAATCTTATTCTTATGCTCTGTGGTCTAGTCTGGGTTCTGAGGACCGAGGAGCCAGATGTGTGGGGGGGATGACATTTTTTGGTCCCTAACAGCTGTTTAAGCATATCTGTCCTGCCAGAATGCCTCAGCCTGCAGAGTGAAAGAACCCTTCTGCCCTACCATATGTCCTGATCCCCAGGACCTATGAGACCTTGGGGAGGGGCACTCTTTGTACTGCAGGGCTTTGTACTCCTGGGGAGAGGCCAGCAGGCTCTGGGTGCAGAGTTGAAAAAAGAGTCCCAGGGGGGGCTAGATGACCTGAGCAGCTAGAGGGATGGTGAAGAAAGGAAGAACACAGCTCCGATTGGTAACTCCTGGGGTTGAGAAGAGAAGACAGACCCCTGAGCTGAGGCCAGGTCAGGGCAGTGGGCCAGGGCAGGAAAGTTCTGACAGGACAAAAACCCACTCTGTGTCTTGCCTGCCATGGAGACGCAGAATCCAAGACAGAAATTCCCACAGGAGGGAGGAGGGCGGTGAAAGGCAGAGGAGGGTGTAAGTCAGGTATCAGGGTAGCACAGCCAGCCTCAGGGGGTGCCAAGGTGACTGACCCTAAGTCTCAGCAAATTGATTTACTCCCTGAGGCTATGCTTCTTCATTTATCAAGGGGAGGTAATGCCTAGCTTGCAAGGCGATTGAGAGATCCAAATGATGTTAGAACTGAGTGAGCTCCTTTCTCCATGGGCACAGGCCACTGGTTGGGGTGAGCATCGGAGCCACCTAGCCCTCCCTCCCTGTCTCCTGGGGGTTGGGTCACAAGGCAGCAGGGCCCCACACTTCCTGCAAGCAGCTGTGAGCTAGTGTGGGCCCCTGCACTGAGGTCCATCCCTACTACCACACCCAGAAAAAGATGTGGGAGAAAATTAAGCCTATGAGCTTTAACTTCTTGGCTCAAAACATGGAGGTAATTTCTATGAAGGTGGAGAAGGTGCCATCAGCCAGAGAGAGAATGGGAGGCATTTTTGGTGCTGGCAGTGCAGGCGGAGAAAGGGAAGTCAGCATGTGGTGAGGCCAGGGGCTGGGCTGTGGGTGGCTGCTCCAGGGGAAGTGGCTTTTCTGTGGCTCTGAGAGGCTGGAGGGAACTGAAGGTGTCCTGGGGGTTGATGCCAGGAAGACTGGGGCTAGGGGGGAGAGGACAGCCATTCTAGTAACAGATGCCATGAACATTGTGTTGGATGCTCTCATGGGAAGGAGGAGCTCAGCACCTTGGAATGCACAAGATAGGCAGATGGGGCTCGGGAAGTCTCTCCAGGACTTGGGTGATACTTAGAAGGAAGGCCATATGTCTGGCTGGTGGTGGTGACTGACAAGGAAAAGATGGAGCCGCTTCTCTGAGGGAGGGGAGAGCAAGATTACCTTTTAACAAACCTGTGGTATAATCATAGGAGGAAGGGACCTTCCAGTTTCCCCACCCCTACTCCTGTAGGTCTGGTAGAGTGGTTTGGAGTTTCACCAAGGATAAACAGACTGAACAAACTCACAGGGATCCAATATGCTATCAGACAGGGTCTTTGGCAGGGTTAGAGGGATACGCAGGCCAGTCTGGCTTGCCTCTGGCTGGCCCCTGGCTTCAGACTCAGTGATACAGGAAGTGAACAAGGGCTTGAGGAGTTTAGCTCCACCTAATTCACGAAGTCTTTTAGGGACAACATCTGGTAACTATGGCTTTGGCATCTAAGGGAGCCACTGTTAGAGTCACAGAGGATAGAAGGAGGCCTCCCAGAAGATTACAGGATCCCAAGCATAAACAGCAAAGTCAGGCTTAGGAAAGTCCAACCTTACTCCTTCCTCTCCATGGCCTAGTACCAAGGTGGCTGCTATGTTTGTTGCCCTGACACTTTGAATTCTCATGTCCATTTAGCACAGTGGACATTACCAACAGTGGATGGCCCATAACAGGCTCTTGATAAATACCATACATGTGCATGACTGCATGGATAATTCCTATTTAACAGAAGGAAACTGAGGTTCAGAGAGGTCAGTCAGCTTCCATGCCATTGTATAATTGTGGTCCCATGATTACAATCCACACCTGTCGGACGGCCAGTCCAGGTTCCTCCCACTGTTCCTTGCAGCAACGTGGTGGGGAAAGCCCTGGACTGGGAGCCAATGACCTGGCTCTGAGTCCTGGTTCAACCCCTTCTTGGAGTGTGAAGGGGAAATGTGGGTTGGAAGGACATGGAAGCTTCTTAAGAGATGACATTTGAGGCAGCTTTTGGGACTTGGTAAGATTTCAGAGATGAGATGAGTGGAAGGAGAGGATGGGCCGGGCATTGTGGTTATAGGAAAGGAGAAGCAAGATCCCTGAGATGGGGAGGAGGTGGCTGGAGCATGGAGCTCCTTGGGGCAGAGATGGCAGGTGCTATGGTGAGATGCTGGAGAGAGATGGACCCAGGAAAGCATGCAATTCACCAGCCTCATTTTATGAAAGGGCCAGTTCGCTCATTTCACTTGTTGCTCTCAACTCTTTTTTGAATATTTCAGCAAAGTGTTAGCTGGCCAGTTTTCATTTGAATTTTATATTAGCATTTTAAGAAATGTTTCATTTGTCTCTGCCCCCAGATCCCTGCTGTTGCTGCAATAGGGATCTCTGCTAAAGCATGGACAGGAGAGTCATGGAATGGTCCAGCCTGGGACACTCATCTTGGAGGGCTGATAAGGAACTGGTGGGGTTTGATGGGGGAGAGGAAGATGTTGTGGAGCAGAGAGAGGGAGATTAAAGGGTGGGAATGAGAGAAACTGGGGCAAAAAGGAGAAAGGGAATAGTGGTTAGGGATATTGAGGGGGTAAAGAGGAAAATTGAGACAGTGAAAAGAGAAATTGAAGCAAATAAGAAGAGAGAAATGGGGTACTTTTGGGGACTGTGAGGAATAGGGAGCAGAGGAAGAAAGGGAAGAAAGAAGAGGAAGCAGAGTGTAGGGAACAGAGGGGACAGAGAAGGAAGACTGGGGGATAGAGAGAGATTGTGGGTCAAAAGGAAACATTCGTTCTTCATTAATATATTATGAGAATGAGGTATTCTAGAATGTATTCTTCATGAATATACTATAAGAATATTCACTGAGTATATTTAAGAAGTATATATAATTGTATGAATTGTTTACACCTATGGAATATATTTCCATATAATATATTGCCCTTTGCTTTCCTAAAAATGCTGTCATAGAATGAAAATTGGTCAAGTAAGATTTCCCAGAAATATTCTGATATGTTAAAGTCATCCCATTTTACTTGAATTACTTTAAGTCAACAGAATTAAAGGAACACATCAGTTAAATTTCCCAAATTTGGGTTAGTCTCTGGGCTCTGCAGGTGCACACTCTGGGCTTTCCCCAACAGACAGCAAGGAGCCAGTGAAGGTGTGACTGTTTATAAGACAGTCTTCCTGCGGAGGACTCCCAAGTCCCAGTCCTGTCCTGAATCACCATGCAGAACTCTGATGAGAATAACCAGTGCTCTGTGACTCAATTTATTGAGAAAAAAAGTCAGTCCTGTCCATTATTTGACCAAGGGAGAATAGGGGGTGTTGACCTGCTAATGACCTGGAAATGATTGAATTGGTTGCCTGAAATAATCTTTACTATTACTATTATTAACCATCATGATTGTACCACTTTTCAAGTAAAATGGGATAGCTTTATCTTCTCAGCAAGTATTTCCTCTAAGTTTTTTCTTTCACCTTTACTCAAAAGGGACGGATTGTTCTTAAAAGAGACATTGGCTGGGGAATGAGGAAGTCACTCTGGGCTGTGCAAGACAAAGTGTGGAGTAACTTTGCATTGACAGGAACTTCTCAAAAGCTGACGTTTTAAAGAGCACTTCAGAGTCAGCTGGTTCCCCTGAACTGCAGCAGCCCCCCTCACTTGTTCCCTGTCACCCCAATGGAAATGTGACATGCAAATCTCTCCTGAAATTTGCTTCCGAGACACTCACTTAGGTGTTGAATCACAATGGCATTTGAACGAATTCTCACAGCTAGGAAGACAGAATGAGGGAGGGAAATAACAAACAAAACAGTGCTTGCATCCCTCTTCTAATCAACAGTCCGTTATGGCCACATCACTGTGGCTGTTCTGGGGAGAAGCCACACATGGGTGCCCTGCACTGCACAGTGAGCACACTGATGTGTTCAGTGTGTGGAAGAGAACAGGGCCCTCTGTGATCCACTCATAAAAGGGAAATAGTCTGTATCCTGTTCTCCTCCCCAAGGTGTTGGGGGAATACATAAATAATAGAAGTAAATGGAGGTGATTCAGAAATGACAGAGGGTATCATTTCAAACGGATGACTAATTAGCCCTACTGCACCTCTGTTTCCAGGGCCAGATTGCTGGTAAGGGAAACCAAGCAATAGGAATTTGTTCTTATATTCAACACCTAATTCTTAGTGAAGGGAGCTCAAGCCAAGCTAATACATGGTAGGGCAAAAGGAGATTTACAGTTCATATGGAAAATAATACAATAATCAATAAATAATAATACAATAATAAACTGTTTTTGTGTACTCATAATTGTAAACATACTTTTACCCTACCCTGTAACTAGGCTAAGTGTCCAATTGGCTCATAGCAAGGTTCTGAGGCTCCAGAGTAGGAATCAAGCCTACTTGGAGTTTGGAATCTGGAACATGCTTTAGGCTCTGGAAACCTAAAACACACATCACAAATTTTATCCAGTATTTGGTTGAACCATATGAAATTGCCATTTTGTCTTTTAAACATAATCAACTCTGAGCAATTTTATGTGATTCAGCCTTATAATCAACTAGTGGCTACAAGACAGCTTCGTGAAGTCTATATTTCTTTGGTCCCTTTTAGGAGCTGGGGGTGGTGGAAAGGAACATAATCCATGGGGACCTACAGTTGTTGGGACTATAATAATAGTCATTTCCCTCAGTAAATAAGCCACTGCCTATGTGCTTGCCACTGGGCTGGGCATGTTACTAAACACGGGCCAGGAGAACTGTGACCTGTCATGTTTACAGGGCTAGAATTCATACCCAAGTCAGCATCAGGAGCCCGTTTATGTAAGGACACCTATGCTTGGTCTTAGCACCTGGCACCACAGACTAGGGGTGCAGTAAACATTGGCTCCCTTTGCTTCCCAAACCCCCAGCTCCAGGTCTCCAGTGAAGAGGTAAGTCCTATTCCCCCTTCTTCCTCCACTGAGCCCTCACACCTTGGGTGGAATGCTCCCTGGTGTACACTGCTGGGAGTCAGTGACAACCTTCAGGTTTGCAAGGCTTCTCCTTGATTGCATTCTCATGTTCCTTCCCTCTAAATTCCTCTGGGGACCAGTCCTGAAGCCATCTTGTGGAGACATCTGCTAGGGCCACTCTAAGCCATGAACTGGGCCTGGGGTCCCGCAGGAAAACCCGACTTGCCTGAAGCCAACCATTTCATTTTGCATTTGGGGACACTGAGGCCCAGAGGAGACAGAATGAGCTAGTGGTCAGGCCCAGACGGGAACTCAGGTCTCTAGATCCCCATACCTGCACTTTCTGCCACAGCTGAGGGGCCCCTCAGAACCTTGGGTCCTTAGCTGTGAAATGAAGAGCAAACCTTTCATCTTCCCTGATCTCTGGGGAGAAGAGCCTTGCTCTGGAAAAAAAAAAAACCCGATCTTGGGTCTCAGCCGGCTGACAGGGCCCTGAATGCGCTTCCCCGTGGTCCAAGTCTCCCACAGGGATTGTAGGACGCACCTCCAGCCAGGTCCTGGCCGCTCCGATGGGTCTCGAGATTCCTCTGCCTGGGTGTCCCTCCCCGTCCCCCAATCCGGGGTCCCAGGCGCCCCTGCCCAGACCGGCCGCGCGCTCTCACCGCGCCACGCTCAAAGTCGTTGTAGAAGGGTTTGTCCAGCAGGTGCTTCTCGCTGCAGCCGGCGGAGCCCAGGAGGCTGAGGTAGATGTAGTCGTCGGTGCCAGCGAACCACTGGCTGCCGGTGGCCACAGTAACTGTGTAGGAGGGCATTGTGGTGGGCAGGCGCCACGGGCAGTGGGCTCAAGGAGCTCTTGGAGTCTCCGTACGCTGGTCCCGGGGCGTCCACAGCTCACCAGGACCCAAGCGCTGTTTCCACCCAGCGCTCTGTCTGGGCCCCGCCCCCCGCTCTGTCCCGGCCCGCCCCCAGCCAGGCCCTGGCCGGCTGCATCCTGTGCTCCTGCAGCTCTAACCTGGAGTGGACCCACTCGGATGCCGGAGGAGTTACCCATTCCTGTGTTCACTTACGTGACAAGATGTTTGTTTTAGTACCAAGGGAACTGGGGTAACCTCATCTGTCATCCATCCTTCCATCCATCCATTCACTCAGTCTTTCATTCGGTTACCACTCTTCACTCCCACTTCCGACCTCAGTCTCATCACTGCCAGGCTTCAGTGAGGGGATAGCCCTGGGCTCCCTGGACCCTACAAAACATATGTTCTCACCCAAATCCCAGTATGCTTGGGAGGCCGTGCGACAGGAACAATGACCCACATTGTGTGTTCTGCACGTCTACAGTAGAAAGAGCACCTTGGGAGTCAGGGAGGCTTTCTGGCGGAAGCCACACTCGAACTGACACTGAGGGTTAGCTGAGACTTTCATCAGCATTGCTTCTTCCTCAGGCTTGGTTGAATGTCACTCTGGGCGAGTGCAGGTGGGCACGTAGGTGAGACAGATGCCAGCCACGCCCAGGCAGGGAAATTGACATTATATAGTGGAAAGCAGAGCAGCCAGAGAAGAGGAGGCCAGGACAAGAAAACCCAAATCCGGATGGACACTTCAGAGTTGTCTGGAGGAAGTCAGCCAGCTTTCAGAAACCAGGGACTGAAAAAACTCGGGCTGGGAGACTGGATGAATGGTGGGAAAGGAGTTAGGCTTGTTTGAAGATAGCTCATGGGAGTGGACTGATGACAGAAGTCCTAGGGAAGAGGATAGGGACCCTACAGCAAGAATGTTTTTGGAGTTAGAGTTGTTACCTGAGGAACCCACTGCCCAGCGGAGTAATCTGTTGACTTTCTAAGTGGTGGTGGGCGGAGTCTTGGAAAGGATGTTAGCAAAAGGCTTTATGCACTAGAGGAATCTGCTACTCAAAATTTTTCTGCATTTACCTATACCTCGCCCACACCCTCATTCAACCATCACCACCCTCCTCCCCACCCCCAACTTCAGAATTGGGTCTGACTGCTTGTGAGCTGAACTAAATTAAAAGCGAGTTAATTCCATGTAAGGTAGAGGGTATGTCAAGTTACCTGCTTTGTACACTCGCTTCTGAGGATGTACAAAGATGCAGGCTCCCCATTTCTGGGAGCCTGGACTCTACCTGGTGGCAAATCCCACTTCCTCCTCTGCCTGGCGGGACCAAGACTCTGGGCAGAAAGAGGGTACTATTCTACCTCTATGCCTGGGGAGTGAGGTCAGATTTCAGTGCAACTGGCTTTATTCATCAAAAGACAGGCTTCTCTGGGAATCAAATTGGAGAACATGCAAGGCTCTGGGCACAGTTGTGATGTGGCAGATGAAGATACCACAATAGTGGGACCCATACTCTGCCAGGCAAGATACCTAATACAGGAAACCCTTGAGGAGGTATTAAAAATGCCTCTGGAATACCCTTCAAATCTAAGAAAAAATGGCTATTGTTTTTCTTTAAAAAGAAAACACTATATACATTTTTTGACAAAAGTAGTGAATTACCATTGTAGAAAATATAGAAGAGTTTGATACAGAAACAAAATTCATAACAACACACAGAAAAGGCAATTATTAAAATTAACTACATTAGATATTTTTATACCATTAAAGACACATTGTATGTTCAATTTCACGACATTTTCCCATTTTCTTTAATATTATAACATACATTTTTCCTATGAAATTTCACTTTTTAAATATTTTAAATACTGTATAATATTCAATTATATAGATACACCACCATTTCCTTAATTGGTCCATTATTTTTGGACATTTAGGTTGCTTTCACCCATAAATAATGCAATGGTACCTCCTTTTCACTTAAAACATTAATTTTTCTTAAGATAGTGACTTAGAAATC
Organism: Trachops cirrhosus; assembly: GCA_028533065.1. NCBI lineage: Eukaryota > Metazoa > Chordata > Mammalia > Chiroptera > Phyllostomidae > Trachops > Trachops cirrhosus. The sequence continues at coordinate 94,708,282 of CM052542.1, read as the reverse complement.
AGTGAAAGTGTACGAACATTTTGAGATTTTTGTTACATGTTATTAAGCTACTTTCACAAGGACTATAATAATTTACATTTCTGCCATTTACTCTCATGCAGAACATGGAATGCTTTTTTCACAAAAACTTTGCCATCATGGGATAGTTTCCAAAATATCTATCTTTTTCTCACTGTCTCTGCCTTGGTTCAGGCTTTCAGCATCTCCTGCATGTATTGTAACAACTTCCTACCTAATAATCCCTCTACCTCTAGTCTGCCTACCTCCTCCTCCTCCAATTCTCTAGCCAGAGTTATTTCCCTGTGACATAGATGAGATCATCTCACTGTCTTACTTAAAGTCCATCATTGTTTTCCTTATTTTAACATTTTTACAACTTTATTGAGGTGTAATTAGCATGCCATACAATTCATTAATTTAGTTTACAGTTCAGTGGTGTTTAGTAATATTCAGAGTTGTGAGACCATAGCCACAATCAAGTTTACAACATTTTCATCACCCATTAACAGTCACTTCCCATATCACCCCTCATTCTTCTAACCAGGCTAAACACTGATCCACTTGCTGTCTTTATAGACTTGTCTATTTTAGATGTTTTATATGAATGGAATTATATAATGTGTGATCTTTTGTGACTGGCTTCTTTTGCTTAGAATAATTTCAAGGTTCATTCACATTGCAAGATATACTAGTATTTTATTCCTTCCTGTTGCAGAATAATATTTCACTTTATGGATATACCATGTTGTATTTATCCTTTCATCAGATGATGGAAATTTGACTTGTTTCCATTTTTGAGCAATTATTAACAATGATGCTATGAACATTCACGTATACATTTTTGTGTGAATACATGTTTTCATTTCTCTTGGGGGCATGACTAGGAATGGAATTGCTGGATCATGTGGTAACTCTGTTTAGCATTTTGAAGAAATGCAAGATTGTTTCCCAAAGTGTCTATACCATTTTACATTTTCATCAGTGATAGATGAGGTTCCATTTTCTCCATATCCTTGCCAACACGTTATATTCTCTGTGAAGTGGTATCTCATAGTAGTTTTTATTTGTTCTTCCATAATGATTAATGCTGTTCAGCATTTATTCCACATGCTCATTGGCTAATTATATACCTTCTTTGGAGACATACATATTCAGATATTTGACCCATTTAAAAAATTGGCTTATCATTTTACTATTGAGTGTAAGTGTTCACACATCCTGAATAAAAGGCCCTTATCAACTATATTATTCACAAATATATTATTACCTTTGTGTGTAGTCTTTTTACTTTTTTTTAAATCCTGACCTGAGAACATTTTTTCATTGATTTGAGAGAAAGAGGAAGGGATAGGAAGAAATATTGATGTGAGAGAGAAACATCAATTGGTTGCCTCCCATATGCTCTCAGACCAGGGATCACATGCACCCACACTGGGGATCGAACCCACAACCTACGTACGTACCCTTACTGGAAATCAAACCTGAAACCCTTCGTTTACAGGACAATGCTCCAACCAACTGAGCCACAGCAGCCAGGGCAGTCTTTCTACTTTTTGATGGCTTTGTTTGAAGCACGAAAGTTTTTAATTTTGAATAAGCCCAATTTATATATTTTTCTTTTGTTTCATTTTATTTTAGGACCATATCTGTGGATCATGAGAAAGAAGGTACATACCTACCAAGAAGGACTCCTGGTGATAAAATGGGCTCAAATTAAAAACAAAGCAAAACAAAACAGAACAAAGCCTAACAGTCATTTCTATACAGGGGTCTGTATGCAAAGAAACTTCAGGGAGAAGCTTGCACTCAACTGCCTGCCTGCACTGTGTTCCTGCTGTCTGAGCCAGTGCTTTATAAAGGAGTTCCTGGAATTGTATTTCAGCCAATAGGACTGAGATTTCCTCATCCAATAGGAGTTATGCAACTATATCCCCATTAGCATCTTCACTGATTGATCAGAGCAGCTCCATTCTGACCAAACTTCAGAGTTTGGAGTCTATTTGCATGAGGATGGACCAATTAGGAACCAGGGAAGGGGACTTCTGTCTGTATAATCAGCTCCTTCTGGCTTGAAAGGTGTATTCTCCCTTTCTACTGAAGACTGAAGACTCAAGACTGAGTTTTCCCAGCTGGAGATGGAACCCCGAGGAAGTCTTGCTGGAGCAGAGCTTGGACTGCATGGAGCAGAGCAAGGTAGAGTGGAGTCAACCTGAGCCAGTGGAACCTACCAGAGCAGAGCTGAGCTGTTTCCCCAGAGGAGCCCACCCTGCCCAAGGTCGACCTAACAGCCATACTGCTTCATAATTGAGCTATAACACTATTGTGCTGTTTTATAACATGGCTGTGAGCCATACTGTTTTAAAATTGAGCAGTTTGCCCTGCATAAAGTTTTCTTTTTTCACCACACCCCAAATTAGGGATTCTTGGTGGTGGTGAATTGGCACCGATGATCATTGGTTGCTATATCTAAGAGACTGTTGCCTATGCTAAGGTCACAAAAATTTACTCCAATGTTTTCTTCTAAGAATTTTACAATTTTAGTTTTCATTTAGACCCTTGATCCATTTTGCTAATTTTTATGTATGGTATGTGGGGATCCAAATTCATTCTTTTGCATGTAAGTATTTACTTGCCCATTCATCATTTCAAAAATGATGATTCTTTCTTCATTAAGTTGTCTTGGCACCTTAGTAAAAGGTTACTTTGTCATAAATGTAAGTGTTTATTTGTGGACTTTTAATTCTATTCTATTGATCAATATGTGTACTATCTGTCAGTGCCACAATGTTTTGATTACTATAAACTTATAGTAAGTTTTGAAATTGGGAAGTATGAATTCACCATTGTTCCTTATTTTTCAAGAATGTTTTGACTCTTCTGTCTCTTTTAAATTTTCATATAAATTATAGAATCAACTTGTCAATTTCTGCAAAAAAAGCAAGATGAAATTTTGATATGCATTGCATTGAAGCTATAGATCAATTTAGGGAGTATTGTTACTATAACAATATTAAGTCTTCTGAACCAAGAACATGGAATAAATTTTAATTTATTTAAAACTTTTCTAATTTATTTCTATAATGTTTTATAGTTTTCAGTATACTTTTGGTTAAATTTATTCATAAATGTTTTACATTTTTAAAAGGAAGTCTATTTATTTATTATTTGTTTATTTTTTGTCCAGCTTTATAATGGTATAATTGACAAATAAAAATTATAGGCCCTGGCTGGCGTAGCTCAGTGGATTGAGCGCGGGCTGCGAACCAAAGCATCGCAGGTTCGATTCCCAGTCAGGGCACATGCCTGGGTTGCAGGCCAGGTCCCCAGTGGGGACCACATGAGAGGCAACCACACATTGATGTTTCTCTCTCTCTCTCCTTCTCCCTCCCTTCCCCTCTCTAAAAATAAATAAATAAAATCTTAAAAAAAATTATACATATCCAAGATACACAGTGTGAGATTTTGATATACAGATACATTGTGGCATGATTACCACAATCAAGACAATGACCACATCCATCACCTCACATAGTTACCATTTTTTTTTTGGTGTGGTGAGAACACTTAACATCTACTTTATTAGCAAATTTCAAGTATATGGTACAGTATTATTAATTATAGTCACCATGCTGTGAATTAGACTCCCAGAACTTATAATTGAAAATTTGTATCCTTTGATGAGCTTCTCCTGATTTTTCCCTCCCCCAGACTCTGGAAATCATCACCCTACTCTCTGTTTCTGAGATTGATTTTCTTAGATTCCACTTATAACTGAGATCATACAGAATTTGCTTTCTGTGGCTGGCTTATTTTATTTAGTATGTCCTCATGTTCATTTACATTGTCACCAATGGCAGGATTTTATTTCTTATGACTGAATAGTATCCTGTGGTGTGTGTGTGTGTGTCACATTTTCCTTGTTCACTCATACATTGACAGACACTTGGGTTGTTTCTTTTTCTTGCCTAATTGCCTTGGCCAGAACCTCCAGGAAAAGTTTAAATAGAGGTAGCAAAAGCAGGCATCCTTGTCTTGTTCCTGATTTAAGAGGTGAGCATCTACTGTTTCATCATTAAGTATGATGTTAGTTGTAGGTTTTTAATAGGTTCCCTTTACCAAATTGAGGAAGTTTTTTTATTGCTATTATTCTTTAGTGTTTTTACCATAAAAGGGTCTTAGAGTTTATTAAATGCTTTTTTCTGCATCAATTGAGACATCATGCAGTTTTCCTTGTGTACTCTATTAATATAGAGTATTACATTAATTGCTTTTCAGTTAAACTGACTTTGCAATCTAGATAAATCTCATTAGATTATTTTGTATAGTACTTTTTATGTATTGGATTCAGTGTTAGTATTTTTTTAGAATATTTTTGCCTATAATGTTGGTGTTTATATATTAATAAGAGATATTGATCTTTAATTTTATTTTTTATTTTATTATTTATTTATTTTTAAACACAGTTTACATTTGATAATATTCTGTACCAGTTTCAGATGTACAGCAAGGTGGCCAGAAAGCCATGCACTCTGGAGATTCTTTCCATTGCTGCTCTAGGCACCCACCTGGCCCCACATCCAGCCATTTTGACATTATTGACCATATTTCCCATGTTCCAATCCATACCTCTGTGCCCATTCAGCAACAACCAATTTTTACTGCTCAATTCCTTCACCTTTTTCACCCAGCCCCTCAACCCCCCTCTGACAGCTGTCGGTCTGTTTTCTATGAGTTTATTTCTATTTTGTTTGTTTGTTTATATTGTTCATTAGATTCTACATATAAGTGAAATCATATGGTATTTGTCTTTCTCTGAATGGCTTATTTTACTTAACATAATGCCCTCCAGGTCCATCCATATTGGTGCAAAGGTAAGGTTTCCTTCTTTTTATAGCTGAGTAGTAAAGGTACCACAGATTTTTTTAATCCACTTATCTAATGATGGGCACTTGGGTTTCTTCCAAGTCTTGGCACACTGCAATGGATATGGGGTGTACACATTTTTTTCAAATTATTGTTTCTAGTTTCTTCAAATATATTCCCAGAAGTGGAATCACTGGGTCATAAGGCAATTTCATTATTTTTTTAGGAATCTCCACACTATTTTCCATAGTGGGTGCAAAACCTGCATTCCCACCAACAGTGCATGAGGGTTTCCTTTTTTTACATCCTCACCAACACCTGTTGTTTGTTGACTTATTGATGGTAACCATTCTGACTGGTGTGAGGTAGTATTTCATTGTGGTTGTGATTTGCATTTCAGAGAAATTTTTGTTATTGACTGACTGTTTATTGAATAGACTGTCTGTTTGTTGCTTTCAGTTTTCTATTCCACATATGAGTGAAATCATATGGTTCTTGACTTTTTCCATTTGACTTATTTTGCTTAGCATAATATTCTGAAGATTTATCTGTGTTGTTGCAAATGGTAGTATTTTATCTGTTCTTATGACTGAGTAGTGTTCTCCTGTATATATGTACCACATCTTATTTATCCAATCATATATTGAAGGACACTTTGGTTATTTCCATGTCTTAACCACCATAAATAATGCTGCAATGAACAGAGAGGTGCATAGGGCTTTGCCAATAAATGTTTTCAAATTTATCAGGAAGATACCCAGAAGAGGGTTTGCTGAGTCATATGGAAACTTTATTTTTAACTTTTGAGGAACCTCCATACTGTTTTCCACAGTGGCTGTCCAAGTTTACATTCCTACCAGTAGTAAATGAAGATTTCTTTTACTCCAACACTTATTACTTCTCTTGTTGATAACAGCCATTCTAACAGGTGGTATCCCACTGTAGTTTTGATTTGTAATTCCCTAGTAGCTAGTGAAGTTAAGCATCTTTTCATTTATCTATTGGCCATTTGTACATATTCTTGGGAAAAGTATCTGTTGAGGTTCTCTCCCATTTTATAATTGGAGTGTTTTGTTCTTGTTAAGTTGTTAAGTTGTATGAGTTCTTTATATATATTTGGATATTAACCCCTGTCAGAGCTGTTGTTTGCAAATATATTCTCTATTTGGTTGGTTTTCCTTTTGTTTTTGTTGACAGTTTCCTTTGCTGTGTAGAAGCTTTGTAGTTTGATATAGTACCATTGGTTGATTTTTGCTTTCACTTCCTTTGACTTTGGGGCCAAATTAACAAAATTTTCTCTAAGATCAACGTCCATAAGTTTAGTACCTGTGTTTTCTTCTGTGTAACTTATTGTTTTAGTCTTATATTTAGGTCTTTGATCCACTCTTTAGTTAATGTTTGTGTATGAGAACACATAGCAGTATAGTTTTATTCTTTTGCATGTGGACTTCCATTTTCCATTTATTGAAGAGGTTTTCTTTTATACATTATATATTTTTGGTTTCTTTATCAAGAATTGTTTTCCCATATACATGTGGGTTTATTTCTGGGCCCTTAATTGTGTTCCACTGGTATCTGTATCTGTGTTTGTTTGTTGTTCATTTGCCAATACTATGCTATTTGAATTATGGTCATTTTGTAGTATAATTTGAGGTCAGGGAGGGTGACACCTCTTGTTTTGTTTACTTTTCTCAGAATTGCTTTGGCTAGCCAGAGTCTGTTGTGGTTCCATACAAATCTGAAAATTTTTTTGTTCTATTTCTTTAAAATATGCCTTGAGATTTTGATGGTGATTGCATTAACTCTGTATATTACTTTAGGTAATATGTCAGTTTTACCTGTGTTGATTTTTCCAGTTTATAAGCCCAGAATATCTTTCCATTCCTTCATATCTTTTTCAATTTCTTTTAATAATGTCTTGTAGCTTTCAATGCAGAAGTCTTTCACATCTTTGTGAAGTTTATTCCTAGGTATTTTATTCCTTTTATAGCAATTGCAAAATAAATTTTTATTTCTTTTTCAGAAATTTTATTGTTAGTGTATAAGAATGCAATAGATTTTTGACATTTAATAGGTTTTTAAAAATTAAGCCTTTAGAGTTTTCTATATAAATAATGACACCCAACTTTTTTCCATAATTGAATAAAACTAAAAATCAATTACAAAGAAACCTGAAAAACACACAGTGATATGGAAGCGAAATAACATGTTACTAAACAATAAATGAGTAAACAATAAGATTAAAGAAGAATTCAAAGGGTACTTTGAGACTAGTGAAGATGAATGCACAACAACACAAAATCTTTGAGACACAGAAAAGGCAGTCCTAGGAGAGAAATTCACAGCAATAAAGGCCTACCCCTACAAGCAAGAAATACTCAAGTAAACAATCTAACTTTACACCCAATGTAACTAGAAAAAGAACAACAAACAAAGCCCACGATGAGTGGAAGGATGGAAATAATAAAGATCAGAGCAAAAATAAATAAAATAGAGTCTAAAACCCAATAGAAAAGATCAATGAAACCAGCAACTGGATCTATAAGAACATAAAATAGATTAATAAATCTTTAACCAGATTCATCAAATAAAAAAGAGAAAGGACCAAAATAAATAAAATCAGTAATGAAAGAAGTTAAGAGACAGCTGACACTGCAGAAAGACAAATAATTATTTTTAAAAATTATGCACAACTATATGCCAACAAAAAGGACCATCTGGAAGAAGAGGATAAATCTTAGAAATATATAATATCCCAAAATTGAATAAAAAAGAAACAGAAAATCTGAACATATTGTTTACAACTAATAAAATCAAAGCAGTGATCAAAAAGCTTTCAGCAAGCAAAAGTTCTGGACTGGATGGCTTCACAGTGAATTTTACCAAACACTCAAAGAAGAACTAACACCTTTTCTTCTCAAACTATTACAAAAAATTAAATAGGAAGGAAGACTCTCAAGCTCATTTTATGAGGTGAACAGTGAGGGAACCAAATTCTAAAACCAAATAAGTGCTGGTGAGGATGTGGGGAAAAGGAAACCTTGGTGCACTGTTGGTGGGAACACAGACTGGTACAACCATTGTGGAAGGCAATGTGGAATTTCCTCAGAAAACTAAAAATGAAACTGCTTTGTCATCCAGTGATTTTACTGCTGGGATTATACCCTAAGAATCCTGAAACACCAATTTTAAAGAACCTATGCACCCAATGTCCATAGCAGAATTATTTACAATAGCCAAGTGCTAGAAATAGCTTAAGTGGCCATCAGTAAATGATTTAAAAAAAAACAACAGAAAAAAAAACTGGTTCATTTACACAATGGAATACCATGCAGCAGAAAGAAAGAAGGAGCTCCTACCCTTTGCGACAGAATGGATTGAACTGGAGAGTGTTACGCTAAGTGAAATAAGCCAAGTGGCAAAAGACAAATACCATAGTATCTCACCTATAAGTGGAACCTAATGAACAAAAGAAACAAATGAGCAAAATCGAACCAGAGACATGGAAATAAAGAACAAGCTGACAGTGACCAGAGTGGAAGAGGGAGAGGAATAATGAGGGATATAAAGAGAAGGGTCTAGTCAGGGACATGTATAAAGGACCCATGGTAATGGACAACAGAATGCGGATTGACTGGGGGAGCATGGGGTGGGCAGGGAAGGGGAGAGCAATGAGGGGAAAAGTGTACATCTGTAACTGAACAACAATAAAAATAAAACCAAATAGACACTACAAAGAAAGAAGGTTATAAGCCAATATCCCTGATGAGCATAGATGCAAAAAAATCAACAAAATATTAGCAAACTAAATTTAGCAATACATTAAAAAGATCATATTCCATAATCAAGTGGAATTTATACCTGGGATGCAAGGTTGGAACAATATCTGAAAATCAATTACAATGATATATCATGTAAACCAAATGAAAATTAAAATTCATATGATCTTTTCATAGATGCAGGAAAAACATTTGACACCCATTTATTATAAAAACTGTAAGCAAGAAAACTGTACTTGAACAATTAAAATAAAAAAACTGTAAGCAAAGTGGGCATAGAGAAACTATACTTCAACATAATAAGTGCCATATATGACAAACACACAGCCAACATCATACTCTATAATAGTAGAAGGGAAAAGCATTTTACTTAAGATTAGGAACAAGACATTAGTGAACATTAGGGAAGTTCACTTGTACCACTCCTATTCAACATAGTACAGGAAGTGCTAGACACAGAAATCAGACAAGAAAAAGAAATAAAAGGCATCCAAATTGGAAAGGAAGATTTAAAACTGCCATTATTTGCAAATGACGTGATACTATATGTAGAGAACCCTAAAATTTCCACCAAAACTTATTAGAACCAATAAATGAATTCAGTAATGTAACAAGATACATAATTAATATTCGGAAATTGGTTGTTCCATTTTTATACACAAATAATGAAATGCCAAGAAGGGTAATAAGAAAACAATTCTATTTACAATTGCAACAAAAAATACCTAGGAATAAATTTAATCAATAAGGTAAAAGACCTGTAGTAAAAAAATTATAAGATATTAAAAAAAGAATTTTAAGAAGATACAGATAAATGGAAGCATATAGCATGTTCATGGTTAGATAGTATAGCATAATTAAAATGTCCATATGACCCAAAGCAATCTATAGATTCAATGTAGATCCTATCAAAATACCAATGGGTATTTCACAGAACTAGAACACAGAGTCCAAATATTTATATGAAACCACTAAAGACACCAAACAGCCACAGGAATCTTGAGTAAGAAAAACAAAGTTGGAAGACTGAAGATGGCAGTGAGGTGAACCCACTTGCTTGTGCACCCATCTGGGACACCTAGCTAATCTTTTGAAGAACAGAGTGATCAGCCAATGGAATCCCAGCTTTTATGACATTTGGAAGCCAAAATTGAAGAGGTCATTGAAAAAGAGATGGTGGTAAGGAGATTGCATTGGGACAATGAGGTGTCTGGGACTTGTGCTGGGACCAAGGTTGCTGTGGACCTACAGGAGCTTCGGAGGAGAGCTGGATCAGCAATTGTAACTACGCTCCCTCTGCTACTAGAGCAGGGAAGGCAGCCCTGCACCAAGAGAGACCTGGATGCGTAAGACACAGTGGGAGACACACAGAGGTGATGTTCCTTCACTGGGACTGTGGTTGCTGGCAGGACAATACTAGAGAAATTGGGGAGCTGGGTGATACCTGGCAAAGGGAGAAGAGTTGGTCCACGATGGACCCTAACCTGGATAATCTCTAGACTGGTCAGAGAGTTGGGCTGTGTGAAAAGCTGGTGCTTGTTAAGAATGATTCCAAACAAGAGGAATTTACTCAAAAAAAGACTCTTAGGAGTTCCTGTTTAAGGAACTCCTGCAGTGGCTGGGCCAGTGAAGAGGGAGAAGGAGGGACACGATTCGCTCCAAATCAGGGCACCTCATGGACGGATCAAAGTGGGGCAACAGGAGCTCATGGGGTAGCAGTCCTCAGAAAGACTTAATTTAATAGGGGAACTAAACTGCCCTGAAGGGATGTTGAGAGTGCGCAGCACCCAGGCCAGCAAAGAGGGAGGAGGAGAGGTGTGAATTGCTTTTAATCAGGGCACCTCAGGGCAGAACAATGTGGTATATTGAAGGCATTGGCCTGGTGCAGATGGACAGTGGGGGCCTGGAAGTGCTCTGAAGGCCTGGTCTGGAGGCTGGGCACCTGTGAATATTGCAGCCCAGACCTAGCCCCCATCTTCACAGAACCAGAGGAAAGAAAAAAAGCCAAGCCCAGCACCCCCACCCCCAAACCTGCAGCATCTAGGAAGACCAGCAGAACTCGCTTAGCAGGTTTAAAGTCAGCAAGAGGCTTTTTTGTTAGTTTATTTTTTCTTTTCCCAAGTGTGAGACAGTAAGACCTGGAGCTGTGACAGGACCAAAAAACAGATCCAGAGAGGGATCACAAGGCTAACTCCAACAACTGAGAAACTGAGATGAATTTCACTGTGCTATCTTATAGGGCTTGCATCTTATTGTTTATTTTTTTTAATATTTTTTCTCTTATTGATTATTTTTTATGTCTCTTATTTCTGTTTAGTTTGGTTTTTTTGTTTGTTTAATTACATTGTCTTACTGGTTCTCTTTGTTCTCTCATATTGCATTTTAATTTTTCTTCTTTGACTTCACATGTATTCCAATAACACACTACTCCTGGTCTTTTACTTTCTATTCTTTTTATTCATATCATATATTTCTTGTCACATTATTGTTGTTCCAATATTATTGTAAATAATGGTTATTCTATATTACTGTATACAATATACAGCACCCTCTCTGGTCTTGGCCAAATTCACTATCTTCCTGAGGCTTGTTACTGTTATGGTTAACTCTGTTCCACAGGTGGCAAACACAAGACTTATGGGCTGAATCCGGTGGGCCAAATTTGGCCCTCCACTTGTTTTTAACCAGCCTAGCACCTTGTTCTACCCAGTGGCAGCACTGAGCAATTTGCCACTGGATAAGGAGTAGTTACATTTATACAGTCCTAAAATTATATTCGACCCTTTGAAGGTGACTGAGAGGCTGGTGTGGCCCCTGGTGAAAATGAGTTTGACACCTGTGTTGCCACCCTTCAAGGCCAGGCAGGTTCATGGTATTTGTGCAGATGGAAAAAAATATTCATGGAACCATTGGGATGTCTGGCATGACTTTATTCATGAGTGGGAAAGCCACGCATGCTGCAAACTGCATGTCTATCTGCATGTCTCATGACATGGCCCCTGCTCTCTAGCATGGCACCCATCGTGGGACCTATCCCCTTTCATGTTTCTCATCATCATTGCCCTCAGCAGGGAGTCACTTCATGTTTAAGTACTAGAGGAAAACAAAGCTGGAAAACTGCCAGAATATTATATAACATAACATAATTCTGCGCCTGCGAGCTCACTTCATGTTATGGGAACTGTTTATCAGACCCAGTCTCCAGGCTATGAGAACACTTATTATCAGGCCCCTCTAAGACTATGGGAACACTGCTCCCCTTAGTTACCCAGACACCTGGGTGAGGAAGCCAGACTGCCTCCACTTACCCTACAACACCCAGGCTCTATTCTCTCCCATACAATGCCTAGTTTCTATCTTTACTCTCACTACATCTCACCATCTAACCTAGCAGAAGTGCTCTGTTTTCTGGATTCAGCTCACATTTCTTCTCCCTTCTATAAGAGTCTTATTTCTTTTTCACATTTTATACAAAGTGGCTAGTTGGGTGAAATACCACCATTATCATTGTATCTCTCCAGAGGATCTCCTATCTGTTCTCCACTTGTTGGTACTTTAAATCCCACAGTAAGGAATACTCTCCTGCTATCTTAATCCATTTTGCCTTCCCTCTTCCCCTGATCACATACAAGATAAGATGGGAGTTGTGAACACCAGTAAACCTCCTGGAGGAAAGAACCCCGCAACAAAGGAACGAACAGGTAAAACCCAAGTACAACAAGAGAACCCACACAAACACAAGAAAGGGCAACCCTAGAGCATTCAGAGAAGGAGATCAAAGAGACCACATCACTGAATCCCACAGAATTCCTACCATAGAACTTCACACTACAAAGACACCTAGCAAAGCAGAGCATCAGGAATCATAGAAACAAACAAACAAACAACAACAACAACAACAACAACAAAAACAGTTACCTAAAATAGGGAGACAAAGAACCTACAATCTAAAGGAATGGAAGACTTTGAGTAAAAGAACTAAATAAAATGTAGGCAAGCAAACTATCAGATATAGAATTCAAAATAATGGTTATAAAGATACTTAAGGAACTCACAGACAAGGAACTGAGTAATAACTACAACAGTATGAAAAAGGATATAGAAACTATAACAGGAACCAGGACGAAATGAAGAATACAATTTCTGAAATAAAAAACACATTAGGAGGAACTAAAGGCAGGCTGGATGAAGCAGAGGACTGACTTAATGAGCTGGAAGATAAAGTAGAAAGAAATAGGTAGAGCAGCTGCACAAACAGACTAAAAAAATATGAAGATAGCTTAAAGGAACTACAAGACAATATGTAACACAACAGCATTCTAATCATAGGAATACCAGAAGGAAAAGAAAAGGAGCAAGGGATAGAAACCCTGTATGAAAATATAATGACAGAAAACATTCTGAACCTGGAGAGGGGAAAAAACTGGGCAAGTTCTGGAAGCGCAGAGGGTCCCAGTCAAGAAGAACCCAAAGAGGCCTACCCCAGACACACCATAATTAAAATGCCAAGTTTTAAGTACCAGTCAAGATGGAGGTGTAGGTAGAAACCCTTCGCTTCCCTTGCACAGCCAAAAGGAGGATAACGACCAATACAAAAACAATAAACAACCAGAAGCACCTGAAAATCAAACTGCATGGAACTCTGACAATGAATAAATTAAAGAAACATTCAACCAGAACAGTAGGAAGGAGCTGAGTACCCTGGAGAGTAGAGAAGACTGGTGACAAGGCCTTGAACTGCAAGGGTGGGGCTGGCCGAGAGGTCCCATGGTGAGACAGTGGACCATGTGGGCAGGGCTGACTGACCGGGAAACTGAGACTGAAACTGAGAGCTGACTGTGGAATACGTTGGGGGTTGCCATGGTGGAAGAAGCTCCCAGTCTTGCACGAGAGAGTTTGTTGGAAAGTGGGGCTAGAACCAAACAAGTGAGCTGCATTGTTCCCTCTCTGACCCCTCCCCCACAGACCATGCCACAGCGCAGCAAGGAGGGTTGCCCTGCCCTGGGGAATACCTAAAGCTGCTTCCCCTTACAACTTACCAGGTGCACTGAGACAAAGAAATAGGGCCCAAATGAATGAACAGAGCAAAACTCCAGAAAGAGAGCTAAGCAATGAGGAGATAGCCAATGTATCTGATGGAGAGTTCGAAACCTTGGTAATCAAAATGCTCACAGAACTGATTGAGCTTGGTCACAAAATGAAAGAGCAAATGAAAGATACCCAAAGTGAGATAAAGCAAAATATTCAGGGAACCAACAGTAATAGGAAGGAAACCAGGACTCAAATCAATGATTTGGAACAAAAGGAAGAAATAAACATTCAACTGGAACAGAATGAAGACAGAAGAATTAAAAAAAATGAAAGGAGGCTTAGGAACCTTTGGGACAACTTTGAACATTCCAATATCTGAATTATAGGGGTGCCAGAAGGGAGAAGAACAAGAGCAAGAAGTTGAAAACTTATTTGAACAAATAATGAAGAAAAACTTCCCCAATCTGGAGAAAGAAATAGAATTCCAGGAAGTCCAGGAAACACAGAGAGTCCCAAAGAAGTTAGACCCAAAGAGGAACACACCAAGGCACATCATCATTAAGTTATCCAAGATTAAAGACAAAGAAAATCCTAAAAGAAGCAAGGGAAAAGGAGAGCATTACCTGCAAAGGAATGCCCATAAGACTATCAGCTGATTTCTCAAAAGAAACCTTATAGGCAAGAAGGGGCTGGAAAGAAATATTTGAAGTCATGAAAGACAAGGACCTACATCCAAGATTACTCTATCCAGCAAAGCTATCATTTAGAATGGGAGGTCAGATAAAGTACGCCCCAGATAAGGTCAAGTTAAAGGAGTTCATCATCACCAAGACCTTATTATATGAAATGTTAAAGGGAATTATCTAAGAAATTGAAGAAGATCAAAAACTATGAACAGTAAAATGACAACAAACACACCACTATCAACAAATGAACCTAAAAAAAAAAGAAAAACAAATACCAAGCAAACAACTAGAAAAGAAACAAAATTAGAGAAATGGACATCACATGGAGGGTTTTCAGGGGGGAGGGGGAAGGGAGGAATGGGGGTGAAAGGTACAGGGAAGAAGCATAATTGTAGGCATAAAATAGATGGGGAGAGGTTAAGAATGGTATAGGAAACAGAGAATTCAAAGAACTTATATGTACAGCCCATGGACATGAACTAAGAGGGGAGAATGCTAGAGGGTTGGGGGTGCAAGGCAGAGGGGGGATAAAAGGGGAAAAATGTATTAGCATAATCAATAAAACATACTTAAAAAAGGAAGTACAAATTGGTAGTTACAGAATAGTCATGGGGATGTAAAGCACAGCACAGGGAGTATAATCAAAGATATTCTAATAATTATTTATGGTGTCAGATGGGTACGAGAGTTATTGGGATGATCACTTAGTAAGTTATATAATGTCTGTAATCACTGGGAGGTACATCTGAAACAATATAATATTGTATGTCAGCTGCAATTGAAAAATAAAAAATATTTTAAAAGATTTAATAAAATAATAAAAATAAAAAAATAAAATGGCAATCTTTAAGGACAAAGAGGGAATCTTAAAAGCAGCAAGGGAGAAACCAGGAGTAACATACAAGGGAGCTTGATAAGGCTAGCAAGTGATTTCTCAACAGACACACTTCAGGCCAGGAAAGAATGGCAAAAAATATTCCAAGTAATAAAAAGCAAAGGCTGGCAACCAAGACTACTCTACACTTCAAGGCTCTCAATTGAAATGGAAGGCACAATAAGGAGTTTCCCAGACAAAAGAAGGCTGAAAGAATAATCTCAACCAAACCAGCACTGCAAGATATGCTAAAGGGGCTGCTATAAGAAGAGGAAGAGAGAGTGTGTGAGTGAGATGAACACAGGTACAAAAGGGCAAAATGAATAAGTACCTATCAATAATAACCTTAAATGTGAGTGGATTAAATGCTCCAATAAAAAGATAGCAAAGCTGAATGGAGAAGAAAACATGAACTGTACATGTGCTGCCTACAAGAGACCCACCTCAGTAAAGAAGACATACACAGACTGAAAGTGAACAGTTGGAATAAAATATTCCAAGCAAACGGATAGGAAGAAAAGCTACAGTAGCAATACCTATATGAGACAAAATAGACTTCAAAACAAAAGCCATGAAAAAAAAATACACTGAGGGACACTTCATAATACTCAAGGGAAGAATCCATCAAGAAGACATAAACGTTGTAAACATATATGTACCCAACATTGGAGCATCCAAATACATAAGGAAAATCTTGGAAGACTTCAAGAAAGATATAGACAGCAACACACTTACACTAGGGGAGTTTAACAACTCACTGTCAACAATGGATAGATCTTCCAAACAAAATATCAACAAGGACATTGTGGCATTGAAAAATGCTCTAGATATCAAATGGAATATATATATATATAATCTCCTTTGATCCCAAAGAAGCAAAGTAAAAGTTCTTTTCAAAAGCACATGGAACATTTTCAAAGAAGGACGACATAATAGGACACAAAACCAACCTCAACAAATTCAAGACAATTGAAATCATATCAAGTATGATTGAATAGCATACTTGAATAGCATACTTCTTGAATAGCAAGGGATGGAAACTAGAAACCAACTTCAAGGAAAGAACTCAAAAACACTCAAATTCATGGAGATTGAATAGCATGCTATTAAATAATGAATGGGTTAAGAATGAGATCAAGAAAGAAATCAAACAGTTTCTGGAAACAAATGAAAATGAACACACAACACTCCAACACATATGGAACACAGCAAAGGCAGTTCTGAGAGGGAAGTTCATAGAGATACAGGCCTACCTAAAAAGGAGAAAGATTTCAAATAAACAACCTAACCCTACATCTACAAGAACTGGGGGAACAACAACAAAGCCCAGAGCAAGTAGAAGGAAAGAAATAACAAATATCACAACAGAATTAAATGGCATAGAGACTAAAACAACAATCCAAAGAATTAAATGGCATAGAGACTAAATCAATAAATCCAGGGCATAGTTTTTTAAAAAAAGATAAACAAAATCAATAAGCCTTTAAGTAGACTCATCAACAAAAAAAGAGAGAGGATCCAAATAAACAAAATCAGAAATGAAAGAGGAGAGATTACATCTGAGACCACAGAAGCACAAAGGATTGTGACAAATTACTATGAATAACTATATGCACAGAAATTTGAAAAACATGGTGAAATGGACAAATTTCTAGAAAAATATAATCTTCCAAAACTGAATGAGGAATAAGCAGAAAGCCTGAACAGACCAATAACAGCTGATGAAATCTAAGCAGTAATTAAAACACTCCCAACACACAAAAAACCAGGACCATATAGTTTTCACAGGAGAATTCTACAAAGCACTGAAGGGAGAGCTAACCCCTATCCTTCACAGAGTATTCCGAAAAATCCAAGAAGACGGAAGACACCCAAACTCTTTTTATGAAGCTGGCATCACCCTAATCCCAAGACCAGGTAAAGACATAACAAAGAAAGAAAACTTCAGGCCAATATCGCTGATGAACATAGACGCTAAAATCCTCAACAAAATATTGGCAAACTGCATCTAGCAATGCATTAAAAAGATCATACACCATAATCAAGTGGGATTCATCCCAGGGATGCAAGGATGGTACAATATTCACAAATCAATAAACATAATACATCACATAAACAAAATGAAAGAGAAAAATCACATGATCATATCAACAGATGCGGAAAAAGCATTTAATAAGGTACAGCACCCATTTATGATAAAAACACTCAGCAATGTGGGAATAGAGGAAACATTCCTCAACATGATAAAGACCATGTATGAGAAAACTACAACCAACATCATATTCAATGGGCAAAACTAAAAGCTTTCCCACTAAGATCAGGAACAAGACAAGTATGTGCACCCTCATCACTTCTATTCAGTATAGTATTGGAAGTCCTAGCCACCATGATCAGACAAGAAAGAGAAATAAAGGGCATTGAAATTGGAAAGGAGGAAGTAAAACTGTCACTGTTTGCAGATGACATGACAGTGTACATAGAAAACCCTATAGACTCCACCAAAAAACTACTCAACTTAGTATGTGAATTTGGCAAAACAGCAGGGTTCAAAGTCAATATCCAGAAATCAAAGGCATTTTTATACACCAACAATGAAAGATCAGAATTAGAATTCAGAAAAAATATCCCTTTTGCTATAGCAACAAGAAAGATATACTTCCTAGGAATAAACCTAACCAAGCAGGTGAAAGACCTGTTCTCAGAAAACTACACAACATTGAAGAAAGAAATTAAGGAAGACACAAATAAATGGAAGCATATACTCTGTTCATGGATTGGAAGAATCAACATCATTAAAATGTTCATACTACCCATAGCAACTTATAGATTCAATGCAATGCATATTAAAATACCAATGACATATTTCACAGATATAGAACAAATATTTCAAAAATTTACATGAAACCATAAATAACCCTGAATAGCCACAGCAATCTTGAGAAAGAACAAAGTAGGAGGGGTCACAATACCTTATATCAAACTATATTACAAGGCCATTGTAATCAAACAAGTCTGGTACTGGCATAAGAATACACACATAGACCAATGGAACAGAACAGAGAGCCCAGAAATAAACTCAAGGCTCGATGGTCAATTAATATTTGACAAATGGGGCAGAAGTATAAAGTGGCATAAAAATAACCTTTTCAACAAATGGTGTTGGGAGATCTGGACAGGGACATGCAAAAAAAAAAAATGAAACTCAGTTACAACTTATACCATAAACCAAAATAAATTCAAGGTGGATAAAAGACTTAAATGTAAGTTGTGACACCATAGAATTCCTAGAGGAGAACATAGGCAGGAAAATGTTAGATATCCATGCAGGAATATTTTCACTGATATGTCCCCTAGAGCAAGGGACATAAAGGAAAGAATAAACAAATGGGATCTCATCAAAATAAAAAACTTCTGCATGGCTAAAAAAAAAGCAGCAAAATGAAAAGGGCACCACCATATGGGAAAACATATTTGCAAATAACACCTCAGACAAGGGTTTGATCTCCAAAATATATAAAGAATTCACATGACTCCACTGCAGGAACACAAGCAACCCAATTAAAAAATGGGCAAAGGACTTGAACAGACGTTTCTCCAAGGAGGACACACAGAGGATCCAGAGACATATCAAAAGATGCTCAGCATCACTAGGCATCAGAGAGATGCAAATTAAAACCACAATGAGATACATACTTCACTCCGGTCAGAATGGCCATCATAAACAAATCAAGAAACAGCAAGTGCTGGCAAAGTTGTGAAGAAAAGGGAACCCTAGTGCACTGTTGGTGGGAATTCAGACAGGTGAAGCCACTGTGGAAAAAAGTATGGAATTTCCTCAGAAAACTAAAAATTGAACTGTCTTTTGCCCCGGCAATACCACTGTTGGGCTTATACCCTAAGGATCCTGAAGCACCAATTCAAAAGAACCTATGCACCCCAATGTTCATAGCAGCACAATTTATAATAGCCAAGTGCTGGAAGCATCCTTGGTGCCCATCAGTAAATGAATGGATCAAAAAACTGTGGTACATTTACACAATCGAATACTATGCAGCAGAAGAAAGAAGGCACACCTACCCTTTGCTACAGCATGGATGGAAATGTAAAGCATTATGCTAAGTGAAATAAACCGAGTGGTGAAAGACAAATACCATAACATCTCACCTGCAAATGGAACCTAATCAACAAAACAAGGAAGCAAGCAAAATATAACCAGAGACATTGAAATTAAGAACAATCTGACAGTAACCAGAGGGGAAGTGGGAGGGGATAATGGGGGGAAAGAGGAGAAGGGGTTTCCAGGAACATGTATAAAGGACACATGGACAAAACAAGGTGGGGTGGGATCAGAGGTAGAAGGTGTTGGTGGTTGGTGTAGTTGGGAATGATGGGGGTAAAATGGAGACATCTGTACTTGAACAACATTAAAAAAAAGAAATTGCATTAAACCTGTTAAAAAAAAAACCCTGACATATAGATCAATGGAATAGAATAGAAAGACCAGAAATAAACCCTCACTAGGTGGTCAATGAATATTTGACAACGGAGGCAAGAACGGAGGCATATAATGGAGTAAACACAGTCTATTCAGTAAGTGGTGTTGGGACAATTGGACAGATACATTAAAAAAAATAAAACTAGACCACCTTCTTATACCATATGAAAAGTAAACCCAAAATTGATCAGAGACTTAAATGTAAAAGTCAAAATAATACAACTGTTAGGAAAAAACATAGGTAGCAAAATTTAGGACATTTCTTGTGGCAATATTTTTTCTAACATATCTCCTCTGGTAAAGGAAACAAAAAGTAAATGAGAATGTCTTAAACTAAAATCGTTTTGTACAGTGAAGGAAACCATTAATAAAACAAAAAGACAGCCTACTAAATGGTAGAACATATTCATCAATGATACATCTGATAAGGAATTTGTTAATACCCAAAATTTATAAAGATGTCATACTAGTTAGCAGCCAAAGAACAGATCCAATTAAAAAAAAAATGGGCAGAAGATCAGATTAGACAGTTCTCTAAACAACATACAGGTGGGAATTAGACATGAACAGATGCTTTATGACATTAATCATCAGAGAAATGCAAATTAAAACCACAATGACATATTACCTCACACTTCTCAGAATAGCTATCAATAAATTCACAAGTGATAAGTTTTAGTGAAGATGTGGAAAGGAAATCCTCAAACACTGTTGGTGGGATTGCAGATTTGAACAGCCATTAAGGAGGGTCTGCAAAAATGAAAATGGAAATGCCTAATGACCCAATGATCCCATTTAGTGATATTTGTCTAAAGATGCCCATAACACCAATTCAAAAGAATATATGCATCCCTATTTTTATTGCAGTATCATAAAAATATATGCATCCCTATTTTTATTTTTATTTACAGTAGCCATGGTATAGAAGCAAGCCTTATTTCCCATCAGTGGATGAGAGGATAAAAAAGCATGGAACTTATGTACAATGGAATATTATTTGGCCATGGAAAGACATGAAATCTTACCATTTGCAACAGCATGGTCCCGCTTAGAGGGTATTATGCCCAGTGAAATAAGTAGTCAGAGAAGTACAAATTCTGTAAGACTTCACCTATATATGGAATCTGAAGAACAAAATAAACAAAATTGAGCCAGGGTCAAAGATTTAGAGAGTGGACTGGTGGTTATCAGAGAGAAGGGGTATGGGGACTGGGTGAAAAAGGTGAAGGGATTAAGTAGAAAGTGGCAGTTCCAAGGTAGGCAATGGTTGTAAAGTACAGCATGGGGAATATAGTCAATTATATTGCAATAATTATGTATAGTACCAGCTTGGTACTAGAAATATTGGGAGAAGTACTTTGTATAGTATATGATTTTTTAAAAAAGAGTGTATTTATTTATTTTTAGAGGGGAAGGGTGAGGGAAAGACAGGGAGAGAAACATAATGTGTTGTTGCCTCTCATGTACCCTGCACTGGGGACCTGGCCTCCAACCCAGGCATATGCCCTGACCGGGAACTGAACCAGTGACCCTTCAGTTCGCAGGTTGGTGCTCAATCCACTGAGCCACACCAGCCAAGGCTGTATATAATTTTCTAAGTACTATGCTGTACACCTAAAACCAATACAAAATATCAATAATATTGGATGTAAACTGTAATAGAAAAAAATAACAACAAAAGTATGTCATCTACAAAAACTGACAAGTTTACTTCTTCATTTCCAATTTATTTCCATTTAGATGCCTTTTATTTCTTTCACATGATTGTTCTGGTTAGGACTTCCTGTTCTATGTTGAATAAAAGTGGTGAGACTGGAGGATCTGAAGATGGCAGTGTGGTAAGAGGGAGCAGATTCTCCTTTCCCCTACACACGGGAAAAAATCCTAGCCGATCTACGGAGGAACAGAGCAAAGAGTCAACATTATCACAACATATATGAAGATAGGAGATCACAAATTGTAGCAGACATTGAAAAACCCGAAGGTAAGGAGACTACTTCAGGATAATAAGGGCCCAGGGATCAGTGTGGGGACCAGGGACATTGCAGCTCCAGACCCAGGGCTCCGGGGTCTGGCTCAGGGCTCCTGGGAAAAGAGCTGGGTCAACTGCTCCCTTCCTGGCCAAACAAGGACTGAACAGCACTGGGGGAGGCCGGTTTACTGGAGGGAGTGAGGATGGAGAGGCACCAACACAGGGGCCGTGAGCACCCACTCATAGCTCTGGTGAGAGTGTGCACCACAGCCTGTGTGACTAAGGGTGCCTGGCTGTGCAACCAAGATCGTCCGCCTGTGTGCCTGTGCCCCAAGACCCAGAAACCACAGCTGTGAAAAAGGAAAAGGCAGGGCTGCTCCCCAGGACCTATGGTGCCCAAGCCGTGAATTTGGAGGAAGTGGGCGCCCATCTGGATCCACAGAGTGTACACCCGTGAACCCGGAAAAGGCGTGGGCACTCCGTGGGACATCAGAACCCATGGCAGTAAACTCCCAAGATCAGGCTTAGGAGCAACCAGACCCCACACCCAGAACCCTTCAGAGAGGCACCAGACAGGCTCTGGGGAGAACGCGCAGCTAGCCCTAGGGACAGTACGCCAGAGGCTGACTGAGTTCTGAATGGGAGCAGAGAAAAACTATCTCCAGTCACCTCTCAGCCTGCTGAAGCCAGCTAGAAAAACCGGCTTGGCCAGTCTGAAACCAACAATACGTTTTTTTTTTAATTATTTTTTAAGTAACCTTTTAT
>CM052542.1:94672132-94685317 GCA_028533065.1 Trachops cirrhosus | reverse complement strand
CCCCTCCAAGGAGAACACACAGAGGATCCAGAAATACATGAAAAGATGCTCAGTATCACTAGCTATCAGAGAGATGCAAATTAAAACCACAATGAGATACCACTTCACACTGGTCAGAATGGCCATCATAAACAAAACAACAAACAAGTGCTGGAGAGGTTGTGGAGAAAAAGGAACCCTAGTACACTGTTGGTGGGATTGCAGATTGGTACAACCACTATGGAAAATAGTATGGAACTTCCTCAGAAGACTAAAAATGGATCTGCCTTTTGATGCAGCAATTCCACTCCTGGGACTATATCCTAAGAACCCTGAAATACCAATCCAAAAGACCCTATGCACCCCAATGTTCATAGCAGCACAATTTACAATAGCTAAGTGCTGGAAACAACCTAGGTGCCCATCAGTAAATGAATGGATCAAAAAACTATGATCCATTGACACAATCGAATACTACACAGCCAAAAGAAAGAAGGAGCTCATACCCTTTTCAACAGCATGAATGGAGCTGGAAAGCATTATACTAAGCAAAATAAGGCAGGTGGTGAAAGACAAATATCATATGATCTCACCTTTAACAGTAACCTAAACAACAAAACAAAGAAACAAGCAAAATATAGCCAAAGACACTGAAATAGAGGACATTTTGACAGTGACTAGAAGGGAGGGAATTTCAGGCGAATTTCAGTGGAGAATGGGAAGGGTTTACAGGAACAAATATAAAGGACATATGGACAAAAACTTGGGGGGTTGGAAAAGGGAGGTAGGAGGGGAGGGAGGGGCGGGTGGGCTGGAAAGGGAGTAAAGGATAGAAACTGTACTGAAGAATAAAGTAAGAAAAAAGTATAGCGAATTTAAAAAAATAATGCTGCAATGAATATAGGGGTGTTTATGTTCTTTTGAGGTAGTGTTTGGGTTCCTTTGGATATATTCACAGAAGTGGGATTGCTGGGTCAAAAGGCAGATCCATTTTTAATTTCTTGAGATATCTCCATACTGCTTTCCACAGTGGCTGCAGCAGTCTGCATCTCCACCAATAGTGCAAAAGGGTTCCCCTTTCTCCACAACCTCACCAGCACTTCTTGTGTTTTTTTAAATTTATTCATGATAGCCAATCTGACAGGTGTGATATAGTATCCCTCTGGTGTTTATTTGCTTTCTCTGATGATTAGTTACATTGAGCATCTTTTCATATGGCCATCTGTATATCCTGTTTGGAAAAGTGTGTATTCATATCCTTTGGCTATTTTTTAATTGGGTTGTTTGTTTTTTTGGTGTTGAGTTTTGTAAGTACTTTATAAATTTTGGATGTTAACCCATTATCAGATGTATCAGCTTATATGTTCCCCCATTCTGTGGGTTGTCTTTTAATTTTGTTGATGATTTCCTTTGCTATGCAAAAACTTTTTAGTTTAATGAAGTACCATTTGTTTATATTTTCTTTGGTTTCCCTTGCCTGGGGAGATATATCCAATAAAAAATTTCTAAGAGCAATGTCCATGCATTTGCTGCCTATGTTGTTGTCTAGGATTTTTATGGTTTTGGGTCTAACAAACTAACAACCTTTTTTTTAACCTTCTTTATATACATGTAACAGTCTTTCTTTTGCTATTTTTAAGTCTCTCTTTTTCTTTAATTTTGACATTTTAATTATGATCTGTCTTGGCTTGGGCCTCTTTAGGTTCATGTTGTTTGGGACTCTCTACACTTCTTGGGCTTATATGTCTAATTTCTTCACCAGGTTGTGGAAGTTTTTTGTCACTATTTCTTTAAATAGGTTATACATTCCTTGCTCTCTCTCTTTTCCTTCTTGTACCCTTATGATGTAAATGTTGGTATGTTTGACATGGTCACAGAGGCCCCTTAAAATGTCCTTATCTTCTTAATTCATTTTTTCTTTTTACTGTTCTGTTTTTTTTTTTCCTACCTGGGCTTCCAAATCACTGACAGGGTCCTCTGCTTCTAATATACTCTTGATTCCCACTAATATATTCTTTATTTCAATTATTGTAGTCTTCATTTATGACTTTTTAAAAAAATTTTTTTATGTCTTTGTTGAAGTTCTCATTGAGCTCTCTGAGCATCCTTAAACAGTGTTTTAAAGTATGTCTTTGGTAGATGGTTGTCTACATTTTGTTTAGTTCTTTTTCTGTAATTTTGCTGTTATTTTATTGGGGACATATTTATTTATTCCCTCATTCAGCTGCCTCCCTGTTTGTTTCTATACATTAGATATATCTGCTATGTCTCCCATTCTTGGTAGAGTGGCCGTATATAGGAGGTGTCATGTGGGGCATAGTGGCACAGTCACCCTGGCTACCTGAGCCAGGTTCTCTAGGTGTGTCTCTTGTGTGGTTGTGTGTACCCTCCTGTTGTAGTTGAGCCTCAGTTGCTGTTGGCGCATCAATGGGAGGGACTGATCCTTAGGCTGATTAGTTGTGAGGTCCGGCCATGACTACAGTGGAGGAATTATTGTACAGGACTAACCCTATGGAGAAACATTTGCTTTAGTGAGGCTTTCATGCCTGCCAAGTTTGCCCTTTGGGTGTGTTGTCTGTTGAGGTAGTTGGTTGGTTCTTGGTGTGGCCACTGGGTGTGTTGGTTCTGAGACATCTACAGAGGATCTCTGGTGCAAGCCAAGCTCAGTTGTTGCCTATCCCCTGCCCAGGGCCACTTGGTATAAACAAAAAAATGTGATCTTCTAATGGTTGCCACTTGTGCTAAGCCTGGAGGTGCCTAGGGGAGTCTAAGCTGTGAATTGAGGTTGACAGCTCCTAATGTTTGGCTTGGGCTACTTAGAAAGAGGTAGGAGGCATGCCAAGGCCAGATGCTGCTTAGTTGGGGTTTGTGAAATTCTGAGAGATTTTAGGAAAGTCTGCAGAATTAGCCAAGCCATGCAATCTATATGGAAAAACCACTGGAAGTAGTCTAGGTGGACCCACAGATTGGGTGAGGCAGGGTCTCAGGGAATCACCAGGGTAAGGCAAATGGTGTTAGCAAGGTTGATGGAAACTCAGATATAGTATTTGTATGTGCAAGCTGAGTCAGGGGAGGACTCAGCAAAGGAAAAATAGCTTCTTTTATAACTTCTGTCTGGGAGAAGCTGTCTCCCTGAAGCCAGGTGATTCAGTTTCTCCTCTTATGTTGCTCAGAGAGTAAGTCCATGTTCAGACCCTTTAAGAGGACTTCCTGGGACTCCAGTAGCCCTCTTTCTCACTCCACACAGTCCTCACTGGTTTTCATAACCAGAAGTTATGAGGACTTTTGTTCATGACACTGAAACGGGGCTGGGACCCTTTTCTTTTCAGGTGGACCTCAATACCTGAGATATTCTTCCTGATTTTGAACTGTCGCACATGGGGGTGGGACCAGACCAAATCACATCTCTGTCCCTCCCACCAGTCTAGACATGTCTTCTTCTGTATATCCTCAGTTATAGGACTTCTGTTCAGCTATTCTTTAGTCAGTTGTCAGTGATGGTTGTTCTGTAGTTTAGTTGTAAATTTGATGTGTTGTGGAAGGAGCCAAGCACAGTGTTTACTTACTTGGCATCTTGGCTATTCTCCTCTTGAGTTCCTTAAAATATATTTGATGGTTGAAAGAAAAATCAATAACATTGTCTCCAAGGGCTTTCCAATATGTATACATGTAGTCTATAAGACAACTATGACATTAAGTGGGGGAGGGCAAAGGAATCCATATGGTTTAATATTTTTAAATTCCACTGAAGTTGTAAACTTTTTATTCTAATTAGACTTTAAAAAGTTAAATATGTAAACTCTAATTTTGAAAATAATCACCAAAAATTGATACAGAGATAGAGTAAAAAACATACTTTGTCAATTAAAATAGAAATATGAAAATATTTAAATAAATAAAGCAAAATTTGGAGAAATAAAGCAAGAAAAATCACATGAAATAAATCTAAAATGATAGATATCAATCTAAATATATCAATAATTACATTAAATGGAAATGGCTTAAACTAATGAACTAAAAGGCAAAGGTTGTACAACAGTACTTCAAGTTTCCATTTTTGGAAGGTTTAAGTAAACAAATAAAACAAAATCAAACTATATATGGTTTACAAGAAACTATGTCAAATATAATGACATAGGTACAAGTAAAAGGTTGGAAAATGATATAGCTTGCAAACAAATCAAACTCATGCTTGAGTGGATATATTAATATCAGACAAGTACACTTCAAAGTAAAGAAAATTACCAAGAATAGAGAGGAAAATTAGTAATGATAATATTGAACAATAAAATAGTTAAAAAAATAATGATAAAATTGTCAATTCACCCAAAAGATGTAAAATTCTTAATATATGTATACCTAACAAAACAAGGTTCAAAATACTTGGAACAAAAAAGGACAGAATTAAGGAGAAATAAATTCAAAAATATAATTGTAAATTTCAACATTGCTCTATTGTAATGGATTTAACTAGGAGAAAGAATATCAGCAAGTATGTGAAAGAACTGAACACCACCATGAACTAAATAGGTATAACTGACAATTAAAGAATGCTTTATTAAACAACAGCAGAATATATATTATTTTCAAGTGCTCATCAAACATTCACCAAAACAGACATTTTATTGTGACATAACACAAACTTTAACACATTTAAAAATAATTTAAATCATACAAAGTATGTTATCTGTCCATATTTGTATTAAGCTAGAACTTAATAGCAGAAAGATAACTAGAAAATATCAAAGTAGTTGGAAATTGAATTATATATTTAAAAATAGTCTCTTGACCAAATAAGAATTACTTATAATAATAGGAAGTATCAAGGAAAATATTTTTATGCTTTGAACTAAATGAAAAATGAAAATATGTCAAAATTTGTGGGATGGAGCTAAATCAGTGATTCCAGGGAAATTTATAGTGTTAAATTACTATACTAGTGAAAAGAAAAGCCTTGAGTCAAAAATGTTTCCATCTTAAAAAAATTAAAAGAAAAATGGCAAATAAACCCAAAGTAAGCAGAAGGAAGGAGATGATAAAGGTAAGAGCATTAAACAATGATTTCAAAAACAGGAAAAAAATAAACAAAAGGAAAGAAACCAAAATCTGGATCTTTGAAAATATTAATAAAATTGATCATCATTTAGTAACATTACAAAGAAAAAAGACATAACTTACTAATGTCAGGAATGAAAGATTGGATATCACTAAGATCAAACATTAAAAAGAATAATAAAAAATACTATGAACAACTCTATGGATATACAGTGAACAACTTAGATAAAACTGACTATTTCATTGAATATCAAAACAACCAAAAGTTACCTAACATGAAATAGACAACCTGAATGGTTTTATAATTATTAAAATAATGGAATTCATAGTTAAAAGACTTCCAATATAATTCTAAGATATAAAGGGCTTGGACATCATTACCCTCAACCTTACAGCAAAAAGTGATCAAATACCCCTGAGAGTCAACAACTTTCTTTGAATCCATCAGAGAACAAGGTTGCAAGGCAACTACAAAAGCTGGAGACAGGCTCATCTAGAGAAACACAGCTAAGATCTGATTACTTGGAGCAGAAGCCAGGAATGATAAATTAGTAGAAACACTTAAGTAGTCACTTTGACCAAATGTTACAGGCTGAACCTGGACTAGCATTTGAATGAGGAACTACCAGGGATTGCAGTTTGGGAGAGAGGCTCAACATTTTGGGGGATTCATCTCTAGGAATCCTATCTATGTTCACAATAAAATTCCTGGAAGGATCTTCTAATACCTCTGGTGAAGATAGGGGGAAAGTAAACATTCTGAACACTCCCAGAACTTTCTCAATAACAAAAGTCCACAGTACAAGGGGAAAAAATGTTGCCAAAGACCTATCTCAGTAGGTGGAGGGGCACTCCTTACTCCAGCTCTGTCTAGTCTTTTTCTCTCATGTAAGGGGGACAAAATCAAAATGACAAGGCAGAGCTTCAAGGAAATATTTTGGAAAAACTGAAGCTAGGGAGGAGATTAGGGGGCCAGGAGAAAAACTCCACCACTGGAGAAATATTTGCGAAGATCACAGGCTTAAGATTCTAGACAAATAAAATATTAAGATTTAATAGGAAGATTACAAAATGTCCCTCTCCTCCATACCTTACCACAGTACCAACATAGCTAAAATATCGTAACAGTAAATTACAGATGAAGATCTTAAGAGGAGTACTTAGAAAAACACAAACTCAAGAAGGGAGCAAAAGCAAGAACATTAGAATAATAAATCATTTTAATAATCTGATAACTGTATCTGCAGCAAATATCAAACATAGCCCAGACCCTTGTTATAGTAGCATAACTCTTCACAATAAGGGATATGTACCTCAGTCCCTGTTATCTGATACATGTCCACCTTTTGACAACAAATAATTTACAAGAAATGCTCAAACAACAAGGAAAAATCTTTAAGATAAAAAGCAATAATTAGAACCAGAATCAGTTATGACAGTATTGGCATTATCAGACAGGGAATTTAAAATAACTATGATTATTATGTGAAGTGCTCTAATGAAAAAAGTAGACAACATACAAAAATAGATGGGTAATATAAACAGAGGGATGAAGACTTTAAGAAAAAGTCACAAGATGAACAAAATAGAAACAGAGGCATGGACACATGGAACAGAGTAATGGCTGTCAGAGGGGAGGGGGTACTAGGTGAAAAAAGTGAGGGGATTAACCAAAGAACATAAATGCATAACTCATAGATACAGACAACAGTGTAGTAATGGCCAGAGGGAAGAGGGCATGGAAAATGGATGGAGACGGGCAAAGTGTGGGAAAATGGGGACATCTGTATTATTGTCAAAAATAAAAATAAAGAAAAAATAAATAAATTTTTAAAAAGAAAAAAGAGGATATGACTGTACTTGAACAAGAATAAAAAATGTGGAAAAAATAAAGATAATTTGTAAAAAACAAATTAGGATTTGGACAACAAAAACAAAAAAAGAAAGTCACAGAACATGTTAAAAATAAAAAAGCACTAAATTTAAAAAGTGCATTTTTATTTTTAACATTTACTTGTGACTCTTTTAATAATTCAAAAAGATATATGCACTTTTATTTTAATTGCAGTATCATTCATTTACAATAGCCAAGATATGGAAACAATGTGGGTGTTCATCAATAGATAAATGGATAAATAAGATGTGTTTTATATATATAATAAAATAAAATATAATATAATAGGGCAATGAAAAAGAATGACATCTTGCCATCTCTAACATAAATGGGCCTAGAAGGTATTATGTTAAGTGAAATAAGTCAGAGAAAGACAAATAGCATATGGGTTCACTTATATGTGGATTCTGAAAATCAAAACAAAACAAACAAAAGCCAAAGTGGCCATGGCTGGTATGCCTCAGTTGGTTGGAACATCATCCCATAAACCTAAAATCATGGGTTTGATTCCTGGTTAGGGCACATACCTAAGTTGTGGGTTTTGTCCCTGACCGGGGTGCATACAACAGTCAATGATCGATGTTTCTCTCTTACATTAATGTTTCTCTCCCTCTCGCTCTCCCTCCTTTCCCCTCTCTTTAAAATCAATAAGCATGTGGTTGGGTGAGGATAAAAATGTTTTAAAAAATTTTAAAAATAAAACAAATGAATAGATAAAACAAAACAAAACCAGACTCACAGAAAAAGAGATCAAAGAGATAGTTGCTGCAGGGGAGAGAGATAGGGGGAAAAGATGAAAAGGATAATATTGTAATAAGTTTGAATGGTGACTGATGATTACTAGAATTGGGGTGATTACATTGTAAGGTATAAAATGTTGAATTACTATATTGTACAATTTAAATTCATATAACTAATATAATACTGTATACCAACTATATTTAAATAAAAAGTTAAAATTAGAATATATGTAAAAAACACTATAATAAAGATAAAGAATGCCTTTGAAGGGCTCATTAGCAGAGTTGACACAATTGAGAAATCAGTAAGTTTGGGTCAGTAGAAACTCCCTAAACTGAAATGCAAAGAGAAAAAAAAAAGAAACCCTTAATGGGAAAAGACATTGAAGAACTGTAGGACAATTCCAAAAGGTATAACTTATTCATAATTAGAATACCAGAAAGAAAAAAAAGAAAATGGAGCAAAAAAAATCATTGAAGTAATAGTAGAGATCTTTCAAAGATTAATGACAGACAATAAAATACATATCCAGGAATCTCAGAAAAGGTCAAGTAAAATAAATTTAGAGAAACCCCACAACCAGAATATCTTGTTTAAACTGCAGAAAATTAAAGTCAAAGAGAAAATATTAAAAAGAATTCAGAGGAAAAATACACTTTAAAGACGAACAAGAATATATATTATCAGAATGAGATAAGAATACAGCTTACTCTTGTCAAAATTCATGCAAGCAGGAGTTGGAAGATTGCAGCCAAGTAGGTGAAAGCTGAGCCTACTTGCTCATGCCACCAGCACAAATTTTCAGTTATCTTTTGGCAAGTGACCTGAACAATCAGTGGACCCTTAGCTAATATGAATTTTTGAAGCAGAGGAAGCTTTGCACAGTTCAGTAAGAGATTATAAATTGAAAGGGAAATACCCTGCATAAGGTGCCTGCAGCAGAGGAGAGAACAGGGGAGAGAAAATACGATGTAGTAGCTCCCACCCCTACTGGGGTGGGGCAGTCCCACACAGGGTATGCCCAACCTAACCGGGAGGGACCCTGGAAGATAATGCAGAGTTTGGGAAACTCAGGCCATACACACACATTGAGCAGCACATTCATAGCTGCAGCAACAACTGCAGTTATGGGGGAGTTCAAAAGAGAAATTCTATCTCCTAAAACTGTCAGAGGCACCAGCAGGCTCTGGCCAGCCCAGACTGAGAAAGACTTTTGGCCTTTTGAGGAGGTGGACTGCGTGGAGAGCCAGACAGTGGCTCAGAGCTGCAGTGTGGGTGTCACAAACTAACTTTGTTTTGAGGGAAACAGAGGCGTGACAACAGAGGCGTGACTAGGCAGAGCCTCCACACCTGTGTGCATCTGCCCTGCTAGCAAAGAGGCCAGATTGAAAGCATGGTTCATGCCCACTGAGTCCAGCTGGCCAGGAAGTATAGAAGGCTGCATGACAAAGGGATTGTGGGGCCCTACCCAGTATAGCTGGTGAGCAGGGAGCTGTGTGCAGAAAAGAGGATTTGGATCTGAGCCTCCTGTGAGAGCAGTGTTAGGAGCTGGATGGGAAAGAACCAAGTGCCTGAGATTCTTTGCAGCCAGGCAGGGCCACTCACACCATGGAGTACAAAATTCTGGGAAAGGGGAGTCATGCTTGACTCTCATCTGCAGGATTGTAAACTCCACAGAACAGTAAGGCCAGGCTCAAGAACCAGGCTCAAGAACCCTCTGCCAGGCACATATCCGCAAGCAAAAGGAGAATCTCCAAAGGACCCCTTTTGGAATTTTTATCAGACACTATGCTGGTTCCTCCCTGGGTCCTATTCCACTGAAAAGAGCAGAGCAGAGAGATTAGAAATTGGTGCAGTAAGAGGTATTCAGGGCCCCACCCATCTTAACTCTCACACAGAGCTCCAATCAGCACCAAGCAGGAAAGGGCTCACTCTTTTACACATATTGGTCCCTCACATGAAACTAACAGCTATACATTATTGGAAATAATCTGGGACAGAACAGATGTGTGGTGCAGGGGCAGGGGACCACACCTAACATCTTCCCTAAGGCTGAACAATGTTTCTTGGGTGGTGATTCAAGTAATCCAATGTCCTGGTTACACCAAAACACTTGCTGAAAGTAGGTGGAGGTGGTACATGTGCTCTGAGACTTTAGATGAACCAACTCTGGGCCTTGTGCTGATAAAAAGCCAGCAGGGAAGAACAGTAAGAACTGGCCAGGCCTGAAGGAGACAGCCACAGACTGTGGATTGCCTGCAGCCTTGAATAGGCTGCCTAGAGCTAGACTGGAACACCATCTGACATTAGCAGGGATGGATCCAGAAGGAGAAGATAGTGGGCAAACACAGACTCTGCTGAGATGAATTCCACCTCATTCTTCTTCATTATTTGCATTATTTTTCTCCTGCATAGCTTTTAAATATTTTTTCTATTTCTTCAGTTTTGTTCCTATTTTTCACTATTTTTAATTTTAATTTTATTTCAAATCTCATACTTTACTCCTCTCTTCTCTTATTCCATTTTGCTTTCTTCCTCCACTTTATTTTCATTTTAAATTTTATTTTTCTTTCTATATCTAGTTTCTGTTCCTCACTCTTACTACTTTTCCTCTCTCTGTCCTCTCAAAACCATCTTTCTTTCCATTAGTCATCTCAAATTCTTTTTCCCTTTCTTATAAACTCTCATCCCACTTTTATTAATATTTGCTTGGCTCATCGATATTGGGATTCCTGTTGCATTTATTCAATCTTTTCCCTAGTTGTTCACTATTTTTAAATTTTAAATATATTTTATGGTTCCCCATTTAATCTTCCTCCTGCCCTTATTTTCATTTTAAATTTTATTTTTTCCCACTCTTAGCCTGGTTTCTAACTATTATTCTTATTATTTCTCCTCCTCCTATCCTCTCAAAATCATTTTTCTTTCCTTTAGACATCTCACAATCTTTTTTTCTTTTCATTCTTTTTTCTTTCTTATAATAGTATTTTCTTTCCACCTTTATTAATCTTTGCTGATTGGTCATGGATATTGCTTCAGTGGTTGTTTTCCTTCACTTTGATTCCTATTTTTTCACTTTTTCATGTTTCTGCAAATCTCATACTGTACTTTTCCCTGTTCTAACTCCATCTTGCCCTATTCCCTCCTTATTTTAAGTAGGTGGTAAATTTTATTTTCTCATTTTATTCACCTTGTTCCTATTCCATACTCATTATTTCTCTTCCCCTACCCTCTAAAAATAATTTTTCTTTCTATTAGTCACCTCATATATTTTCCTTTCATATATTATTATTCTCCTTCCATCTTTATTAATCTTAGCTCATTTGTTGTTGAAATTGTGGTAGTGGTTGGGGGATATTTTTGCTGGTGTGGGTTCTGTTTGGTAGTTGTTTAGTTTTGTTCTGGCAGCTCCTATACAACAGTATTCAAGATGTGGTAGGGCTTGTGTCTCTCATTCAGCCAGGCAGAGGGGAGAACCCATCAATGAATGAGCCAACAACCAATCTCAATTATAGCAAGTGTAAGCAATTAGACACTGCACAAAGGGCATCCCTAGAGCATTGAGCTCAGAAGTTCAAGGACCTGCACCACTGAGTCCCACAGAACTCCTACCATAGAAGGCCATGTCACAAAGACAGGGAGTCAAAGCAGATCAATCTAATACAAAGAAAGAAACAAAAAGAGTCACCTAAAATGGAGAGACAAAGAAACAACCCTGAATTGAAAGAAAAGGAGGAATCTACAGAAAGAATGCTAAATGAAATTGAGGCAAGCAATTTATCAGACACAAAGTTCAAACTAATGGTTATAAGGATGCTCAGGGAACTCACTGAGAACTACAAGGAACTTAGTGGGAACTACATCAGCATAAAAAATGGCATAACAACTATAAATAAGAACCAGGAGAAAATGAAGAATACAATATCTGAAATGAAAAATATACTAGAAGGGATTAAAAGTAGGCTAGATGAAGCAGAGGATCAAATCAGTGAGTTGGAAGACAAAGTAGAAAAAAAAAACCCAGACAGAGCAACAAAACAAAGACTCAAAAAGAATGAAGATAGTTTAAGGGAGCTGCAGGGTCCCTTAAATAATATGAAATGTAACAAATTTACATTGTAGCAGTACCAGAAGGAGAAGAAAAGAAGCAAGGGATAGAAAACCTGTTTAAAAAAATAATGCAGAAAACTTCCCATTTGGTGAGATTAAAAAGTCACACAAATTGAGAAAGCACAGAGGGCCCCAATGAAGATGAACTCAAAGAGGTCCACTTCAAGACACATCATAATTAAAGTGGCAAATTTAAAGAATATGAGGAGTTCCAGACAAGATGGAGGCATAGGTAGAAACCCTTTGCTTCCTCGCACAAGCAAAAGGAGGATAACAACCAATTTAAAATGAATAAACAACCAAAATCGCCAAAAAGTCAAACTTCATGGAACTCCAACAACCAAGGAATTAAAGAAAAAATCAACCAGAGCAAGGAGACTGGTAAGGCGGACTGAGAAGCTGACAGAAAAACCGCAGTGAGGTGGCTGAGGGGCGGGGCTGACTGCTGAGCTCAGTAGAGCTGCATTGGAGGGACTGACTTAAGGGGAAAATTGAGACTCAAAGGTGACTGTGGGCTAAGGCTGGGATTGCTGCGGTGGGAGATACTTCCAGTCTGACACAAGAGTCTGTTGGAAAGTATGCTAGAGACTAGCAGACAAGCTGCACTGTTCCCTCTCTGGCCCCTCCCACACAGGTAGTGCAGCAAAGAACGTTGCCCTGCCTGGGTGAATACCTAAGGCCCCACCCCCTTACAACCTATCAGCTGCACCAAGACAAAGAAATATGACTTACACGGAAGAACACAGCAAAACCTCAGAAAGAGAACAAAGCGATGAGGAGATTGCCAACCTATCTGATGGAGAATTTAAAGCCCTGGTATTCAAAATGCTCACAGAACTGACTGAGCTTGATTGAAAAATGAAAGAACAAATGAAAGATATCCAAAATGAAATAAAGCAAAATATTCAGGGAACCAACAGTGACAGGAAGGAAACCAGGATTCAAAGCAATGATTTGGAACAAAAGGAAGAAATAAGCATCCAACTGGATCAGAATGAAGAAACAAAAAAAAAATGGAGAGGCTGAGTATTCTCTGGGACAACCTGGAACATTTCAATATCTGAATTATAGGGGTGCTGGAAGGAGAAGAACAGCAGCAAGAAATTGAAAATATATTTGAACAAATAATGAAGGGAAACTTCCCCAATCTGGAGAAAGAAATAGACTTCCAGGAAGTCCAGGAAGCACAGAGTCCCAAAGAAGTTAGACCCAAACAGGAACACACCAAGGCACATCATTATTAAGTTACCCAAGATTAAAGACAAAGAGAAAATCCTAAAAGCAGCAAGAGATAAGGAGACAGTTACCTACAAAGGAGTTCCCATAAGACTATCAGTTGATTTCTCAAAAGAAACCTTACAGGCAAGAAGGGGCTGGAAAGAAATATTTGAAGTCATGAAAGGCAA
>CM052542.1:94652317-94672032 GCA_028533065.1 Trachops cirrhosus | reverse complement strand
AGAAGATCAAAAATATGAACAATAAAATGACAACAAACTCACAACTATTAACAAATGAACCTAAAAGAAAAGAAAAACAATGAAAACAAAAATTAAGCAAACAACCAGAACAGGACAGAATCAGAGAAATGGACTTCACACAGAGGGAGTTCAGTGGGGTGGGGGGGAGGGAGGAATGAGCAGGGGGAAGGTACAAGGATGAAGAAGCATAATTAGTAAGCATAAAATAGATGGGGAGAGATAAAGATGGTATAGGAAACAAGAGAATTCAAAGAACTTATATGTACAACCTGTGGACATCAACAAAGAGGGGGGACTGGAAAGTTGGGGAGGCAGGGTGGAGCAGGGATAAGGGGGGGAAAATTTGGAAAACTGTAATAGCATAATCAATAAAAATACTTGAAAAATATAGACTATGAGATCATCTTAAAGGCAGCAAGGGAGAAACAGCTAGTAACATACAAGAGTGCTTTCATAAAGCTATCAGCTGGATGCTCAACAGAAGCACTACAAGCCAGAAGGGATTGACATGAAGTATCCCTTGTAAAGAAAACCAAAGACCACCAACCAAGACTACTCTACCTAGCAAGGCTCTAATTTAAAATAGAAGATGAAATAAGGAGAGTCCCAGTAAAAAACAAAAACAAACAAACAAAAAAAAAAACAGGGCAAAAATAGTACATCTCCCCCAAAACAGCATTGCAGGAGATGTTAAAGGGACTGCTTTATGAAGAAGAAAAATAGAAACAGAGAACAAGAAAGAGAGAGGAACATAAGCACAAAGGTAAAAAGTGGAAATGAATAAATGCCTATCAATAATAACCTTAAATGTAAATGGATTAAATGGTCCAATGAAAGACATAAGATCACTGAGTGAATAAGAAAACACAACCTGCATATTTTCTGTCTACAAGAGACCCATCTCAAAAC
Organism: Trachops cirrhosus; assembly: GCA_028533065.1. Classification (NCBI taxonomy): domain Eukaryota; kingdom Metazoa; phylum Chordata; class Mammalia; order Chiroptera; family Phyllostomidae; genus Trachops; species Trachops cirrhosus. The sequence continues at coordinate 94,671,102 of CM052542.1, read as the reverse complement.
AAAAAGCTACAGAGGCTAAGAGTGCAGGGATGGAAAAAAATATTCCAAATAAATATGGACATGAAAAAAAAAGCCAGGGTAGCAATACTTATATCAGACAAAATAGAAGTCAAAATAAAGGCCACAAAAAGAGACAAATAAGATCACTACATAATACTTAAGGGAGTTATCCAACAAAAGAATATAAACCTTGTAAACATATATGTACCCCACAGGGGAGCACCTAAATATATAAGGAAAGTCTTGGAGGACTTTAAGAAGAAGATTGACATCAATACAATCATCATAGGAGATTTTAACACCCACTGTCAACAATGGATAGTTATTCCAAACAAAACATCAAAAAGGATATTGTGCCATTGAATGACACTCTGGATCAACTGGACTTAATTGATATTTATAGAGCATTTCACCCCAAAGAAGCAAAACATACATTCTTTTCAAACACTCATGGATCATTTTCTAGATAGACCACATGGTAGGACACAACACAAAACTTAACAAATTCAAGAAAATTGAAATCATATCAAGTATCTTCTCAGATCATAATGGCTTCAAACTAGAAACCAACATCAAGAAAGGACTCAAAGACATTCAAATACATGGCGACTGAATGTTATTAAGTTATGAATGGGTTAACAGTGAGATCAAGGAAGAAATAAAAAAGTACCTAGAAGAAAATAAAAATGAACACACAGCACCACAAAACGTATGGGACACAGCAATGGCAGTTCTGAGAGGAAAATTCATAGCAATACAGGCCTACCTAAAGAAGACAGGAAAATCTCAAGTAAACAACCAAACCCTATATCTGAAAAAACTAGAGAAACAACAAAAAAAGTCCAGAATGGGTACAAGGAAGAAAATAATCAAGATCAGAGCAGAATTAAATGACATAGAGACTAAAAGAACAAATCAAAGAATCAATAAATCCAGGAGCTGGTTCTTTGAAATGATAAACAAAATTGACAAACCTTAACTAGACTCAACAAGAAAAAAAAAGAGAGGACCCTAGTAAATAAAATCAGAAATAAAAGTGGAAAAGTAACAACAGATACAACAGAAATACAAAGCATTGTAAGAAATTGCTATGGACAATGATATGCCAAGATTGGGCAATCTGGGAGAAATGGCTAAATTTCTGGAAACATACAGTCTTCCAAAGCTGAATCAAGAAGAAGCAGAAAGCCTGAATAGGCCAATAACAGCTAGTGAAACTGAAGCAGTAATCAACTCCCCCTGCAAATAGATTCACAGGTGAATTTTACCAAACATTTATGGAAGAGCTAACTCCCATCCTGCTCAAACTATTCCAAAAAATCCAAGAAGAAGGAAGACTCCCAAAACTACAGGCCAGTTACTCTGATGAACATAGACCCTAATATCCTCAACAAAATATTGGTAATCCAGATACAGCAATACATTAAAAAGGTCATATACCATGATCAAGTGGGATTTATCCTAGGGATGCAAGGATGATACAATATTTGCAGATCAATAAATGTCACACGCCATATATACAAAATGAAGGACAAATGCCACGTGATCATACCAATAAATACTGAAAAAGCATTTAATAAAACCCTGCACCAATTTATTATAAAAACCCTCAGCAAAGTGGGAATAGAGAGAGCATACCTTAACATAATAATGGCCATATATGAGCAACCTACAGACAACATCATACTACACGTGCAAAAACTAAAAGCTTTTCCCTTAAGACAAGGAACAAGACAAGGTTGTCTGCTTTCACCACTCTTCTTCAACATAGTACTAGAAGTTCTAGCATAGCAATCAGACAAATAAAATAAAAGGCATCCAAACTGGGAAGCAAGAAGAAAAACTGTCATTATTTGCAGATGGCATGATAGTGTACTCAAACTAATAAGTGAATTTGGCAAAGTAGCAGGATACAAAGTCAATATTCAGAAATTGATGGCATTTTTGTACACCAACAATGAACTATCAGAAAGAGAAAATAGGAAAAATATCCCATTTACTATACCAACAAGAAAAATAAAGTACTTACGAATAAACTTAACCAAGGTGGTAATAGACCTGTATTCAGAAAATTATAGACTACTGAAGAAAGAAATTAAGGAAGATATAAATAAATGGCACATCCTTATATTCACAGCAGAGCTATTTACAATAGCCAAGTGCTGGAAACAGCCTAAGTGCCCATCAGTGGATGAGTGGATCAAAAAAAATTCTGGTACATTTACACAATGGAATAATAAACAGAAGAAAGAAAAGGAAACCCCACCTTTCGCTACAGCATGGATAAAACTAGAGAGCTTTATGTTAAGTGAGATAAGCCACATGGTGAAAGGCAAATACCATATTATTTCACTTATAAGAGGAATCTAATGAACAAAATATGATTAATGAGCAAATTAGAACCAGAAACATGGAAACAAGGAACAAACTGACAGCAGTCAGGGGTGTAGATAATAGTGTAAAGAAGGGAAGGGACTAGTTAAAGAACAGGTATCAATGACCATGGATACGGACAATGGTGTAGGGATTCACTGTGGGGAGAGGGTTGGGGGTCAGCTGGGTTGAGAAGGGCAAAGAAGAGAAAAATTGGGACAACTGTAATAGAATAAAAATAACAAATAAGTAAAAAAAAAGTCATGCATGCAGAATAGAGTAGATCATTTTTTCATTTTCTTTTTTCTCTTTTATATTTCAATTACAGTTGATATTCAGTATTACTGGATTTCAATATTTAATGTATTGGAAAGCCAAAACAAACAAAGAAACAAACACAAATCTTGAACTGTATGTTCAGAGAAATCATTTTTCAAAAGTGAAAAAAAAAATAAAGGCTTTCTCCGGCAAAAAACAAAACAAAACAAAAAAACTGAGGGCACTCAATGCCAGCAGACCTGCCCTTCAAGAAATGTTAAAAGAGGGAGCAGAAGAAGATGGTAGCAGACTAAGTGGAAGTTATACTCACCTCCTCTCAAGTTCAAACTGGAATTACCAAATTATAAATTATAAAACAAAGAACTTGAATAAACAACTGAAGTTTAGCTGAACAGAAATCTTATGGCCAAGAATTTACACAAGAAGCCACATTGAGACACTGGTAAGAAGGGTAGAGACATAAAAAGGTCTGGCCTGGCACCAACCTGTGGTGGCTGAGAATCTTAAGTGATGTCTTAGCTCCAAAGTCATTTTAGAGGAACACCATTGTACTGAATCCCTATTCTACACTGCCCACAGATGCCATCTTTCCTAGGTGAACTCTTCTCCAAGCAGCATCAGCCTAGAAGAGTGCACTGGCCCCACCCTCCCCCATTCCCTGTCTCCCCAAGGTCAGAGTAGCAACCCCAAGCTCTAGAGAAGCAGACCCCTGGTAGGCCAAAGTAGCAGTTCCTTTGCACTACAGCAGTGAGTGCTTGACCTATGAGGACCAGAACAGAAGCAGTGCCCCATCCCCCTTAGTCCCTCTAAGACCAGAACAGCAGTGGCATCCATCCATCCACGAGAAAAACACTAACTCTACCCTTCCAACTCCTGATGGCCCACGCCTGCTGAGCTGGTGCTCTGCAATATTATTAGCAGGCTGTAGCCAGTCTGGTTCTGGGATACAGAAGACTCTTCAAAATATCCATGCAGACTCTGGAAAAACTGAGTTGTGTGGTTCTTGGGTGATTCTACTGAAACAAAAAAACATCTACATATAGGGGTATCAGAAGAAGAAGAGAGAGCATGGAATTGGGAAATTATTTGAAGAAGTAATGGCTGAAAACTTCCTTAACTTGGTGAAGGAAATGTACATACATATCCAGGAAGCACAGAGAATCTCAAGCAAGATAAATCTAAAGAGACCCACACCAAAACACATCATAATTAAATTGGCAAAGGTTAAAGACAAAAAGAGAATCTTATAAACAGCAAGAAAAAGACAGTTAGTTAACTACAAGGGAGCTTCCATAAGACTAAGGCTGATTGCTCAATAGAAACATTTCTGGCCAGAAGAGATTAACATGAAATATTCAAAATGATAAAAAGCGAGGACCTACAGCCAAGAATACTCTACCCAGCAAAGTTTACATTTAAAATTAAAGGACAAATAAAGAGTATCCTAGACAAAAAGAAAAAAAAAGCTAAAAATGTTTATTACCAGCAAACCAACATTACAAGAAATGTTAAAGGAAATTAAAAAAATAGAATAAAAGTAAAGGAACATGGTAATACAGAATAAAATGGCAATAATTATGTACGTATTAATAATCACTTTAAAGGCAAATGGAGTAAATACTCCAATAAAAATACATTTAGTAGCTAAGTGAATAAGAATACAAGATCCAAACATATGTGCCCTGGCTGGTGTGGCTCAGCGGACTGAGTGCTGGTCTGTGAACCAAAGTTTCGCCAGTTCAATTCCCAGTCAGGGCACACGCCTGGATTGTAGGCCAGGTCTCCAGTAGGGGGTGCAAGAGAGGCAACCACACATGGATGTTTCCCCCTTTCTTCCTCCCTTCCCCTCTCTAAAAATAAATAAATAAAATCTTAAACAAACAAAAAGACCCATATATATGTTGCTTACAAGAGACCTACCAAAGAACAAAAGATACACACAGACTGAAAGTAAAGGGAAGGAAAAGGTATTTCATGCAAATGGACACAAAAAGTTTTTTAAAAGCTTGAGTAGAAATATTTATATCAGACAAAACAGACTTTAAAACAAAGGCTATAGTAAGAGATAAAGAAGGGCATTACATAATAATAAAGAAATCAATACAACAAGAGGATATAACCATTGCAAACTGTTATGTATCCAATATAAGAACACCTAAATATATTTTATTTTTTAGTTGATTTAATCCTTTATTATATTTTTTTCCATTACCACTTAGCTCCTTATACACCCCGTCCCCAACAATCACCACACAGTTGTCCATGTCCGTGAGTCCTTTTTCCTTTATATATTTTAAAAATGTTGATGGACATAGAAAGATCAACAGTAATACAATCACAGTAGGGCATTTTAATACCACAATGACATTAATGGATTTATGTCCTAGACAAACAAATCATCAAGTATAATGCTTTCCAGTTCCATCCATGCTGTCGTGAAGGGTAGGAGTTCCTTCTTTCTTTCCACTGTGTAGTATTCCACTGTGTAAAGGTATCTCAGTGTTTTGATCCATTCATTTACTAATGGACACCTAGACTGTTTCCAGCACTTGGCTATGTAAATTGTGCTGCTATGAACAGTGGGGAACATAGGTGGTTTTGACCTGGTGTTTCAGGATTCTTAGGGTATAATCCCAGCAGTGGAAATGCTAGGTCAAAAGGCAGTTCCATTTTTAATTTTTTGAGCAAATTCCATACTGTTTTCCACAGTGGCTGCACTAGTCTGCATTCCCACCAACAGTGCACTAGGCTTCCCTTTTCTAGACAACGTCGCCAGCACTTGTTGTTTGTTGATTTGTGTATGATGGCCATTCTGGCTGGTGTGAAGTAGTATTTTGTTGTGGTTTTAGTTTGCATCTCCTTGATGGCTAGTCATGCTGAACATCCCTTCATATGTCTCTGGGCCCTCTGTATGTTCTTGGAGAAGCATCTGTTTGCCAGGCAGTGAAAGACAAATATTATACAATCTCATCTATAGGTGGAACCTAATGAACAAAACAAACAAGAAAGCAAAATAGAACCAGTGATGAGGAAATAAAGAACACACTGACAGTGACCAGAGGTGAGGGGTGAGAGAGATAACAGGGGAAAGAAGGGAGAGGGTCATCAAGGGACATGTAAAGGGGACCCATGGACAAAGACAATGGAGGTGAGGGGAGGATTGAATGCAGGAGGTGAGGGTGGGTAGGGTAGAGGAGAGTAATTGGGTGATAATGGGACAACTGTAATTGAACAACAACAAAAATAAAACAGGAAAAACAACATCAACAAGTAAACAGCAGTCTTGAACAATACACTAGACCAGACAGCTTTAATTAATATTTAATTAGTAGTAGAATATACATTCTTTTCAGGAGCACATGGAACATTTGCTAGGATAGACTACATGTTAGGATACAAAAGAAGCATCGGTATTTTTAAGAAGATTGAGATTATATCAATCATCTTCTTCATCCACAATGGTATAAAACTAAAAGTAATTTATAAGAAAAAAACTAAAAAACACACAAACACTATAGGCTAAATAACATGTTACTAAACAATGAATGGGTTAACAATGAGATCAAGAAAGAAATCAAAAGCTACCTTGAGACAAATGAAAAAAAAACACACAACAATACAAAAATCTATGGGACAGGGAGAAAGCAGTTCTAAAAGGGAAATTCATAGCACTAAGGGCCTACCTCAAGAAGCAAGGAAAATCTCAAACAATCTAAGCTTATATCTAAAAAAACTATAAAAGAACAACAAATGCAAAGTGAGTAAAAGGAAGGGAGTAATAAAGATCAGAGTGAAATAAATAAAATAGAGTCAAAGAAAACAATACAAAAAATCACTAAAACCAAGAGCAGGTTCTTTAAAATGACAAACAAGATTGGTAAACTTTAATTAGACTGATAAGGAAAAAAAAGTGAGAGGTCCCATAAAAATAAAATCAGAAAAGAAAGAGGATAAGTAACAACTAACACCACAGAAACACAAAAGATTATAAGAAAATGCCGTGAACAACTATATGCCAACAAATTGGAGAATCTGGAAGAAATGAATACCTTTCTAGAAATATATAATCTTCCAAAACTAAATCAAGAAGAAACAAAACCTCGGAACAGACCAAGAACAACTAATAAAAATGAAGCAGTGATCAAAAAACTCCCAGCAAACAAAAGTCTTAGACTGGATGGATTCACAGGTAAATTTTACCAAACATTCAAAACAGAACTAACACCTATCCCTCTTAAACTACTCCAAAATGTCAAGAGGAGGGAAGATTCCAAAGCACATTTTATGAGGCTGGTATCATCCTAATTCCAAAACCAGATAAACATACCAGAAAGAAAGAAATTATAGGCCAATATCCCTGATGACATATGAGACTCATAGATGCAAAAATTCTCAACAAAATATTAGCAAACTAAATTCATCAATACATTAAAAAGGTCATATCAGTATGATCAAGTGGGATTTATTTCTGGCATACAAGGTTGGTACCATATCTGCAAATCAATTAATGTGATATACCACATAAACAAAATGAAGGATTAAAAATCATATGATCATATCAGTAGAAGCAGAAAAAGAATTTGACAAAATCCAGAACCAATTTATTATAAAAACTCAAAGTGCAAAAAGAGGCAATATATGTCAACAAAATAAAGGCTATATATGACAAACAGGCAGCCAATATCTTACTTACTGGGGAGAAACAGTTTCCCTTAATATCTGAAACAAGACAGTAATTCCACCTTTACCATACTTATTAAACATAGTATTAGAAGTCCTACCCATAGCAATCAAACAAGAGGAAGAAATAAAGAGTATCCAAATTAGAAAGGAAGAAGTCAAACTGTCAGTATTTGCAGATGATATGATACTATATATAGAGAACTCTAAAGACTCCACCAAGGAAACTAGTAGGATAGATAAATAAATTTAGTGGAGTAGCAGAAAACAAAGTTAATATTCAGATATTAGTTGAATTTTATACACTAATAATGAAGTGCTAGAAAGGAAAAACAAAAAAAATCCAGATTACTGAAATTGAACAATAAAATAATTAAAAAATAAAATAATGAATAAAAATACATTTCATGTTAAATATATTATCCAAATCCAGTAAAGCCAAAAAAAAACTCCATTTATAATTACATGAAAAAAATACTGAGGAAAAAATTTAACTAAGGACGTAAAATAACTACTCAAAAATCATAAGACATTGAAGAAAAAAGTATTGTAGATACAAATAAATAGTAGCATATACATACTTATGAATAGAAAGATTAATATCATTAACATATCCCAACTACCCAAACAATCCATAGTTTCAAAGTGATTCCTATCAAAATATCAATGACATAATTTACAGAACTAGAACAAATAATAAAATTTTTTTATCGAACCATAGAAAACCTGAATAGCAACAGCAATCTTGAGAAAGAAGAACAAAGTTGGGAGTATTATGCTACCTGATATTAAACTATAATAAAAGGTCATAGGAATCAAAACAGCTTGGTACTGGCATAAAAATAGATATGTATCAATGAAACAATAAAAAGCCCAGCAATAAACCTATACCTATAGAGTCAATTATTAATTGACAAAGGAATCAAGAACATATAATGGGTTAAGGATGAGCTACTGAATAAATAGTGATGGGAAAATTGGAGAGATACATGCAAAAAATGAAACTATACCACCTTCTTACATCATAGACAAGAATGAACTTAAAATGGATTAAAGACTTGAACATAAAAATCCTAAAAGAAAACACAGGCAGTAAAATCTCTGACATTTCTCTTAGCAATATTTTTTCTGAAATGTCTTCTCAGCCAAGGGAAACAAAAGAAAAAAATAAACAAATAGGACTACATCAAAATAAAAAGCGTTTGCACAGTATAACAAATAATCAACAAAATTAAAAGACAACATACTAAGTGGAAGAACATAATTTCCAATGAAACTGGGTTGGCCAAAATGTTTGTTCAGTTTTTAAGTAAAAAAAACACATGTTTTTCATTTTCACTAATAACTTTATTGAACAATGTATTCACCATTTTGTTCCACTATCTTCTGTCATCTTTTAGGCTACTTCATAATTTCATCTTCCCAAAACTTTTTATCTTTTTGAGCAAAGAACTGTTCCAGGTGCCTTTTGCAGTCTTCCAGGGAACTGAAAATTTTTCCATTAAGAGAATGTTATAAGGCTGAAATAAATGGAAATCCAAAGGTGCAATGTCTGGTGAATATGGCAGGTGAATCAGAATTTCTCAGCCAAGATGTAACAGTTTGTGTCTGGTCATTAAAGAAATGTGCAGTTTTGCATTGTCCTGATGGGAGGTTATGCATTTTCTGACTGATGCCAAATGCTTATCATGGAGTGCAGCTTTCAGTTGGTACAATTGAGAACAGTACTTCATGAAATTAATCATTTGGTTTTCTGGAAGGAGTTCATAAAAAAGGACTCCCTACTAATTCTACTATATACTCAACATTACCTTCTTTGGATGAAGACCAGTCTTTAGTGTAGTTGGTGGTGGTCCATTTCACTTGCCCCATGATCTCTTCCATTCCACACTATTGTAAAGTATCCACTTTTTGTCACCCATCACAATTTGTTTTAAAAATGGAACAGTTTCACTACATTTAAGTAGTGAATCACGTGCAAAAATATGGCCAAGAAGGTTTTTTTACTTAACTTATGTAGAACCCAAACATCAAAGTGATTAGCATAATGAAGCTGTGAAAATCATTTAAATGATTTTCAATGCTTGATTTGGATATTTTGAGTATGTAGGGTATCTCCCACATGGTATAACATTGATTATTCTCAAATAATGTCTCAGTTTTATTACTATCAAATTCAACTATTTACCCAACCATGGAGCATTGTCCAGAAAGAGATCTCCAGCCTGAAACTTTGCAAACCACTTTTGACATGTTTGATCAGTCACAGCAACTTCTCTATACATTGCACAGATCTTAATGTGTGTTTCACTTGTATTTTTACCTTTCTTGAAATAATAAAGCATAATATGCCAAAAATGTTGCTTATTTTCTTCCATCTTCAATATTAAAATGGCTATACAAAAATTCACTAATTTTGATTTTTTAATGCATGCTGACATGAAGGCTGTCACAATGCAATCTAACAAAATTGTTTTGAATGAAGTTATAGACAACTAAGTACTACTAGAGCCACCTTACAGAAAAAAAATGAACAAATGTCTCAGCCAACCCGATACATCGAATAAGGGGTTAATTTCCAAAATATATAAAGAATTCATACTACTCATCACCAAAAAAAAAAAAAAAGAAAGAAAAAAAAAACAAAAACAGTTAAGACATGGGCAAAGGACCTCAATAGGCACTTCTCCAAACAGGACATAATGATGGCCAATAAACACATAACAAGATATTCACTGTCACTAATTATCAGAGACATGCAAATAAAATCCATGACGAGGACATCTGGGCAAGATGGAGGCATAGGTAGATGTTGGGAACTACCCTGCCTGGTTTCAGAAGCTGTAACCTCCCCATGGCTAAGGCTGAGTGAGTGACCTTCAGACCAGAAGCCACTAAGGAAACAAAGCTTACCTCCCTGGCAGGAGTGCTGCTTCTGCTCCTTTTACTTCACCCTGCCTGGTCCCCAGTACTTGATCTGTTAGCCAATGATGGGTAAGATTCCCCAAGGGGGTAATGACCTAAGACAGGCACGATCATGGGGAGGCCCCAGGGAAGGACTTACAGGGCTATGGAGAAAGACGGTGATGGGCCCTCGCCCCTTGGCTTTGACAAAGCCTGAGTATTCATTCTGCCTGCAAGAAGTCTCCTAATCTCTTGGCTGCCTTACTTCCCCTGCCTGACTTAATCCTGAAGCAATGACAGAGGGTGGTGCAGCCCTGTGCTAGAAAGGGTGGGTTCCCCGGGGTGATCAGGCCTAAGAAAGAATACATAAACTCCTGTGAAACCTGCTTTGCTAAGAATGCTCTCAATTAAATGATAAGGGTCCAAGCAGGAAATGAGTTTGTTTCCCAAAGTATTGTAGACCCTTAGCTAACAGACCCTGACTCAGAATAGGCCCTCAGAGTTCTTTGTATGCTATCTATTGTTTGATCCTTACTGCCTGACAATGATTAATGAGATTTACCTGTATTCCTGTGCAAAATGAACCCAATAAAAGCCCATTGAAGAAAAGGCTCTTGGTCCTTCTCCTTTGAGAGAATGGCCACATTTCCTCCCCAAGCAGATCATGTCTTGGTAGACTTATCCTCATCTGTGGTGGATGGGGAGGGCCCTGCAGGTGGAGCCCCCCTGCCCCCGCACATTGGACCCAAGGAAGTACACACCAAGGCACATCATAATTACATTAGCCAAGATTAAAGATAAGGAGAGAATTTTAAAAGCAGCAAGAGTAAAGGAGATAGTTACCTACAAAGGAGTTCCCATAAGACTATCAGCTAATTTCTCACAAGAAACCTTGCAGGCAAGAAGGGACTGGAAACAAGTATTCAAATTCATGATAGGCAAGGACCTACATCCAAGATTACTCTATCCAGCAAAACTATCAGTTAAAATGGAAGAGCAGATAAAGTGCTTCCCAGATAAGGTCAAGTTAAAGAAGTTCATCAACACCAAGCCCTTATATATGAAATGTTAAAGGCATTTACATAAGAAAAAGAAGAAGATAAAAAACATGAACATCAAAATGACAACAAACTCACAACTATCAACAACATAACCTAGAAACAAAAACAAAAACAAGAACAAACTAAGCAAACAACTAGAACAGGAACAGAATCACAGAAATGAAGATCACATGGAGGGATATCAGTGGGGAGGGGGAAGTGGGAGAAGAGGCAAGAAGGTACAGGGAATAAGCAGCATAAATGGTAGGTACAAAATAGGGGGAGGTTAAGAATAGTATAGGAAATGGAGAGGCCAAAGAACTTATATGTACCACCCATGGACATGAACTAAAGGAGGAAATGCTGGTGGGAGGGTGGTGCAGGGTGGGGGGGAAAAAGGAAGAAAAAAATGGGACAATTGTAATAGCATAATCAATAAAATATACTTTAAAATAAATAAAACCACAATGAGATATCACTTCATACCTATCAGAATGGCTATCATCAATAAATCAACAAACAAGTGTTGGTGAAGATGAGGAAATAAGGGAATCCTTGTGAACTGTTAGTAGGAATGCAGATTGGTACAGGCACTATGGAAAACAGTATGGAGTTTCCTCAAATAATTAAAAATGGGACTGTTTTGTCTCCTAGTGATCCCACTTCTTGGTATTTATATGAAGAAACCCAGAACACTAATTCTAAAGTATATATGCTCCCCTATATTTATTCCATCATTATTTACAATAGTCAAGAAATGGAAACAATCCAACTGTCCATCAATAGACAAGTGGGTAAAAAACTGGTTGTACACATATATAATGAACTATTACTGAGACATAAAATAGAATGGAATCCTACCATTTGTGGTAGCATAGATGGACATAGAGGATATTATTCTTAGAAAAATAATTCAGTTAGGGAAAGACAAATACTGTAGGATTTCACTTATAAGTGGAATCTGAAGAACAAAATAAAAAAAACATAATTGAAACAGACTAATAGACAGAGAAAGCAGATTACTGGTTGCCAGAGAGGAGGGGTTTGAAAGGACTTGGTGAAAGAGGTGAAGGGATTAAGAATTACAAATTTTTAGTTACAAAACAGTCATGGGAATGTAAAGGACAGCATATGGAATAGTCAATAACATTACGATACCTGTTTATGGTGCCAGGTGGATACTAGAAATGTCATGGGGAACATTTTGTACAGTTTATGATTGTCTAACCACTATGCTGTACACCTGAAACCAATATAAAATAATATTGAAAGTAAAATAAATTAGTAAATAAAGTGTACAATTAAAAAATAGAAAAATGTTAAAAGTTTCTTTAGACAATACATCTTTTTAATGTATTGTTGCATTTGATTTGTTAGTATTTTGTTCAGGATTTTTGAATATTGAATCATCACAGATATTGGTCTGCAGTTTTATTTATTCATTTATTTTTTTGTTATTTTTGCTTGGTTTTGGTATCAGGGTACTATTGGCCTCATAAAATGAGTTAGGAAGAATTGCCTCCTCTAGTTTTTGAAAGAGTTTGAGAAGGCCAGGCATTAAATCTTCTTCATTTGGCAGAATTCACTAGTGAAACTGTCTAGTTCTAGACTTTTATTTTTGGGAAAGTTTTTGACATGTTTTAATTTTCTTACTGTTAATCAGTCTATTTAGACTTTCTAGTTCCTTGTGATTCAGTTTAGGAAGATTATACATTTCTAAGAACTTGTTTCTTCTACATTATCAAATATGGTGGCCTATACCCTTTCATAATATTCTTGTATGATCCTTTGTATTTATGTGGTGTCTGTTATAATTTTTCTTCTTTCATTTCTGATTTTATTTGAGTCTTTTCTCTTTTTTTCTAGGCAGAGTTTCCTCAATTTTTTTAGCTTTTCAAAGAACCAGCTTTTTTTGCATTAATTTTTTTGTATTGCCTTTTTGGTCTGTATTTATTTTAATTCTGCTCTATTTTTTTATTATTTCCTTTTTTCCTGCTAACTTTGGACTGCATTTGGTCTTCTTTTTCTAGTTCTTTAAGTTGTAATATTAGGTTGTTTATTTGTGACTTTTCTTGTTTCTTGGGATAGGCCTGTACTGATATAAACTTCTTTCTTACTACAGCTTCTGCAGCATCCCAAAAGTTTTGATATGTATTATTGTTATTTTAATTTTTTCTGATGAATCTTTGAAAAACATTTAATTTTCTCCCAAAGACATTTTTTTCATTGCTTTTTTAGAGAGAGAGTAAGGAAGAAAGGAAGGGAGAGAGAGAAACATCGATCCACGAGAGAAAGCTTCAATTGGTTGCCTCCTGTATGAGCCTGGACCAGGGATCCTACATGCCTGGACCAGGGACAGAATCCACAACCCAGATATGTGCCCTCACCAAGAATCAAACCCATAACCTTTCACTTACAAGACAATGCTCCAACCAGCTGAGCCACACTGGCCAGGGCTCTCTATGAATCTTTTGATTTCTTCTTTTATTTCTTCTTTGACCCAGTTGTTCTTCAGTAGCACATTGTTACTCCAGCTATCTGTGGTTTTGCCCACTTTCTTTTTGAAGTTAATCTCCAATTTCAAAGCATTGTGGGCAGAGAACATGCTTAATCTTCTTAAATTTGTTGAGGGTAGTTTTATGTTACAACATATGGTCCATTCTTGAGAATGTTTCATATGCACTAGAGAATGTATATGCTGGTGTTCTGGGGTGAAAGGCTCTGTAAATGTCCATTATGTCTGTTTGGTCTATTGTGCCACTTAAGATTGATATTTCCTTATTTATTTTGTGTTTGGACTATCTAGCTATAGCAGTCAATGGGGTACTTAGGTCCCCTAATAGAACTGTGTTTTTGTCAGTTTCTCCCTTTAGTTTTGTTAGTGTTTGCTTTATATATTTTTGTGTTTTCCAACTGGGTATGTATATATTGATCAGTGCTGTGTCTTCTTGATGTTGTATGCCTTATCATTATTAAATATCCATCTTTGTCTCTTGCTACATTTTTTTATCTTGAAATCTATTTTGTCAAATATAAGTAAAGTTATGCCCACTTTTGTCTGGATGCCATTTGCTTAGAGAATTAGTTTTCACCCTTTCACTTTGAGTCTGTATTTGTCTTTGCAGCTGAGATGTGTCTCCTGAAGACAGCATATGGTTTGGTTTTATTTTTTGACTCAATCTGTTACTCTGTGCCTTTTTATTGGTGAGTTCAGTCCATTTATATTTAGGGTGATTATCAATGTATGAGGTTTTCCTATGGCCATTTTATCCTTTGTTTTCCTGTAACTCTGTGTCTCCATTGTTTCTTTTGCTTGTTTCTGTCTCTTGTTTTAGTTTAGTGGTGTTATATAATTTTTCCCTTGTTTCCTCTTTTTTTAAGTTATGTGTTTCAGTTCTAATTTTTTTGTGTGTGCACGTGTGTGTGGTTAGGTTTATACAAATGAAAGTTTCATATATACAGTAGTCTGTTTTCACCTGAATGCATCCCATCTTCATTCCCCTTTGAAATTCAGACCTTTACCTCATTCCCTTTTGTTTTTTTTGTGACAAATGATTCCAATATATGGTGTGTGTTTATTTCCAAATTGTGCTATCTATTGCCTTCTTCTCTCTTTTAAATGTTATTACTTCCTTTAAACTTTGTTATATTTAAGTAGATAATACCATATTCTGAAAAAGGGTTGCAATGTCTTGCTTCTGTCTGTTTGTTAGTTATCATACTCATAGTTTTGTATCCTTCTGTCTTTTTGTTTCAGGTAGAATAACACCCTTGAGTATTTCCTGCAGTGAAAGTCTTCTGGTGGTAAATTTCCTCAGCTTTTGTATGTCCTAAAAAGTCGTTATTTCTCCTTAATATCTAAAAGATAACTTTGCTGTATGTATAATTCTTGGCTGGTAATTTCCCTCTTTTAATAGTTTGAATATTTAATTCTACTCTCTTCTAGCTTGTAGAGTTTCTGCTTACAAATCTGATGATAATCTAATGGAATTTCCTTTATAGATTACTATCTTCTTCTTGGATTCCTTGAGAATTCTTTCTATGTCATTAACTTTTTAATTTTAATATAATGTTCACTGGAGAAGGCCTATTTTGGATTGAAGTAATTAGATGTTCTGTTTGCTTCTTAGGTTTGAGGATCCAGTTCTTTCTATAGGTTTGGTAAGTTTTCATCAATATTTCTTTGAATAGGCTGTCTCCTTCCCTTTCTTTTTTATGTCTGGAATGCCCATTATTCTTATATTGCTTTTTCTGATGGATTCAAATAGTTCTTGTAGAGTTCTTTGATTTTTATTTACTCTCAAGTTTCTCTCTTCTTCCATCTGCATCATTTCTAGATTTCTATCATTAATATCCCCAATTCTTTCCTCTACCCAGTCAGCTCTTTTTCCTAAGCTTGTTAGTTCATTCTTCATCTGTTTTGTTAAGTTCTTCATTTCAGAATTTGTATTTGGTTATTTTGAAAGTTTCAGTCTTTTTGATAAAGTACTTTTTTGATAAAATCAACGATAAAGTTCATTTATTTTATTTCTGAGCTCATTAAACTGCTTATTGGTAATTTATCATATCTTGTTTTTTTCAAAACTGCCATCTCAATCTCTCTGTCATTTATATCACATATTTCCATGTCTTTTAACTTTTTTCTGGATTTTTTGGTCATTTTTCTTTCTGAGTTGCCTCATTACCTTGGCTATTCATTTTTGAAGTATCTGAAGGGTTATTTCTCTGCCTAGGCATCAATGTGAATGCAATCTGCGCTTTTTTTTTGGAATGGTACTTTTCTATGTAGTAAGTTGATGTCTTTCTTTTATTTTTCAGTAGGTGTCACCAAAGCACAAGTTTTTTTAGTTTCTCTTGCACTGCTCTGGCTTTTCAGATCTCTGCTGGGTAGGAGAAAATGCCCTGATTTCCCTGGGCAGGTAAGGCATCTCCTTTCTGACAAAGTTGCCTTGGTCTACAAGCAGAACCCTAGTGGGGTTATGTGGTAGGCAGTGGGGTCAGAGCCTGTGAAATTCCAGCACTAAAATCTAGCCACTGCCAGCAGCACTGCACTGCAGGAGGTGCCTGTAGTGCCCCCACTAGGCTCAGCTGAAATTGGTGGGCATGGGGTGAGTTGGGAGAGGCAGGCTAGTGCATCTGTGAGTTTGTTCTTCTCCAAGTAATGAATGGTAACTACTAGACCTCAGCTGCCACATCTCTGTAACTCCATCCCTGCCACTAGGAATAAAATGCATCTGTCACTCTGGTTCCATGGCATCCATCTCTGCTGTTCTCCCCTCCCTCCCCAGGCTTGCCTACCTTCAGTGATTTCAATGTGTGGCTCTATCAGCTGCGATTATGTGTTGAACAGGGAATCTTTGTGGAATTATAGCTGTTCAATTTGTCATAACTTCGACAGGAAAGACCAGGGGAACCTCTCATGCCACCATGCTTCTGAAATAAATTTAGTTTTATTACTTTTGGAAGATATAATTTATTTATTGAAAGTCCTTAGAAGACCTGGTTTAGTAACTATAAAGATTTAATTATATTTTTGTAAGAATGGATACTAGCATAATACAAAGACATATACACTCAAATGAATTATTGTTTCTTTCAAAGTAGTCATGTCAGAAATTTATGGGTTCATTGAAATGTTACCATTACTTAAAATATAGTTAGATTGCTAATTTGGAAATTACCTCCAGGGCTAATTTATAAATTTCAAGAATATAATTCCTGTTTATTTATTAGTTTCTTGTGTAACTAGTCTCCACTTTTTTCCTACCTCCCTCCCTCTCCTCATTCTCCTTTCTCCCTTACTTCTTCAATTGTTGAAAATAGTATTATTCCTTCCCCTTGCAAAACACACACATTAAAGACAGGAATTCATCACACCTACTAGGCAGATGGTAGCTAGAGCTGTGAACTTCCAATGGCAGCCCCCTAAAAATTTATCCATGACCTTGATATCCCGGAGGCTGCCTTGGTTCACATCCTTCCCTGCTAGTTCAACTCTTTAACCATCTTTTTTTAGTTTTTATTTTGTTTTTGTTAGCTAAAGTTGGTCTTAGCAGCTTGCAGCCATCAGATTGTAATGAAACAACTAGCTCAATAGCCAAATTTGTCTTAATTTGATAGATGAGAATACTTAGGGCCAGAGAGGAAAAATAATTTGCCTAAGCACACATGGCTATTCCGCAGCAGAAATGGATTTAGAAATCAGAACTAAACATTCCAACTCACAGATCTTTCTCTTATATCACATTGTTTCTTAGATGCAAAACCCCTCCCTAGATGCAGCCAACCACTGAACATAAAGATATTCCTGTACATATGCTCTGTGATATAATTTAGCCTTTTGGATGTGGGGAAAGGAAAAACAGCTGGAAAAGGATTAGAGGAGTAAGTACCAGATGAGATGGTAAGTTTATGAAATGCAATGTTTCTGAGGACTACTCATCTATCAGGCAAAGGTGACAAAGTACCAATCGTTACTATGGAATCCCATCTCCTGTTTTGCAGGTAGTTCTCAATCTCTATCTTTCTAAGGAACATAACTGGCCTTAAATTTATATTAATTATAAATATAATGCATGCACATGATAAAAAGTTCAAATAATTGCATATGATAAAAAGTTCAAACTATGGGAAGCAAACTGTTTTTACAACTCTAATGCTCTAACATTAGTCTATACAACTGCTTCTTCTAGCCCTACCTTTGAGCCTTACTCTTAATGGTCCATCCCACACTGTTCTACACAGATGTTCAAGAAGAATTCTTGGAAAGAGTGTTTCTGAAAAGAGGGGGGGATGAAAGCTTGATGGGAATGGACTGAGGGGAGGCAGTATAGATAAATCTTTCAAGACATGGATATAGAGGATAGCAAAATCAGAGGGAATAGAGAAAATAGCTACAATTGTTTTAGCAAAAATTCTAGATGATCTCCTCCCTTTTTTATTCATTCAGGAAAAATACTTATTTATCCTCCTGTACCTTGTAAGTTATTTAAGATCTAAGTTACAGTGGAAATAAAAACAACATTCAGGTAATTTAACTAAATATGCTCAATTTCAAAAAATTCTGCTTGTGTCCTCAAAGACATTTTACTGAATCCCATCTGACTGTAAAGAGTGGCCTCAAAATTTTCTGCTTGTATATCTTTTATAGCTTTATAATTTTATTTTATTGATTATGCTATTATAGTTGCCCTGATTTTTCCCCCTTTCCCCCCCTCCACCCAGCCCTCCCACTCCCACCATTGTTCATGTCCATGGGTAATGCGTATAAATTCTTTGGCTACTCCATTTCCTAGTCTGTAATTTACATCCCGATGGCTACTCTGTAACTACTTATTTGTAATTATTTTTAAAAATATATTTAACTGATTATGCTATTACAGTTGTTCCAATTTCCCCCATTTACCCCCCAAGCCTGCACACCCCCTCCCACCCCTACTCCCCACCCCCTTAGTTCATGTCCATGGGTCATACATTTAAGTTCTTTGGCTTCTACATTTCCTATACTAT
>CM052542.1:94636575-94652217 GCA_028533065.1 Trachops cirrhosus | reverse complement strand
AATTCCCTGTACCTTTCCCCCAATTCTCCCCCTCCCTCTCCCTGCTGATAACCCTCCATGTAATCTTCATTTCTGTGATTCTGTTCCTGTTCTGTTTGCTTACTTTTGTTTTTTAAGTTCAGTTGTTGTGAGTTTGTTATTTTACTACTCACATTTTTGATCTTCTTCTTTTTCTTAGATAAGTCCCTTTAACATTTCATATAATAAGGTCTTGGTGATGATGAACTCCTTCAACTTGACCTTATCTGGGAAGCACTTTAACTTCCCTTCCATTCTAAATGAAAGTTTTGCTGGAGAGAGTAATCTTGGGTGTAGGTCCTTGCCTTTCATGACTTGGAATACTTCTTTCCAGCCCTTTCTTGCCTGTAAGGTCTCTTTTGAGAAATCAGCTGAAAGTCTTATGGGAACTCCTTTGTAGGTAAATTGTCTCCTTTTCTCTTGCTGCTTTCTTTATCTTTCCTTATCTTTAATTTTGGGTAATGTAATTATGATGTGCCTTGGTGTGTACTTCCTTGGGTACAACTTCTTTGGGGCTCTTTGAGCTCCCTGAACTTCCTGGAAGTCTATTTCCTTTGCCAGATTGGGGAAGTTCTCCATTATGTTTTCAAATAAGTTTTCCATTTCTTACTCTTCCTTTTCCCCTTCTGGGACCCCTATAATATGGATGTTGGACCGTTTAAAGTTGTCCTGGAAGTTCCTAAGCCTCTCCTCATTTTTTTGAATTCTTGTTCCTTCATTCTGTTCTGGTTGAATGTTTTATTTTTTTCTTTTGCTTCAAACCATTGATTTGAGTCCCAGTTTCCTTCCCTTCAGTGTTGGTTCCCTGTACATTTTCCTTTATTTCACTTTGTATAGCCTTCACTTTTTCCTCTATTTTGTGACCACACTCAAACATTTCTATGAGCATTCTGATTACCAGTGTTTTGAACCCTGCATCTGGTAGGTTGGCTATCTCTTTGTCACTTAGTTGTATTTTTTCTGGAGTTTTGACCTGTTCTTTCATTTGTTTTGTGTGTGTGTGTGTGTGTGTGTGTGTGTGTGTGTATGTGTGTGTGTGTGTATGTGTGTGTGTTTGTCTCAGCATACCTGTTCCATAGTAGGGGGCGTAGCTTTAGGTATTTGCCAGGGTAGGGCAACCCAAGTCACAGAGTTGTGGCCCTGTATGTGGCGGAGGGGTCCAAGAGGGAACAATGCTGCTTGCTGAGCTCTCTACCGGCTTTCAGTCACTTCCTTCACTACCCATAAGCAAACTGGGTTCTTCTGGTGCTGATTCCTGTGTGGGTGGGTTTGTGTATGTTCTAGAACCCTGTGAGTCTCTCCAATGAACTCTCCTGTGAGGCTGGGGGTTTCTCCTGCTGCTGCAACCCCCACAGATATTTTCAGTCTGAGGTTTTGAGGCTTTATTTCCTCACACTGGGACCCTGGGTTGCGTGGTCTCTCTTGCTCCCCAGTTGTTCCTCCAGGTTTATCCGCATGCAAATATGGGACCACCTGCTCCACCAGCTGTTGTTTTGCCCACAGGGATCCTCCAGCCACTGCCTTACCACATGTCGTCTCTGCCCCAGCTACCCATCTGCACCCCTCCTACTGGTCTGGATGAATGTTTCTTCTTTAACTCCTTGGTTGTCAGACTTCTATACAATTTGATTTTCTGGCAGTTCTGGCTGTTTTTTTTGTTTTTAAATTTGTTGTTGTTGTCCTTCTTTTGGTTGTGCAAGGAGGCACAGTGTATCTACCTACACCTCCATCTTGGTCAGAAGTCCCTAGTCTTCTTTTCCAAGGATGATGCAAGTTGAATGTAGACAGAGGACATGTATGTCTACATTATATTTCTTTTGCTACCACCTAGGGGCAGTTCTAAGTAATGCAAAGAAGTGCAAGAAGCCTAGTGTCCAGAACAGGAAGACTTGGGTGACCGAGTATTTCTTATTCTCTTTGTCCATGCAGTGCCCTCATTGAGCTGGAGTGTTTCCGATTGAGGCTAGAAATTCAATCTGCTGATATGCACTGGTGATAGCACTTAACCTTCTCAATGGCACATACTAAAAAACATGTTTCTGGATCCTGTATAAAGCAAGAAACTGGACCCCTGAAAATGACAAGTGTGGTCCAACTACAGTTCAAGCAAAAGCCATGAGGACATCACAAAAAATAATCCCATCATTGAACAAGAAACATGATATGTTTATATTACAGACAAATGTCTTACAGTGAGAAAAAAGTATTTTCTATAAAAAAATGTGCTGCCCTGTGTGTATATTATTTCATATTTTTGGTATTGTGTCTTTGGGACCAATACCTAGAAACATAATTTCTAGGTCAAAGGTAATTACTTATATACATCTGCTACATATTGCCAAATTACCTTCTGTAGGAGTTCTGGTATTTTGACTTCCCATCAACAATGTGCAAATTTGGCCAATTCTCCACAGCCATGTTAACTAAATAGGGTTAACACTCTTGAATAACACCAATCTGATAAGTATGAAACCATAGATTCTTATAGTTTGTTTCTCATTATTATTGTTTGAGTTAAGGTCTATCCAGGAAATACTAAACAGCAGAGCAATTATTTTAATAGAGTAAACAAAATACAGATAAAATGTTAAACACATATTGGTGGACCATGGGATAACAAAGAGACAGAAGTCTAATCAGCTAAATTAAAACTCTTCATATTTGTAATATATAGAGTGACTTTGATTTTTTAACTGAATTCTAACTTCTATGCCTGCCTGCAAATCATCACATTGCCCCTCTCTAACTGACCTGCTCAAATTCTGATATTTAGTCTTTTAATCACACTGAATAGAGAGGCTTCTCATATCCTAGGTAACCCATTCAGATTGCCTTGAAGATAAAGATATAGACAGTTGTGGGGGGTCTTGCTGGAATCTGAGAAAGATATTGATTCCACAAGCTTTGTTTAAATCAGCCTGTCTCCAGTTCCTAATTTTTAAAAAAATTTGTGCCTGACACAGTCAAGACTAAGAATGGGAAACTTGTCATCAATAGAAAGTCCATCTCTATCTTTGTGGAGTGAGATCCCACCAACATCCAATGGGATGATGCTGGTGCTAAATATGTTGTGGAGTCCACTGGTGTCTTTACCGCCATAGAGAAGGCTGGGGCTCACTTGAAGGGAGGAGCCAAGAGGGTCATCATCTCTGCCCCTTCTATGGATGCCCCCATTGTTTGTGATGGGTGTGAACCATGACAAGTATGACAATTCCATGAAGATTCTCAGCAATGCCTCCTGTACCACTAAGTGCTTGCAAGCCCCCCACCCCCCTGCAAAGGTCATCCGTGACAACTTTGGCATCATGGAGGGACTCATGACCACAGTCCATGCCATCATTGCCATCCAGAAGACCATGGATCGCCCTTCTAGGAAGCTGTGGCATGATGGCCGAGGGGCAGCCCAGAACACTATCCCTGCTTCTACTGGTGCTGCCAAGGTTGTGGGCAAGGTCATCCATCACTGAGCTGAATGGGAAGCTCACTGGCATGGCCTTTGGTATCCCCACTCGCAATGTGTGGGTTTTGGATCTGACCTGTCTCCTAGAGAAAGCTGCCAAATATGATGACATTAAAAGGCAGTAAGTAAAGCAGGCATCAGAGGGCCCCCTCAAGGGCATCCTGGGCTATACTGAGGAACAGGTTGTCTCCTGTGATTTTAACAGTGACACCCACTCCTCTACCTTCGATGCTGGGGCTGGCATTGGCTTCAATGACCACTCTGTCAAACTCATTTTCTGATATGACAATGAATTTGACTATAGCAACAGGGTGGTGGACCTTATGGTCCACTTGGCCTCCAAGGAGGAAGAGCCCCCTGGACCACCAGCCCCAGGGACAGGAAGAGGGGCCCTTAGCTGCTGGGAAGTCCTTGCCTCAAATCAATTCCCCAATACACTGAGAATCTCCTGATCGCCAGTTTCCATCCTAGACCCCCTGAAGATGGGAGGGGCTTAGGGAGCCCTACCTTGTCATGCACCATCAATAAAGTTCACTATATCCCCCAAAAAATAAAAATTAAAAGTTGTGCCTGAGAGCTCTCTTGACAAATTAGGAGGCAGAGCAGTACACTTTAGAAGCCACTACAATCTTGGCCCAGTTTCAGAGAAAAAATGGAAAACCATTCTGTCTTTGGCTTCTGGCCTCCAGAACTATGAGAAAAATTAATGTCTTCTGTTTAAGTCTGTGGTATTCTGTTTGAAAGTCCAAGCAGACTAATATAATATCTAATGTATGCAACGCACCTTACAAAATGGTGCAAATATTTTCTTCATTATCTTCTACACTTCCAACACAAATATTAGATTTTGTTACTTTTCCATCCAGATACCATGACAAAGCATCTCAAGATCAGCATTTTCTAAGACAAATTATTCATCTTTTCTCCCCAACTTCCCAGTCTCCTAGATTAGAAACCTTCATCATTGTATTTCCTTTCTTGTTTGCACCTCAGATCTGATGTCTTCAGGTCTATCCATGGTGTCACCACAGTATCTCTGCTCCTCCTCTGTACTCCCAACGCAAGAACCCAGCTTTAAAGTTTCTTCCTACTTGGATATTCTAATTGACTCTCAGTAATACCAAGTGCTCTCCTTAATTCAAGCCTCTGCCTTTCAAATAATGTAAAAAATAGTCTTTCCAAACTACCAACCTAAAATCTCTTCCAAAAACATCAACTTTCCAGTTTTGGCAGATCTGGAATTGTTTGGTCATAAGCTTGATATTTAAAAAAGATGTGTGTGTTTAAACTTGCAATATCCTGAACATGCTCCAAATATGGTTTTAAAGAGAAAAACCAAGTTTGAGGCCATTTAAAAGTTGGAAATGACATTAATTTTCTAAAATTATATACAGTCTATGTGTAGGTATTTTAGAATTCATAGAGCATAAAAGAAGATTCTGGGTCATTAAAAAATTATCATCCAGTTTAGGGGAAGGTGAGGTAAGTGGCTTTCCAAGTTCCTTCAGACCATGAGAATCTCTGATTCCCTAAAGTTTGGTGCCATTTTATACACTTGTTCTTTCATTAATTACTTACTTCATTCAACAAATATGTACCACATGCAAGGCCAAATAAATTATTCAATGAGCAAGGATCTCCAAGAGAATAGAAAATATTGAAGAGGGATAAGGGTGGCAGATAGGGGGCAAAAGTTCTAGGTGGAACTCTCGTGCTAGGTAGGTATGGTAGCTGACAGCCAGGCTGGGAACTTTCTATAACTACTTACCTCTTTCTCTAACCTTCTTTAGGCACTTCTTCCCTTTTGGTATTTCTCCATTAAAACTTTCAATTGAATGACTACTATAAGCCAAGAGCTCACATTCTAGTAGGAGAAAGGGAGAATGAGAGACTGAAACATGAATCATTACAATTC
This sequence comes from Trachops cirrhosus, assembly GCA_028533065.1. Lineage (NCBI taxonomy): Eukaryota > Metazoa > Chordata > Mammalia > Chiroptera > Phyllostomidae > Trachops > Trachops cirrhosus. The sequence goes on along the minus strand of CM052542.1, from coordinate 94,646,824 downwards.
AGCTTCAAGGAAGAACATCTAAGGAAGGTTCGAGGCCAACTTTCTGGAGGCTTACCTCAGAATATAGGTCAAAGCCAAATAAGCAAAATTATAGAGCTAGTTTGGAGTTGTTGTCATTCAGTGAGAGGCAGCGAATGAAAGGAGATAATATCTGAGCCCCAAGGCAGGAGATGAAACCCTGTAGGTCTAATCAGTCAAGTAGGTTTATTCTGGGGTAGCTTTTCTTTTGGCAATAGAGTTATTTCTCACTGGATCATCACCTTTTAACCTATGCTCTAAAAACCTTCATGCATCCAATCTGTTTCACTTTAAAGATTGATATTTAAGGCTGTCCTGGAGGCCCATTTCAGCCTCCTCTCACAAAACACTCTTAGATGAAACTGGAATGCCAATAAGATAGTTATGTGCAGCTGTTCTCTGAGATGAGATTCTGTGCTTTGCAGCTTCCACTGCATCATATACTTTTGCCTCTCCCCTTCTTCCTCCCTGCTGCCCACCACCCCACCCCTTCCACTCACCTCCACAGTTACACACAGAGCCTTTACATCCTTAAAAATCTACTCCAGGTGTGGCAAGCTGACAAGGGTTATGACTTTTAAAATCTGGATTTCTCATTTCTCTTGAAAAATCAAGAGCTGGCATACCCAGATCTGAATCTCTGAATGGCAAAAAAAAAAAAAAAAAAAAAAAAGCTGAAACTGAGTCAGAGTATCATTTTAAATGGGCATGTGCATTCCATCTTACAACACTCATTTCATGTATTTGCATTAGCTGCCTGGCCTCTCCAGGTTTTTGAGTTTGTATTCTCTAAACTAGTGTTAAATATTATCCCTTTTAAAGTTTTATAATGTTTAATCCTCACCTGATGATATGTTTATTGATTTGAGAGAGCAAGCAAGTGAGCAAGTGAGACCAATCAGTTGCTTTCTGTACATGCTCCAACTAGGGACAGAATCCACAACCCAGGTAAAATATCATCCCTTTAAAGATCCCTTCCTTCTTTCCTGCACCAGATGTAAGTTATTCCAATTTGAAAGGCAATCACACTGTGTACTCATAACATTTTAATGTTACTTTTAATCCAATTTACCTTTTCTACCAGTTTTTTATATACATGGCAGTGCTCAACAGATACTTCCTCAACAAAACGAAATTACCTCCCTAACATGGTTAATAAATACTATTTGTGGATATGTACTCCTATTTTTAAGAGGTACTCCTATTACCTGTCAAAAAATTCACAGGTTCTTAAATTTCTCTTAGAGACTTATTAGATGGTTCTTGCCCTTTATAGGTATCTTTTTCCTCTCTAAAAATCCTGACTGAGCAAAAACAAACCAACCAACAAAAATCTCACCTTTAAATTTATGGGAAGTAGTACTTTTGCCAATAACAATTTCAGATTTGATTCAATAGCTTCTCTGCCTCTGATGACCTAAGCTAATAAGTAAATTCTAAACAATGTCCCAGACTCTATGCTAAGCCCTCTACCTGCATTGTCATTTAATTCCCTCCACAATTCAACCATAGGTATCTTATCAAATTTAGTCAAGAACAAAAATTCATATTGCCCAGTTGCTAGGTAGGCAAGATGTAAACCCAAGTAGGTTGAAACTGGGACTCAAAGTCTTCATCATTAAATCCTGCCTACCCATAGGGAAGGGTACAAAAATACATCAAAGATTAGTATTATGTAAATATCTTGGACACGATTTCATATAAGCACATCACTACTCTCAGTAATGAGTTATAGCAGTGGTTCTCAAAGGGTGTGCTAGAGTAGCATTATCACCATCACCTGGAAGCTTGTTAGAATCATAATTACTTGGCTACTGCCCAGACCTACTAAATTAGCATTTCTGGGAGTGGGCCCAGAAATCAGTTTTTTAAGAAGCCCTCCACATGATTCTGATGCATGCTGAAATTGAGAATCAGTTCAGAGGTCCCTCCTATGTGCTCTCATAGTACTGTTTGCTTTACTTATTTACGTAGTTTTCCAATTCCTCTACTTAATTTACCCACTTAACCTAAATTCCTTTAAACTGTCTTGATCAGTTTTATTTCTAGCACACTTATTAGATGATTGAATGAGTAAAAGAATATGGAAGCCAAAGATTTTTAACAACCCACCTTACTCATTGGTGTAGGACAGAAGAAATTTCAACAGTGTAATGACTTTGGAGCTTCCCCCCTCCCTGCTGCTCCACAATAAAACATCCAGAGATTGTATAAGGAGAGAGAAGAATAAAGGAATTCAGCTTGGTAAACCTGAGTTATGATGGAAATGCAACACAACATTAAGGGGCAGCGTATTTTCATACAAGAGTGTATTCAAAGTAGCAGTGCTTATGACTCACATTCTACCATTACTCAATTTCTGGTAGTGGAACATTTCCATTCATTCATTAATTTAGAGCAGCTGTAATTTTTTTTTCTCCCCTTACACTCCTAAAAGGAGTGTCAGGCTGTAGTGCTACATGTTGATACCACCAAAAGGCTACAAGTGCACTAACCTATTTGCTCCTAGTTTTATGGCTCTAAAAAGAAATGCACACCACCGTCAAACTGGGAATACATCAAAACCTGAAAGTATTTCCTTCATTTTTATAGAGAACAGAGAAAAAGTCTATTCAGGATAAAAATGTAAACTATAAAATCTAACAATATACAGGTCTTTCTGTAGCAGGACCAAAATTGCAAAATTCATTTTATTTAAGGTGGTATTAGTCCCAGTCAGAAGTTGTCCCAGACATAAAACTGCTACAAATATCACTGATGGTAGATCCTCAAAAGGGCCCCATAGCCACACCTTCATAGTCACTGCCTCAAAGTGACTTGGCAGTGATTAATAGGACACTTGTACAGCAGTCAAAGATCAAGTTTTCTGTAAAAGATAACAGCATTTAAGACATACAAAACACTTCATGGATATCCTACTGGATGAAACTGCTGCCAACAAGGCCAAGTTCTATGACCCTGCCCTAAGGATGAGCCCAGGAGGCAGGGAAAGTTCAACTCTGAGAAAATTAAAACCAGGCAAAACAAGAGACTCTTCCAAAGCTGTGAGTTTAGATGTTGCCTAAATCATTAAAACAATTTCCCAGAAGAAAAATAAACAGGTGGCACAGTATACAAAGTATTCCATTTATTTTTATGAATAACTCATTTGTACACCAGCAACTGGCATGATTATAAAAGATACAAAAAAATTAGAAGAATGTTAGCATTCAATAGAACTAGAATCTGAGCTGAAGGCTGCTGATCAAAATGTCTGACATATACCACTGTTCTGATGGTAGCTGAAAAATATGTTTGCTAGACTGTAAATCAGGGGTGTCAAACTCATTTTCACTGGGGGCCACATCAGCCTTGAAGTTGCCTTCAAAGGGCCGAATGTAATTTTAGGACTGTATAAATGTAAGTACTCCTTAACAGTTAAGTGGGGCTTGGCACTGCTGCCGGGTAGCAACAAGGTGCCTGGCTAGATAAAACAAGGTGGAGGGCTTGATTCGGCCCATGGGCCTTGTTTTTGCTACCTGTGCTATAAATAATTCATGTAACTCAGAAAAGTTTAACTCAGATTTCAAAATCTATACATTAAGCTACAATGCACTGACATTTGCGTTAAATAACTTTTGCTGTTGACAAATTATTTCTTTAGGTTTACTTACAAGTTTTCAAAAGGGAAAGGAAAGCAGGAAGGTGTGTAAATTGTAGATTTTTTAAGTAGCAAGTTGAGATTGCTTTGGTAAAATATGGTTTAATTATTTATTCTTGCAGGTCTAAAATGCTACCTCAGTTTGTCAGAGCACACAAATATGCCCAAGGAAGTCAAAAGGTATAGGGATGTATCAATATAAATCCATCCCAACTTCTGGAAAACTGACACAGCGTAAAACCATCTCAAAGAACAGTGCTAGCAAGAATAAGAGACTTGTCATGTATGTTTTCACTTGGACTTCTAGCATATCTCTTACTAAGAACGTGGAGAAAACTAGGGAAATTCTATTCCTTTAACAACTGTCTATAAGAAGGAAAGAAACGAAAGAAAGTTAACATAGAGTGATGGGCTTTGTTAATTAAGAATCTGTGAACATGAATATATTTTAATATAGTGAATATTAAATCACACTTACAACCTGATGACTAATATATTACAAAACTTTATAATCATAAAATCTCCTCATCCGTTATGGAACTTCAAAACCAATGGGATTAACTTCTTTTCCCTTTTAATTACTCCTTCAACAGAAAGTCTTAAAACTGAGTAGTCATCGAAATTCCTACATTTTTACAGGTCATTAAAACATGATTGTTTTTGTCAAAATTATGCAGAAAGCACTTTCAAGTGAGGTCAAGGGTCTTACAGACTCTCAAAACATTTTCAGTTCTTTGTACTCCAGGTTACATAAAAGAAATGAGAGGACAGTTGGACTCATGTAATTTCTTTCCACCTGATGTCATCAAACTCCCAGTGTTTCCATCTAGGAAAGGATACAGTATTTAAGTGCTCTATTACAAAGGATTTCTAGTCCTAAAAGAGAATTTTTTTCTCTTAAGAGGGCTGAAACAGTGTCTCTTACTTAGCGAATACCAGTCACTGACTTCCTTCTTGTACCAGCTTTCCAAGCTGATACTAAGTGAGTTTTTGACTTAATATTTTTGCCTGGAGTTTTGCGAGGCTTCTTTTCTTTGTGCACCTTCATGTGCTGCCTAAGATGAGAGCTCTGGCTGAAGCATTTGCCACATTCACTGCACTGGTAGGGCTTCTCCCCTGTGTGGGTTCTCTGGTGCTGAATAAGGTGGGAACTCTGGCTGAAACATCGGCCACATTCATCACACTGATAGGGTTTTTCTCCAGTATGAATTCTCTGGTGCTGAATGAGGTTTGAGCTCTGTTTAAACCTTTCTCCACACTCATCACATTTATAGGGCTTTTCCCCAGTATGGATCCGACGATGCTGAATGAGATTAGAACTCTGAAAGAAACTTTTCCCACAATCGGCACATTTATGGGATTTCTTTCCAGTATGGATCTTCTGATGTTGAAAGAGAGTTGAGCTCTGACTGAAACTTTTTTCACATTCAGTACATTTATAGGGCTTCTCATCCAAGCTTCTTCGTAGTCTACTCAAGCTTGAGTCAAACCGAACAGTCATTCCCCATTTCTGCCCTTGTCGGCCTATTTTGCGCTGGTTCTCAGAAGTCTTTCCTTGGCTTGAGCTCTGAGAAACACCTCCCTTAAGTTTTCCTAACCGCATGGTGAAGAGCCAAATGTACTCTTAACAAAGTCTACTCTCTTCTTCTGAACTACTGTTTCTCTTCCTAGAGCTACATAGCTTGAATTTTCTGGGTGTAGAAGAAAAAATAAAAACAAATTACAGATGATGTTAATAAGTCAACTTTATATCTCTGTAGACCCATCAAATTTGCATCCATTTTAAAATTAAAAATGTATTCAATACATATTAAAAACAAAAACAATTTTGGGGAAATACTTACAAAATAATTCTAATAATTCCAGAGCTTAAACTTAATATTACCAAATGAATATGTCTTAGTATTTACTCCCACGTTAAACTTCAACTCACTGGTGACTAATTAAGGAGTCAAAATTAGAATGAAATGACAAATCATACTAGTTTATTAAATATTTGTTTATCCTTATTTGTCTATCCACTCTACTTGTACAGCTATAAATAACACTTTAGCCCTAACTTATGTTAGCATAATTTTTTTGAAAGTAGGAACTACTTTCAAAGACTAGTTTCTGTGAGTTCATTCAATAAATACTAAGTGAGAAAAACATCCATGAAGAGATGCTTTATAATTATTTTTTCTAGATTTGAATGATCAAAGAGGACAATTCTTTGAAAATTTGAAACAAGATGTTTTCTGAAAGAGAAAAAAATTTTAAAGAACTTTTATAGGATAGTGAAATGAATTTGAGTAGGAAAAAGGGCAGTAAGTAGAACACAAGAAAAGGAGGACAAGGAGAAAGTTTACATGTAAAAATAGGAATGGAATTTAAAAAATAACCAAATGCTACAAAAACTCAAAATTTCAAAAAAATTAATTTCACTTATTTACATATAAGGTTACTTAAAATGATGGCCATAAACAGCCACAAACTTGAAATAAGTGAAAATGTAAGAGGAGCTAGGCTGCAGAAGTAATGAAATTATTCTATTTTCACATCATATGCCAGGACTTTAAAAATGGGAATAATTACCCTGGGCCTCTGCAAAGAAATTTCGACAGCAGATTACTGAAAACACGAATGACATCATTGTTCTAACGTTCCTTCATCTACCTGTATACCTAAGACTTCAGGCTTGATCGTACTGAGGAACTTAACTGGATATTTAATGATTATATCTGCTACAATTATGGTAAGTATCAGGAAGAGCAAACTTCATAGAACACAAAATTACAGCGCTTTCACTACTTATTCTTTAACCTTAGTAAATATTTATAGAACACCCATTACAAGGAGACCTTTGTTAGGTTCATGATGTTAAAAAAAACCCGCAGAAAGAATAATTATACATTAAAAAAACACACACTAATACTATGGAAGTCAGACTGGTGGGAAAACTCAGAGACTGCTATCTATCCACCTAGAACACTACAGATGAGGAAATCATACTAATAGGCAGCTTGCATGGCAGACACAGGGCTATCCTATTTGATTCTCACAGTAGCGTTATGCGACTGTCTCCATCCTAGCAGCCAGATCCTTGGGCCTATCAGCTCAGTGGCAGGACTAATGTGCAGCCACACTTCAACGCCAAGTTCAGCACTCGGACTGGTGAGCCGCATCATTCCACTCAGGTGCGGGTTTTAAGGTAAGCTTAAGTGATGGGAATCGCTAGTCGTGGGAACACAGGTAATCGGAATGTGCCTGTTTCTCACACATAAAATTAGAATGGCAATAAAGCAGCTACGTCAGAAGGAGTTCTGAGTTTAAACGAGTCACCCTTTGTAAATCCCTCAGAACAGCCCTGTGCTATTCAAACATCCGTTCAATGTTTTGGACCCGAAAAGCGCAGCGCAATTAAATTTATAATGCCCGGGCCCGTCCGCCTCTGGCCCCAGCCGCTGGGCTCCCGTTAAGGCTTCCGCCTTTCGGAGGCCCCCAACCGCTACTCCTCAAGTGCTGGGCCCGCCCGCTCTCTCGGCCCGCAGACCGACGCCTTCCGGAGGAGCGGGGAGGCGAGGTCAAGGTAGCCACTTACACCCGGGATCACGCTGCCCCGCTCCCCCCGGCTAGAACAGTGCGGGGTCTAATCACAACGCTGCACCCCTCGGCCCACTCACCATTCCCTGCCGGCCACCATTGTCACAGCCTCACTGGGCGTCCCAGCCCCGAGTCACCGGATGTAAAAGACCCGCCGGCGGGTCGCGCTGGCGCAGTCGCTCTAGGAACGTGGCAGAGCGACCCTCTATCGTCCTAGTCCACCGGAAATTAGAAACTGTTTCTTCCAGCTCTTTTCTCCCGGTGCTGCTGAGGCGTCCTGTGGCTCCTCCCTTTGTGGCCGTCCTACCGGCCTTGGTGTCTGTCCGCGCTGTGCACCGAAACAGCAGCCTGCCCACTCGAGACTTTTTATGCAAATATGGAACACTTACTAATTTTAAGGGACTACTTTTGGAGAGCCTAGACTATTATTGAGCTTTTTTCATGAGTCACCTTAAATACTATAACCAAAAAGCCTCTGCGAGACTGTACATCATATGTAGAATGATCATACTCATTCTACATATCAGGAAATCAAGGTTTAGAAGAAGTTTGATCAACTTTACAGTGTATGGGTGGATGACCAAGGATTGGAACAGGTCTTTTCCTGAAGTCTCATGATTTTCAACACACCTGCGGTTCTCTTCGCTTGCTGGATCCTCTCCTCAACCAAGCTGGCCAGTGAGTACTGGGCCATCTGACCTCTCCGCTAGTACCATCATTTCCCTGCCAACTCCTCCAGTCAATGAATTCAGATGCCATCCATATGTGCTGAAGACTCTTGAACTGGTAACTCCAGTCCCACCCTGAGATGCGATTATTATTGAACTCCAGATTTGTATATCCAGTCGATTACACAGCACTGTTTGCAGGTGGGATGGATACTGCAAACTTAACATACCCTTGAATGAATTTACCAGATTCACCTAACCTATTACTTCAATAGTCTTCATCCTAGCAAATAATGGCAAGTCCGGCTTTTCAGTTGCATAGGCCCAAAATGATGTCATTGTTGCCTTTTTCGTGGAAAATCCAATTCATTGAAAATCTGTTGGCTTTATCTTCAAAATATGCCCAGAATCAAGCCGCTTTCACCTCCACTGCTATAACCTTCAGCAAGCTGCTGTCATCTATCTAGATTATTGCAATGGCTTCCTCACTGGTCTCCACAGTCTACTCACAGGCCCAGAGAGATCCTCTTAAAACCCAAGTCAGAACATGACAATAAGCTTCTTCAAAACCTCCATAGGTTTCCCATGTCATTAGGACAAAAGCTCATGGTCTTAGAGTGGCACACAAAGCTGTCATGGTCTGTTTCTTGTTCCTTGTGTCTGCAGTGCCAAGAACAATGCTCAGCAGGTAGCAGACACTTAGCAATCATTTGTTGAATGAATGCATTTATAAGATACCTCATTGTTTACGAAGTGTTTTTACATCTATTCTCTCGTCATTCATCTTTATTATAATCTCATGATGCAGGGATCATTGTATTTGTCTTACAGATCAGTAAAAGGAGGCTGAGAGAGGGAGACTTGCCTGAGGTAATACCACTAGTTGATGGTAGAGGCCAGACTAGCCCCAAATGGGGTTTTCTGCTCTGCAAGTGGGAAAGCATAAAACTGATTAAGGCCTGGACAAGGCATGTCAACTTTATAATCCAGATAATAGCTAGACTGCTGTAAAGATTAAATGAGATACTGTAAGTGACTTAGCACAGTACATAACATAAATAAGAGGCACTGCTATTACCTTTATCATTAAATTATTATTAGAAGTGTTGATGCTGGTAGTTGGAGGGGGTGGGGTAGTGGGCAATGGTCAGAGACAGCTTAGGATAGGTTGTGTGGAGGCTGAGAAAGAAGTTCCCGACCAACAAGGGTTCAAGTTGGCTAATTGGGCTCAAATTTGAAAGCAGGCCTAGCAGCACTTTGTAAACAGGGGCCTTTCGTGCAAGCCATATTTCAGGGAGAAGCCTGCCCTGAACTGCCTGCCTGAATTGTATTCCTGACTTCTGAGCCAGCCCTTATACAGGAGTTGTTGGAATTGTATATCAACCAATAGGACTGAGGCCTTTCCCCCATCCAGTCAGAGCTGTGTAGCTATATTCCCCCTCCCCCATCAATATCTTCACTGACAAATTACAGAAGTTCCATTTTGACCAATCAAGACAATGCTTTTTAGACCAAACTTCAAGGAATTAAGAGTCCTCATTTGCATGAGGACAGACCAATCAGGGACCAGAGGTGGAGACTTCTGTCTATATAAGTCAGTTCCCCTCTGGCTGGAGAACGCAGAGCTCCTTTCCACGGAAGATAGAAGGCCTTGTTTCTTCTACTGGTGTTCGGAAACACTGAAGCAGTCTTACTGCAGCAGCAGAGGGGAGCAGAGCAGAGCTGTCTACCTCCAGGGCCACCTTGCAGCTGTGCTGTTCCACAGTTATGTTGCTTCATGATTGAGCTATAACGTTGAGCTGTTGGCACTGAAAAAGTGGCACCAGTCATCACTTGACAGTTTCAAGAACAAAGGTGACCTACTTTGGTGGTTTGTTCTATGTACATTAAAATAAGGTAAAATGTACCAAAAAACATTTTATTAGTAATACAGGCATTAATTCAAACTTAACTCCTTTCATGACCTACATAAAGATGGATTATCCCTTTTCATATTTTTTTTAAATTTTTTATTTTAGTTTATTCAGTACAGTTTCTGTCCTTTATTCCCTTTCCAGCCCACCCACCCATTCCTCCCCTCCTCCCTCCCCTTTCCAAATCCCCTAGTTTTGTCCATGTGTCCTCTATATTTGTTCCTGTAAACACTTCCCTTCTCCCTTGAAATTCCCTTCCCTGTCCCCTCTGGTCACTGACTACCTGTCCTCTATTTCAGTGTCTTTTGTTATATTTTACTTGTTTCTTTGTTTTGTTATTTAGGTTCCTGTTAAAGGCGAGATCATATGGTATTTGTCTTTCACTGCCTGGCTTATTTCACTTAGCATAATGCTTTCCAACTCCATCC
>CM052542.1:94598580-94636075 GCA_028533065.1 Trachops cirrhosus | reverse complement strand
GGGTGCACACTTTCACTAGGGCTTTGTGTAGGTGCTTACAGCCCCTGTGTGGGTGCCTCTTCGTCCTCACTCCTCTCTCACTCCTCTCTCTGTGCCCTCCGGTAAACTGGCCTCCCCTGGTGCTGCTCAGTCCTTGTTTGGCCAGGGAGGGAGTGGATGACTCAGCTCTCTCCCGGGAGCCCCGGGGCCAACCCCGGCACGCTGGGCCTGGAGCTGCAACCTCCCTGGTCCCTGCGCTGATCCACGTAGTCTCTTTACTGTTGGGTATTTCAATGTCCGCTACAATTTGTGATCTATTTTCATTTATGTCGTGATAATGTTGGCTCTTTGTTCTGTTCCTACCTAGAATGGCTAGGATTTTTTCCTAGGTGTGGGAGAGGTAGAATCTGCTCTGTCCTACCACGCCGCCATCTTGGAATCCGGATCATCCCTTTTCCTGTACCTGAAAACAATTGGGCCAACTATAGAAGGTCCAGAGATGTGTAGATTAGAGAAGTAGAGAAATGGGTAAAGAAACAAATTTTTAAAAGGAGAGAGAAGAAAGTCATGAAATAAAGGGGTGTGGGTAGCCAAAAGTGGACAGAATAGGAGGTAGGGATGGAGAGACATAGGAGACAGAAAAGGATATGGGGTGGGAAGGAGTAGGAAGATTTCAGAGAAAAAGGAGAAAGAGAGGGGGAAAACAGGCAGGGTTATATGTCTTCTATTTATTATTAAATAATAGTCAATACTTACTGAATGTTTATTATGTGCCAGGCACTGTTTGAAGCACTGACAGTTTCTCATTCAATATTCCTGTGTTATGGTTCCTGAGCATATGCTGTGCCCTTCTTTGATTTTTCATCTCTGCTTATTGCTGTGTGACTTTCAGTGCCTCCTAGTGAATGACAACTCATTCCACTAATGTTGACTTTATGTGTGAATAGCATTGACTGGCCAACTGCATATGAGTAGACACAAAGATATCATGTCCCATAGGAAGCTTTGAATCACTGTTTCTGCCATCACTCTGTTCTCTCCCTCTGCCATGTATTCTCTCCCTTGAGAATACTGTGTCCCAAGTAGGGGCTGCTCCTTCAGTCTATGGCCTGAGAGAAGACACATGGAGTGGAGATACATATGCCTACCTGTAGTCACCTATAGTCAGTTGTTACATAGAGAGAAATACATGCTCTAGTTCAGGGGTGTCAAACTCATTTTTACCAGGGGCCACATCAGCCTTACGGTTGCCTTCAAAAGGCCAAATGTAATTTTAGGACTGTATAAATGTAACTACTCCTGACCTAGGGGCAAGGAGCTTGACGAAGCTGCCAGATAGAAACAAAGTGCTGGCCGGATAAAACAAGGTGGAGGGCAGGATTCGGCCCGTGGGCCTTGTGTTTGCCACCTGTGCTCTAGTTGTAATCACTGAGATTTTTGGTGTTATTTATTCCTGCAGCAAAGCTGACTGATATAACTCCCACAACTATTAAGAGATAGGAAGTTATTATCCTCATTTTACAGATGAGAAAATGGAAGCTAGTAACTTGCCTAAGGTCATGCACTCATATGGCATAGCCAGGCTTTGCTTTTAACTTCTACATAATAGTACCTCATAAATGGGGTTCCAGGTTACTTTTAAACAGATTAAATTATTAAAAATGGGCACACATATTTACAAAACACAAGGACAATGAGGGAGAGAGTGGAAGGGATGGATGGTCAGGGCAGCAAAGACAGGCTATGCTACCACCTCCTCCTAACAGCACATCCGTCAAGGGAAACTGGGCCAAGACCAGATGCTTTGATGACTGGGGCTTCTCTGGAAACAGTACCCAGCAGTGTGTCTCTGAGTCCTGTGGTATTTTAATGACTCATTCAATGAAGAAGCTTCTGGGATGAGAAAATCCTGGTAAGAAAGCTTCCTTTTACTATGGTTTCATCCTTTGCATCCCCACTCCTTTGCATGGGCACACACATGCACACACACACACAGAAGCATTGGTTCAACTGGGTGCTCTGCTACCTTGGGTCTTCATTTGGAAACAATGCAAGGGATGCTGGTCACATGTGTGGCCCAAGTGCATTTACCATGAAAGCACCCTTACAATGGTTCTGTCCACCAAGCCTGAGGCTTTGCTTTCTGTTTCATTTGAGTTGTCCGGGAAAGAAAATTCTTGAGCTGTTTAGGTTTGCAGAAAACATCTCAGAAGTCCAGCCAGGAGGGAGCAGAGCCCCACTCTGCAAACTGTGAGTCCAGGAACAGATCAGCAGCTGGCTTGCTCCCAGAAAATTGCAACTTGTGTGGTCTAAATATGGTGTGTGTTTTCAGCTGTTTGTATACTTAGAACAGGTTGGCTCTGACTGTGCCCCCTGCCTGAACATAGTGGGGGTGGGGGGAGGCTGCTTCCCACCAGGTCACCTGCCAAGGATATCCCGCTCCTACTCTGCAACTGCAGGGCACCTCTGTTCCTGCCCACATGGGGCATATTGTGGCTTGCCAGGTCCTCCACCAATCACCTGGTAAGACTAGATAATCCCTGTGCTTTATTTCGTGAGACTAGGGGGACAGATGTTCCTGGTTGAAGGGCAGTTTTGACAGTGGGAGGTCTTTAATCCATTTTCTGGTAAATATCCCAGGCAAGGTAGCAAGTGGTTGTCACCATGGGAAAAACAAAAAACAAGGTGTTTTTCTGTCTTTTATTTGTTCTGGCCAAACCACCCTGTTTTTCCTGAGTCCAATTTTTCTTTTGCAATCATGTTGATATCGTGTGTTAATTATTTTTTTCTGGTGCCTGACCCCTGGCCTGGGAAGACAGTCCTGTTTTAGGAGAGAATACGGTCTCAAAGGAATCCTTACTTTATCTTTGGATACATTTATTACCTGAGATACTAGTTAGTAAAGGAGCATCTAAGAAATATTGTATGGTCTGTGGAGAGAGGAACCTGGAGCTCCCATAGAACCTTGTGGAGAAAAATCTGAAACTGGTGTCACAGTGAGCTGAATTAAGCAGATTTTCAAATTCCCTCTGAGTGCAAATACAACATTGATAAAAAGGATGGGTAGGCCCCCAGATGATGGTAGAAGTGAACATTTCCCCTTTCCTGTGCATCTTCCCTTTTCTTGTGCTAGTGAGATTCTTAGCTATGATATTCAGAAGTTAGTTTTGAGGCATCCAAATTGGAAAGGAGGAAGTAAAACTGTCATTGTTTGCAGATGACATGATACTGTATATAGAAAATTCTATAAACTCCACCAAAAAACTACCCGATCTAATAAGTGAGTTTGGCAAAACAGCAGGATACAAAGTCAATATTCAGAAATCAAAGGCACTTTTGTACACCAACAATGAAATATCCGAAACAGAAACCAGGAAAAAAAGATCCCATTTGCTATAGCAACAAGAAAAACAAAGTACCTAGGAATAAACCTAACCAAGGAGGTCAAAGACCTGTACTCAGAAAACTACCCAACACTGAAGAAAGAAATTCAGGAAGACACAAAGAAATGGAAGCACATACCATGTTCATGGATTGGAAGAATTAACATCACCAAAATGTCCATATTACCCAAGCAATTTATAGTTTCAACATAATCCCTATCAAAATACAAATGACATATACAGACCTTTCTCCAAGGAGGTCAGAGGGCCCAGAGACATATGAAAGGATGCTCAGCATCACTAGCCATCAGATAAATGCAAATTGAAAGCATAATGAGATACCACTTCATACCAATCAGAATGGCCATCATAAACAAATCAACAAATAAGTGCTGGCGAGGCTGTGGAGAAAAAGGAACCCTAGTACACTGTTGTGGGAATGCAGACTGGTGCTGCCACTGTGGGACAAAGTATAAATTTACTCAGAAAACTAAAAATGGAACTGCCATTTGACCTGGCAATTCCACTGCTGGAATTATACCCTAAGAACCCTGAAACACCAATTCAAAAGAACCTATGCACCCCAATGTTCATAGCAGCACAATTTACAATAGCCAAGTGCTGGAAGTAACCTAGATGCCCATCAGTAAATGAGTGGATCAAAACACTGTGGTACATTTACACAATGGAATACTACACAGCAGAAAGGAGCTCCTACCCTTTGCAACAATATGGATGGAACTGGAGAGCATTATGCTAAGTGAAGTTAGACAGGTGGTGAAAGATAATTACCATATGATCTCACCTATAAGTGGAAACTAATCAATAAAACAAACAAGAAAGCAAAATGTAACCAGAGACACTGAAATAATGAACAAACTGACAGTAACTAGAGGGGAGGGGGAAAGGAGATAACGGGGAAAGCAGGGAAAGAGTCGTCAAAGAACATGTGTAATGGACCCATGGACAATGCCAAAGTGGGGGAGGATGGAGGGTGGGAGGTGGGGTGGTAGGACGTAGGAAAGTAGTGGTGGGAAAATGGAGACAACTGTATTCGAACAATAAAAAATGATTTAAAAAAGAGTAGTGTCTATTTTAAAGTGACACTTATCTAGACAATGATTAAATTATATTGTAAAAATTGCAAAAAACCCCTCCAACCCTCACCACCATTCAAAAATAAACTAACAAAAAATGGTGAGTGCTCACAGAAGGTTCCTGATTCCATAGCATCCCATGTGCCAGTCCATGGTCTGCTTATACTGGCAGATGTCTCTGGCTGGAATTCTATACATAGTCTTAATTACTCAGGTTCAGCCTCAGGCCCCCTTCCAGGAACCTTCACTGGTTCTCTGCTCTACTGGTCCCTGACCCTCAGGGTGTCTTACCTGCTTCTCCTGGTGAGAACCCTGAACATGCCGTGAATGCTGTGGAGTGTGGTTTTCTTTGTCCCTCCAGGGCTGGGTAGAGGCCTTGTACAAGGAAGTCACTCAGTTATTGCTGAACAATGGATGGTAGCTATCCTGAGATTATAAATATGGACTGGGGAGTAAAATGACTTGGAGGGGGTGCTGTTTGATTTGTTTTCTACCCTCTCCTAAGCCTTGCCACCATCCCGCCTGAGCCCCTACCTGGAAGATTCCTGATGCAGAGAATCTGTGATTTGGGGTGACTCTATTATTTACTGTACAGACCACCCACAGACTCCCACCAATAATTCCTCCTCCATGCCCTGTGGTTGCCTCTGTCTTCAGGTCCCACACCAATCCCCATGATATGCACAAAAATGAAGGAGTTAGGTCAGTGTTAAGAGCAGAACTGGGGCTCCACTCTGGCTCATCTACCAAATACAGCTACATAGTGTTCAGGGTAAGAGTCTCAGAAATTACAGCAGGGGCTTAGGGTGGACACACATAAGTGAGACAAAAGCTTGGTCCTGACTCCTTCCATTCAGTAGAGCACACCTTTATTGAGCACCTAGGAAACTGTGCTGTCATAGGAGGCAGACAACAGAAACTGTGGCAGAGCCA
The DNA here is from genome assembly GCA_028533065.1 of Trachops cirrhosus. Lineage (NCBI taxonomy): Eukaryota > Metazoa > Chordata > Mammalia > Chiroptera > Phyllostomidae > Trachops > Trachops cirrhosus. The sequence continues at coordinate 94,630,683 of CM052542.1, read as the reverse complement.
CCCTGTACCTCTCGCATGCCTCTATGACAATGAAGATGGCAGGACATATCCTACCTAGAGCTTACCCTGAACAGTGGATCTACACAGCATGGCAGCCCCCAACCTCTGCTCTTCGTGGGTGCCAGTGAGGAGACACTACTGGAAACAGAGATGGAATCCCACCCATATTGGAAGCCATTGTGGTTCTTCCCTTTAAGTCTGCTATCCACAGGCCACAGTGGAAAAAGAATTTGGTCTTCAGCTTGCTGACAAATACCACATGACTGATGTAATCTGTTGCATTATTTTGCAAAGGAGACTTATTTGTTTTAGAAATTCTCCATCAGCTGACAAACCAAAATTGTTCAGCATCTGGACCCAGGGAATTCAAAGCCCTTTCTCTTCAAACTGACATTTCTTCTCATTGCACCCCTTTGATAAGAAGTACTGAGAGCAGAGAGACGCAGCCTAGAGAGGGGCAGTGGACATGGGGACTGATGATCACTGCCTTCTTGAGCTGCTGCGAGGCAGCTGCTTGACCCTGGACTATTGCCCACATGGGGTGTCATATTTTCAATACCACATGGGCCACCTCCTCCATGTGATCAAATTGGCATGTTTTTTTTTCTTTTGCAGCGAGTTCCTTATAAGAATTCCTTCAGGTATTACTGAAGAAGTTCATAGTTAGTGCTGCAGAGAGAAGACGCGATACTCATGGTCTTTTTCCTGGTCTGGCTTCCACCTCTGAGGCACTGGGCTGTATGAGGCTCATGGGTGATATCAGATGCTTAGAAGCCATGGTGAAGTGATGGCTGGGAGCAGGGCACATTCCATACCTGCAGGCAGCCTATTTTTCCCAGCAGAAGTCCTATATGGCAGCATGAACTGAAGACAGACAGGGATCTCGTGGTTCACCTGGCAGATGAGGACAGGGACTGTGGCCCTGAGGGAGCTCTGAGGCAGGAACCAGGAAAACAGATGGAGCCCACACTCCAGGGGCTTGGGTAGGTTATTGCTCTCCTAATCAGGAGAGGTGTGGTGTGAACAGAGCTAGTCATGCCATCCAGCCACATTATGTGGCTGATGCCAGAGTCAGGGTTGTTTGTTGCCAGTTCCTGCTGCCCATGCCTGTGTCTGGGTCCTGTGAGCATTCACTGTGGAGCCAAGAGCCAGAGATATGGGACTTATGGGATTTAGGCAGGTAGGCAGGTGGAAGCATAGGTGCGGGATTCCTCAGGTGGTGGCTGTGAATCAGGGCCTGGTCACTTGCACTCAGTATGCACTGGCTGCTGGTGGCCTTGGAAGAGGGAGGCAATGGCTGTCTACTTGGCCTCTACCAGCTGCTCCAGGCGCTGCAGCATCGTGAGACGCAGGGCTTGGAACCTGGAGGGAGACATAGCCAAGTGGGCTCACTGACACTATATGGGATGGGGTGTGGGGGTGAGAAGCAGAGCAAGGGAACCACAGATGCTTGGGCTGGGAGACACAGCATTCCCAATTGGCTGGGTAGTGTCACCACCTGTTTTCCGGCCAGGAGAGGAAAGAGCCAGGCCCACACCCTGTGGGACCACTGGCTGCCAGAGGCAGTTGAACAGGCCTTCAGACACTGCCAAGCTTCAAAGATGAATGCTGCCGTTTCTATTCCAAATACTGTCCAGTATGAACAGGAGCATGCTGGAGTGGAAAGGGCACAGACCCAGGGCGAGAAGCCCTGAATTCAAGCGTGAGCTCTGTAATAACCTGTGCTTTGAGCTTCCTCACCTTGGGCTTCTATTTTCTCTCTGTACCCTGAACAGACTGACCAGGTTTCCAGTGACACTGCAAAATACTACAGTGACATTGCTGACTGCAATGCACAATGTTCCCTCTTATTGGGGTCTGTGCTGATGGCCTGCATGGGATCCAACTGTACAGGTCATTCAGACAGATGCCAGAATCCAAGCCAGTCTTCAACTTCAGGCCATAGCAATGAGCAGCCTCCTTCCTTTCCTTCCTAAGAGGAACTAACTCATCCTATACATGGCTGAGCACCTTCCAGGTGTCCTTTCCATGCTTCACCATGCAGAGGGGAGACAAGTCATTGGGACGTGTAACCTGGCTAACCTCACACAGCTGGGCCCTGATGTAGTTTCTGCAGGAGCTGTCAGGTGACATCTGCTCACCTTTCCATTGAACTGTTTTGCACCTGAAAACCTCATGATGCAGGGAATTCCAACCACCACTCCTTTGTGGCCGGCTGAGATTCCCACTGGTACAAAAGGCCCAGACCAGGCTGAATGTGCACTGCACAGTTCCCCTATTCATTGCTCCTCCAGAGCTGTATCACCAGCAAAACTTACAACCTGGTCCAGTGCCCACCCATGCTCCTGCCTGACTCCCCTGTCCAGTTTTCAGCAGCCTGTGCCCCTCCAGTGGTTGTAAGGCCGTGAGGCTGGATGGGTGCTCTGGGCTGCATCCTGCCATTTTGGATTTTGGCACACTAGGTATCAATATCGGGGGCCAGAGGGCCACACTGGAAGCCTGGGTTAGTAGGCCCTTGCACTGTGTGAGGGCATCTGGCACATCTGGAGGAGAGAGAGTGCTCCCAGCCCTGGCCCCTGGCTGATCTACCCTGCAGACCTGCCTTGTTCATCAGGACCCATGACTGGTCCTTTAAGTGCTGCTTACTTCATGGTCAGTTTGATTATTTCTCTTTGCTCCTCTTCTTTTAATTTTTCAACAAAACTGTCCAGCACCGGCATTTCAAACTTAATGTATTGAGCAACCTAGAAAATCCAAGAACATTTTATTGTGCTTTAAATTACAAGCCAAAAACATGCTTCTTTTCCCCATGGTTTCTACAGTGGCTGATTGAGCAACATCCTACATCTGTGGAAGTGGCTGCCTCTCTCCCCATCGTCTCCGACATTGCTCTTTGTGTCTCATGATGGGATGATGGGCCCATTCTTTCCTCAAAGGCAACAATTATCCCTGGGAGGAAAGATTAAGCTAAAAATTAGGGAAAGCATTAAACAGCAATCAGAGGCACACTGGATGCTCTCTGGGGTGAAAGTGGGGAATGGTAGGGACACCACTTCTAACAATGGAATGAAAATGTACTGGACCATGGAACACCAGGTCACTGGGCCTTCCCCTTGTGGTCCAAACTTTATAAGCTTTTTCTTGTCAGGTGAGTTTGGAAATGTGCTTAATACCTGAGTATGAGGACTCAGGCTATGATGAGACTTAGATGCCTGGTTTACTTCCACAGGTCCTGGTTGAGCCCTAGTTAAGAAACCCTTCTGTGGGTCTTTAATGTAATGACAACAGGACACACTGCAACGAAGCACAGGCAATGGTTTCCTAGAGCCCCATTTCATTTTCCTCTAAGCCAGCTGTTGGAGCTGGTAGTAGCTTGCAGGGAGGGCTGGAGCCATCATGGGGTCCTTCAGGACAGCTATGTGGTCCCTGGAGATAATGTCCAAGAGGGCTGTGGCCAAGGTCACCTTTGGTACTGAGAGTCCCCATGCTGTCAAGCCCCTATATTTCAGGAGCAGGCCTCCCAAGCCTCAGGCCCCACTCACATCATGGGGAACTTCCTCGCCCAAGTCGTCTTCCATCAGAAATATCCTCGCAATTTTCTCACATGGCCCATGCAGGATTCTGGAAATTAGTGGGTACTCACAGTCTTTTAATTTTGTCCGCTCTGAAAAAAAAGGTGATTTACAAAATTCATGGGGGCATTATTGCCTCTCTTTGTTCCAGGACAGTCACATGATGGAAGACAGATGTTCAGGGAACCCAGGGAATCTGTTCCAGACCTGCTGAGAACATTGTCCTGAATGATGTGTGATCATGTCATTCAGCAAAGGCCCAATGGAAAGGAACAGTCTCCAAGGGAGTAGGAGAGAGGAGAGAGCGGACACTGGGACACTGGGTCACTCAGTTGCCATACTGTGCTATACAAGTGCTACAGAGAGGAATGTGAAGGTTCTGAAATGGCACTTCCCAGTGTGTGCAGGGCTGCAGCTCCATCTTGCAGACCCCAATACCCACCAAGCCTCCTAAATAAGTGAGGCTGGAGATGATAGTTTCTTATGTGGTTGTGGTGGGACTCTGAAAGGGATGTCAAGTGTGCCTTGGTTTGGGCTGGGGAGAGGCATTCATGGTGGAGGCACAGTGGGTTCCAAGGCCAGGAGGGCAGTTGCCTGGTGCCTGCCACACAAGCTAGCACAGTCCTCAGAGAAGGAACATGATCAGTGAGACTGTCTAATGGACAATCTTTTGTTTTTATGATCTGGGGCAAAGGCAGACACTTACCCCCGGACTCATGAATGATGTAGAGGGCAAACTCGCTGGGGCTATTTTCCACCTGTACCAGCAGAGATAGAAAGTCAGACCACATTTTTCAAGACAAGAGACAGAAAGGGACCCCTGAAAGTAACTACACACCCAGTGGCACTCATACAAATCTCCAAGACTGCCCCACACCTACCCATCTTTGTTTCAAATCCCAGAGTGTAGATCAGCAAAGAGAACCTTGCTATACTTTCTACCCATGGGCCACAGGCAACTTTCCCCAACCTTCACCAACCCTCTGACACAACAACAACAACAAAAAACGCTGGTAAATCATCACCACAGGGACAAGGCCATGCATGGCTTAACTTACTCGAAACTTGTTCAGCAGCAGGGTGAGCACCTTCAGAGTAGTCATGGTGCTGTTGACCCTCACGTTGGTAACGGACCCATATGCAGGAGTAAATACGGAGGTCTGTACAGGGAGTGGGGAAAGTTCAAGGAAGGGCCAAAGGGGACACAGGGCTGACATCACTCAGGGTCGGGGCACACTGTCAGTGAGATGGTGCTGAGGAAAGTGGAGCAGCAGGTGAGCTAGGGCTCTGGGAAGACTGGTGCCTGTTCTTTCACACAGATCCACTTTCTGGGCACACCCAGGGAAACTGTAACAGTCCACGTCTTACTAAGAAAGATGTCTGCAAAGCTGTAAGGGCCAACTCTCTGATCCTAAGAATCAAAAAAGGTAGGGGAAATCAGTCTCTTCCTCACTCTATCCATCAATTTACCAAGTGTTTGTTGATTCTAAGGCAGAAAGTTCTCAAATCTGTCCACTCCTCTCCATTTTCCCAGAGGTGCCCGAGTAAAGGTCCTCAGTTCATACTGCATCAGCTTCCCAACTTTTTGCCTTTAAGGCTAAGCTCTTTCAATCTATTCTCCACACTGCTGCCCAAAGGAATAACTTTTTGAAAACCTCGCTACTCAAAAGTGTGTTTTAAATCAGTTGCATCAGTGTAAAGCCTCAGGCCCCATGAAGCAGAATATGCATTTTAAGGAGAAAGGCAATGTTATGTAGAGTATAATTTGAAAAACACTGTCTTAAATAATAGTTCTAGGTACAAGTACTGAAGGCTTCCCACTGCCTGCACAATGCCACCTGTGGCTCCTGTCACTGTCACACACATATGACATGATGATTCCTTCCCAAGCACCTGGTGCTCCAACCATGTGGCTTTGGCACAGTTTGAGGGCCCTTTTATATACTTGAAAGTACTGCCTTTGCCTATGAGACATCCCATATGAAGCCAGCCAGGGTACTGCCTGAGGCTTAATAAGTCCTCAACAGACAAAAGCTATGTAGTAAACCTACTAAGCACTTTACCTATAATCTTTGATTTAATCTTTGTAATACCTCTTTGAAGTACCTGTCACTTGTCCCTTTTTCTTAGAGAGGACATGGAGACCTGGAAAGGTTAAGTAGCTTGTTGGAGTCACCCATCTAGGAAGGGAAGAGTCACCTGAAGCTTTGTGCTTTACTTCCCTGGCACTAGGACCTCCCTGTGTGCCTGACTCTCTTGTGGGCGAGCTCCCCCTTGCTTTCCAAAACCAAGTTCAAATTTGTACATCCTGCTGTCTGGCCCTAGTTCAGCTTTCCTCAGGTTGTAACTGAGACAAGATGACACCAACCAGCTGCAAGTGGGGAGAAGGATCCTGGGCTGCTTTCCCATCTCTAACCATAATGCTTTCTCTCCAGTTGAACACATTTGAATATGCCAGGACAGGGCAAAGCAGGGGGAAGTGTACCATGCTTTACCCAGTCTAGAAATCAGATCAACATTACTGTGCATCAGAACAGCTTTGGAAGATGATTCGGTGATGCAATAATATACAGTTCTAAGAAATAAAACCTGGAATAACAACTCAAGGAAGTCAATTCTAGGAATTAAAAAAATGTTGTTGCCTGTGCCTCAAACACTTTGTTGTCTGATTTCTAAGAGCACTAATTCTGAATGGATCTAGGACAAGGTAAGAAAGAAAACTTTGCATGTGTTTCTATTTGGAGTCCTTTTCTCACTCAGAAGTTGTAAATCAACTGTCTAACATGCCTGAGATACTAGTTTATGTCCTGGAAGGTAGTCAATTTGTCTGGAAGAACAGACACACATTCCACAGGTAAACCTGCTAGTAGGAGGGAAATCTGCCCTGATTGGTTACAGGATAGTATGTCCAGTTCTAGGCTGGCTGTCTGAGGAGCCTTTCTTGGCAGTGGCTCTGCTGGACATGGAAGGCTGTTATGAGAGCCCTGAGGCTCATTTCTGTTCATTTCAAAGGCTATAGACGGCTCATACAACTCCATTTCCCTGTGACATCTGCAATCACTAAAATAAGGTTTAATGAGTGAGACACACCTCTCAGAGGTGAATGACTCTCTTAGAGGAGTGGTAAATGTACCAAAGATAAAGCCCACTATTTGGTAGCTAGAGTTGTGCAGCAAAAGATTCCTTTTTATAGGAATGTGAAAAAAACAGAAAGAGCCTAAACCCATGCAAATATTTTTTACATTTTTGAATAATTCCTTAAAATAACTTATCACTATGTATTTCAATAGTAGGTGCTGGTGCTTACTTAATACTTTACACACTAAACCCCTTTGGAACAAAATTTATAGAATACCCAGATCCTTAGGATTTACATGTGGTGGTTTGCTAACTCAGCCATTCTTAATCTCTGCTTAAGTTCAGTCCTGGCTGCCCCTTCACTCTTTCAGGAAACTCTACTCTCAAAGAGTCCTGGGTTTTCCTAGACTGAACAAAGGTAACCTATTGTCACTCATTAACATTCATGGCAAACCTAGCAGGGGGTGGCTGGGAGGTCCTGATAATAAAGCAGAGTCCTGTCAGTTTGCCTCGCTGAATTCCTTGTCCTGAAGTCCAGGGCATCCCAGGAGTGGCTTGAATGGATCCTGGCAGGCCAAACCTGTGCTGCTGTTCTTCAGATCTAACCCCGAATCCTCCCTCCCCTGCCCATTCCTTCTTATCTGTCAAGAAGGGCAGCTGTTTATACTGGAAGCCTCACTTCCATTTCCTAGGGCTATAGGATAGGTTCTGTTACAGGATGCGCCCTCCAGGGTCTCACCCAAACTGCCACTTGTGCTATTTGTAGTGACAATCAACCTCTTCTTTTACAGTTCAGTTTGTTTCTGGAATGATGTCATTTGGGGAAGGAGATCTTTTTCCTGAGGTGAGTACAATATACACTCAGACAAAAGGCTCTGTGCTGGGAATCAGGAGCAGTGCAACTTCTCTGGACACAGCAACATGTGCCCTTGGACACACCTCAGCCTAGTGGGGTCAATCTACCCAGCAAAAATGACACTAAGATACATGATATCACCATAAAACTGAGCTCTGATGAAAACCTCATAGGAAATTGTGTAACTTAAGATAAACCTGGCATAGACTAAAGATAGACTTGCCAAAAATCCACACAACTTGTGAGAATAATTGACAGTGAGTCTGTGGTAAAATAAGAAGAAAGAAAGAAGAAGAAAAAAAGAAAGAAAGAAAGAAGGAAAGAAAGAAAGAAAGAAAGAAAGAAAGAAAGAAAGAAAGAAAGAAAGAAAGAAAGAAAGAAAGAAAGGAAGGAAAGAAAGAAAGAAAGAAAGAAAGAAAGAAAGAAAGAAAGAAAGAAAGAAAGAAAGAAAGAAGAAAGAAAGAAAGAGGATCAGGTCATGAACTGGAATATTACTTTGATGTGACTTTGGGCAAGATATTTTTTCCCATGAGCCCTGTTTCACCACACAGGAATGACCACACCTGCACACAGGGAGCGGGTGAGGGTAAACTTTGACATAGCTATCATGGGGCCTAGGCCCAATAGTTTTGCCCATGCTTGAGCTGGCTCCCTGTGCCCTAGCTTTAGGGCCCAGAGGAGAGGCAAGGCTGGGACTTCACCTTGTGGTTGTAAAAGTGTCCATTGATAGAGAACCGGTGTTGCCGGATCCTCTGGGTCTCGCTGGGTGTGCGGCACCTGGGCCTCCTCTGGATCACACAGCCTGCATCACTTTTGGTACGCATCAGCTGTGGGACCTCCTTGTCCTCCTCCAGGGGCTCTGCAGTGAGAAATAATGACAGGGTCAGGCCCAGGTGGAGTAACAGTGACAGAGAACTGTTGTGCCCCAGCAGTTGTGTGGTGCATGGGGCTCAGCTCCCTAGAGCCCTGTGGTAGCACCATGCTGCAGCAGATGGTAATATGAATGCTATTCCTGTGACAGAGGCGGGGTCCAGCTTGGTGATGCCCAGTTTGAAAGACAGGAAAGACATCCCCCCAGGTAGGATAACCTGTGTTACTGTATCACATTGCCATAGCCTGTGGGACTCCGTCTCAGGGCACCCAGGGCAGGCCTTTTGCAGCCCAACCCTATCCTCTGAACAGGTTCTTCACTGAGTGTGAGGGGAGGGAATGAAGAAGACAGACAAGCAGTTACAAATTCCAGAGTGTGAGGAGGGGTCGGTCCTACAGGTCTGCGAGGCCAGGAGGGTTCCAGGCCCTCTGCTAACTTTCCCCTCTTTCTATAACTCAGCATGGTGCAGGAGACTCAGGTCACTAACAAACTATGTCACCTCTGCAAGACTCTTCTTCCTTTTCTGTGAGGCTTCAATGAGAAGGCCTTGTGTTCCCCCTGAAGACAAATGAAGCCACTCTGCTACTCCACAAAGCTGTTCTTCAGAGATGGGGACTATGAGCCAACCCCTCTGCTCCCACCCAGGGTGAGTGAGACAGGGATGCAGGCAGCTTGTGGTTCTGCTTACCTGAGCTGTCTCTGGAACTCTCAGCCCTATGCTCTGAGGGCTGAACACTTGGCCTCTGGGCAGAGACCCTGCCATCCTTAAGAGGTGGCTCCTTTCTGAAAAGACATAATCATAATGCTGGCAGAGAAAAGTAGCCAAGACCAAAGGGAAGAAGCAGCTGCCTCTCAGAGAGGACACAGTTGAGAAGTAGGACAGGTTGAGCTGAGGCTGGCATTCACACCAAGAAAGTCATTGTAAAATAGTAAAAGAAAAGCACAGTATTACCACAGTGTCTTCTGTAAAAAAGAGGGGATCTGTTCTGAAGACCTAAACAGTCTCTGCTTTGCCACACTGCATGGACACATGGATGCAGCAGTGTGCACATGCACCTGGGCACCAAGCTGAAACAGGCCAATTCTGCTGCCAAGTGCCAAGTGGGCTCTGGTGTCCCTCAGGCCTGGTGGAGTGCTGGGCAGGGGCAACCTTCAGGAGGCTGGCCCCTGGGCCTCTGAGCTGGAGAAGGAATAGGTATGATGGGAATTAGCCCCATAGCATGAAGGAGCCAGAGAGAGGCAGACAGAGGAGCCAAATCTACACTGACAGGCCTCTGAGGTTCCTACTGTCTATGACTGCTTTAACCCTGGAAGTGGGAAATATATCACAAGGCTTTTTATGAAGCCCATCTGAATGAACTTTATGCTTTTAAGTCTGTTTGCTCAAAATTTGATATGAGTGACTAGGAACACCTGAGAATCCACCAGGGGTGTCAATGTGCTAAGGATCCTCAGAGCAGCAACTGTATTTGAATATTTGAAGAGAAAAATGATATTAAATATCAATAAATTTATAAAGATAAATTCTGATATTAAAATAAAAGCAGAGCAGTAGGAGGTTAAATTTGTGTGAATTTTTATGGTAGAACAGAAAATGGTGAGAAATGTTCATCTTACAGAGGGGCCTCCTGTCTATAGTCCTCTCTTCTTGCAGACAATTTGGTTAATGTGAATGTTTGAGAAACAAAACTGAAGGTGGTAGGAACCTGGAACAATCTTCAGGAGGGAAGTGACCTGGGTCATCTAGAAAGATTATCCTGCAATGTTGGCTAGTAAGGTCGCATGTGGGCAGGTGAGGCTGTGGCTGAGGCAGTCATGAGGTGACAAGGGTGAGACTGAGTGATGCTCCCACGCTTGTGCCCCATAGAGAAGCCAGGCTTTGCCCACTGATAGCCCAAACAGTACACTTTGGTTGAACCAGAGTGGTCATGGAGGCCACCTACCCACACCCCACCCAGCCCACACTCACAGGTGGTAGCTGGACTGTCCAGGTACCAATGATGCTGAGGAGAGGTGCACTGGCTCCCTGTCATCCTGTATCTGGAGCTGGATGGGCCGCCTCAGTCCCCAGGCAATGTTGAGGAGCCCCTCGATGATCAGAGCTCCTTCTTCCTGTGTAGGAAACCTACACAGGTCAGTCATTTCCCCCAGAGGAAACACCCTCAGGAGTCACTGCTTATCCTCCCTCAGCCCCTTAGGACCTAGCCCTCTGGACATGGGATGCCCTGGATACTCAAGCCCCCAAACATACCACCTCCTACTTGGGGTCCTGCCCTGGTGGAAACCCATAAACTTCTACATACTCCAATGCACAAGTCCACAGGATCAACCAAATGAAGCCTGAAGCATATTCTTCCACTTGTTGGCCCTCACCTGGCCAAGGGAACAACTGGGGACAGAGTGGCTGACTCAGGTGTTCCACAGGAACCCAAATGCTGTACAACGGTATGTCCACTCAGGGAAGGAAATGTGGTCTAGGGAAGCACAGTGTGTCAACATCCAGGTGACGCAGGGTGCCTCTCCACCCATGACTGTGCCTGGGTCAGGGTCCCATGGTCACCAGGTCCTACTGGGAACATGTTGAGGGTGCTGATTCCACACCTACCGGAGCAGAGGTGGCAGCTCCTCAGAGCTGGGTCTCAGCCTCATCCTTCTCTCCACATTGTTCCCTTTAGTGGCTGAACCCACCACCAGATTTCTAAGCTGGCTTCTTTGCTGAGGGCCTGTGTTGCTTTTTCTCACTACCTGAGACATGGCCTGCCCCACGTCCAACATGGACATGTACACTCAGAATACCCATTAGCTGCTCCATTGGCCCATGCACAGCAGCTGAGTCAGTCCTTCAATGAAGTAGCCAGAACTGCTTCACCCTTGCTCAAACCCTGCAGTGTCCTTCCACCCCCTCGAAGGGAAAACAAAGTCCACCCCAAAGTCCAATGACTTCCTCCCACAAGGGCCAGTCATGCAGGTCCCTTGCTGTTTGTCTCCTGAGTGTGTCCAGCACACTTCTTCCGCAGGGACTTTGCACATGCTATTCCATCCACTGGGATCACAGAGCTACCATCTGTTCAGATCCCTACTAAATGTCCCCTCTTAGATTAGACACTCCTGACCACTCTGCCACAGAGGCAAATGTACTTTTCTTTGCAGCTGCTATTAGTACCTGAAATGATAGCACCTATATACTGAGCATGTGATTGTCTCCCTCACTGGAAGGAAAGCTCTAGAATGGAGTTACTTTGTTCACTGCTATGCTCTCTGTGCCTAGAGCAGTCGTTGGTACATGGGAACACTGATTAGATACCTGGGAACAAGGAAACAAACAAGTTCTCATTTGAGAGCATTACATCTGGAAAGTAGCAAAACGAGGATGCTGCACACTATCCTTGGTCCCAGACCAAGGTGGGCACATCTCACCTTGGAGCAGGCTTAAGTATCCCGGCCTCAGCTGCCTCTAGGCTAACCCCTGCATTGCCATGCCTGGTGAGGCCTCCTCATAGGTTTAGGTTCTGGGTTCTGCCAGAACCAGCACTAGGCTAGAGTGTCTTGGAGTTGCAGGGTGCCGGTGTAATACAGTGGGGAAATGCTTCTAGGTGGTGGTAGCAAATCCTAGGGCTGCCCCTCACAGCCGTCTGGGCCTGAGGTGCCCAGGAGTTATGCTCAACCCGCCCTCCAACCTGGCCTTACAGAGTGCAGAGTACACATTTTCAGTGTTTCCCACAGGCACAAACACTTGTTCCAGGCTGGCAGCTAGCTGGCCGCGCGCACCAAGCTGTTTTCCTTTGAGAGCTTTCCTGAATGCTGCTATTTTGGGCTCTCATGACAAGAACTGATGGCTATTGGAAAGGTATAAAAGCTGCAGGGCCTCAAACTTTGCCAGATAGCTCACTCAGGGAGGCTTCTGCTCTAGACCGTGGCACATCGTCCTCACTGTCTTTCTCCTGACAATCTGACCCCAGACACAGGGCTCTGACTGCTGGACCCCCAACCCTATGCCCCAAGCTTCTTGGCACCTTGCCTTGGACTGTCCTTGCTTATCCAGCATCTCCACTACCCCCACGTCCTCTCAGTTACAGGTAAGAGAGGGAAACTGCCCTCTTGATTTGAGATAAAACAAAAAGGCTTTGTATATCTTCTAGGGCAGCCCTCAGCCTGGGATTTGCAAGACCTCAGTGTGGATTAGAGATGGGGGTGCAGTTAAAGGTAGTGACAGTAGCTGTAGGGGGCTTTATATCCTAAAGGGATTTCACATAAAGCATCATTCATGTGTTTCTCACAACACCCCTGTGAAGCAGGTATTTACAGTCCTGTTTTATGGATGAGTAAGTAGAGGCTTGGAGAGGTGACATTGCTAAAGGTTCCCAAATCAGGAAGTGGCAGAGCCTGGTTTTAAACCTAGGTTTCCTCTGACTCCGGTCTGTTAGGCTAGGTTCTCTTATTCATACAGGTTCTTAAAATACAGTAATGATAGAGTCTTAAGTACATGGGCTTTTAACGTTAGCAGAAAGGAGAGGCCAAGGAGTTTGAGGCTAGCCTTAAAATTGTTCTTAGGCAGCCTCAGCTGGGGCAGGGGTTGAGGAAACAGGAGTGGCATGGCAGACCCTCACCCCTAGTTCTCTGTCAACCAACAGGTTGCTACTTCCCTATGGTCAGCAGCCATGAGGTCCTGGCTTCTGCTTTCTGTGGCCCATCTGCCCACAATCTGGGAGAGGTGGGAGGAGATGCTGCCTGTGGGGCCTGGGCAGGAATCCCTGGCTTCCCTCAGCCTGGATGACTACATGAGGTCCACCTGTCAGCAGGTGTAGTCCACCTCAGAGCTGAACGAGGCTACAGTCAGGGCCCAACCCAGCAGCCCCCACTGGCTAGCCCAGGCATGCCAAAAGAGCTACCCTACTGGGTTCCTACAGGACACCACCACTCGCTTCAGCAGCCAGCAACCCCCACTGCCTCTGGCTAGTACTGTCGATCCCCTGGACTGGCTCTTTGGTCAGTCCCAGGAAAGGCAGATGAGGTGGAGGGACCTGCCAAGGAGGACTGGTCCCTCTGTTGAGCCCTTGGGTCCTCACAGAGAGATGAATAGCAGCAAGGTCTTGGGGAGCCCCAGAGGGAAACTCCGTGATTCCAGGGCACCTGGGTACTATCTGATGAGACCATTAAGGGACTGGAACCAGGGTTCCCAGACTTCCCGGCAACCCCTCCAGGCCACAGCTTCTCCACCAAGCTCCAGCCCCAGCAGTGTTCTCAGAACTCTCTATTTGTACCTCCCAGTTATCCATGAACTCTGACCTCTCCCCAATAAAGGCTTCTGCACAGAGCAAGCTGGTCTGTATCACTTCTCCATTTCCCAGGTCTTTGGGAGGGAAATGAGTTTCTGCAAGGTCTGCCTGCTCTAACAATTCATAGTGAGACCCTACTCTGAACAGTAAGAACAGCCTGTTGCACATGATGTCATGTTACTGGTCCAATTTGCATTGCTCCTTACAGGCTGATCACCTTGGGCAAGTTAATTAATACCTCTGTTTCTCAGTTTTCTCATGGGTAAAATGGGAATAATTAATGGGAACTGCCTCCTAGGCTGCTCTCAAAAGTAAATGGGATAAAACTCAGACATATCATGGGCACATGTTACAAGCCTATACATGAAGTAGCTACTGCCTATGTGGGGAAATGAGGTTGGGGGCAAGAAGTGAGATCTCTAGCCCCCAGCAGTTTCAGAATGAGACTCTGAGTGCTCTCAAGTCAGCCCCCTGGCCTTTGCCTTCAGAGCCCAGGTTCTATGAGGCCCAGGAGAAAACACGGGGTCTCAGCAAATGCCCTCACTGTGTTTTGGGGGAACCTGTCACTGCTGTATTGGGAGGTACCTCAGTGGCTCCAGCTTACAAATCCTGGTGTATTATCAGGAGTGTTTTCCCCAGGCTAAGGGCCAAGATAGAACCTGCACCAGCTCAATCTGCAGGGTGCCAAATGACTAGACCAGGTGATCTTGTCCCTTCCCATCTCGACCCCTTCCTGCTTCCACCCAGGGACCTCAACTGTGGGGTGCAGGGTGTTGTCTAGCTACCCTGTTCTCAGGCAAGTCCAGGGGTCAAGGCCTCACTCCACATACCCTCAGGCCCAGATCATCTTGGGCCAGTCCTTGGTTCCCCAGAAACTGGCAAAACCCCATTTCCTGGAGGAATCTGGCAAACAAGGAGGTGAGGGTGAAGATTAGAGGAGAGGGAAGATTTTCCTCCTCAGAGAGGTAGGTGACACATCAGAAAACTCAAAAGAATCAGGCCTGAGAACCTGTCACCTTGTTCCCTTGGGCTGGGCCACAGTTGGCTGACCCTGGTCAGAATGACAGGGACGGGGAGGAGAGAAGGACAGAGCTGGGGCTGCAGCTAAGCTCACAGCCTGCCTCAGCTTCCTCTACCTCCTTGGTCTGTGGACTATCAAACTTTCTTTTCTTTCTTTCTTTTTTCTTAAAGCTATTTTTAAATTGTTTTGGACTTTCAAAATGTCATCTGTCTTCTTTTATGTGTTCTGTGGGGAGGCAGAATGTAAACCATACATTTAAAAGAAGTTTCAGACAAGCAATTTCTCAGTTTCCTTATCTTTGAAATGGGGACACTAACACCTGTTCTTTGTACTTTACAGCAGTTGGGGAAACTAGACAGATTAACTTAGAGATGGAGTTATAAGCACTGCATATGAATGTTTGCATCTGTCACACCAGCTGTGTCAATGGTTGGCTCAAACTTCTCTGGCAAGATCTGTGTGGGAGTATCTTCAGCCAGAGTGTCCTTAGGATACTCTGAGGGGAGGGCTGATCTACTGAGTGGGTGCTTGGCTGGTGACTGGATGGGGGCTCGCTGGGCATAGCCTCACTGCAGCTCCTCTGCAAAGTAGCATGAAACCAGTCAGAGGGAGGGAATTAGGCTGGCCTGGCCAATTCTCCCCAAGCTCAGGGACCACAATGCTGTATCTGGGGTTCTGGTATCCTCTGCTAATGTCTCTCAATGTAAAAGAAATAAATGGTACCCTCAAAAGGTGCCAGAAAAGAAAATGAATGCAGGGCTGGGAGGGGGTTCTGGCATTCAGTGTCCCAAGCTCCTGACTTTCAGGACAGAACAGCCTCGAGAAAGTCCTCGTGGTAGGGGTGAGTCCTCCCACCACTATTGGAAGGAAGGACACAAAGTACTACCTGGGGGCAGGGGCAGGCTAGGATGACTTAGGAGTTCCCAGGGAATATGTCCATGGCCAAGCACTCACACAGGGGCCAGTGGTCTATCAAAAACCCACCATTACTTTTCTTAGGCTCTGCAAAGCGCTTGTGGTTGAGGGAAGAGACTGGGTGCAGTGCCTGACCAGGGCCCCCAGGAAGAGCTTTTAGCCCACTGAGAGCTGAGCACAAGGTTGGGTCAGGGGGCCAACTCTCAGAGGGGTCACACCCGCACACACCAGGACATGAGGGTCAATTAGTAATGAATTTACCCAAAGGTTGTCCATTTTTCTTTTGAGACACCAACTAGCCTGGTTAAAATGCTCTGCTATCTTTAAAAGGTGCAGATTGCTCCCAATTGCTCCCACTTTTCATTATCCCAAAGGCAAGGTTCACAATAGAGGAAGCGAGTGCCTTGGCCCCCTCAGCAGGGAATCGTTGCACCCAGCTCTTCAGGACATGTGCCCCAATCAAGGCCCCTGGCCCTTGACTACTGACACACTTCATCTCTCCAAGTTCCATGGACCCTGGATAGGACAGTGGCAAAGTAGTTCCCCAAAACTGTAGCAGTCAGGCAGCAGTTGCTCCAGGGGAGGCCCAGTGACAAAGAAAGAGGGATCTTCTTCAAGGGCCCCATTTGGCTCTGTGAGAGCACACCTGGTGCTGAGCCCCTCGGCAGCCTGAGGGCACTTTAGATGGGGTGTCAGATGTGATGCCCCGCTTAATACTGCTGGTGGTGTTGCTGTTTTGTAAACATCCGTGCTCAGGCGTCAAGGCCATGCCAGCACCTTTTACTTACTGCTGTGTCACCTTGTTTCACAGGCTCAAACCCCGAAAGCCTCAATCTCTGTCTGGAAAATGGTGGCTTCTATGTTGCAAAGCTCTTGTATTACAAAAAATGAAATAGAGGTGAAGTGCCTGGTGCTTGTCTGCTGTGCCCTCAGGGCCTGTTGTGCCCAAGGAGAGGCTGGCTGGAGGTGGCCCTGCAGCAAGTGCCTGGAATAATGAGATCTGCAAGGTCCAAGAAGCCCCAGGTTTGCATTCTGAGAAACTGCACAGGTTTGAATGCTGAGTTGTGGGTAGGTTATGGGGGAACTTGGTGTCCCAGGAACCATTCATGTGCTTCAGTGTCAGAACTCCATGCCTTCCATGCCTACAGCCTAACTTGTTGGTGGCTGTTGTCTCCCAAAGATGCATACTCCCTCAGGCTGGCACTCCCTTGGCTGTTAAGGCTGCAGAAGTTTCCTGAAAGGTACTTTGTGGCTCCAGGGAAACCAAGTAGGATCCTCACATCTTTTTCAGGGTTGGGAACATGAAAATCCTTGCTGTAGGATGTTAACTTCCTTTGCTGGGGACTGTCAGGAGCACCTCTTACCACTGTGAGGCCTCCCACTTCTTCATGACGACTGTCCCATCACACACAAACATAGGGCCCAGGTTCCAAGCTTCCCAGCCTGGCTCCCCACACAGCTATTCCTGCAGAGGGGACTGTTATAGGGAATCCCAAGTGCCAAGACCAAGCTCTTAGATCATCAGATCTCAAAAGTGGCCTTCCTCCTGGATCCCTTGGAGGTCCTTTAAAACAGAGATGGGAGGATGAAGAGTTTCTTACTCATCAGGCCTGGAGGAAGGAAGGTGGTAAGAACTGCATTTCTAACAAGTTCCCAGGTGATGCCAAAGTTGCAGGTGTGGGGACCACATGTTAAGAGCCACCATGATCTTAGATCAGTCCCTGAAAGGCCCAGAGCCAAGGAACAGGGCCCAGCCAGAAGACACCACCCCATAACGTCAACACAAGAACTGAGGTGGGTCCAGCTCCTCACTCAGCAGCACAGGTCATAACTGCCCAGAACACTAGAGCTCAGGATTCAGCCCAACTCACCCCAGGCCTGCTGGTTAGCCATCCAACTCCTATGCCCGGGACCACAAATGCCTGGCAGGGGGTTCAAAACCAGGCAGGCAGGCAGGCAGGCAGGCCCAGCTCTGGGGGCTTCCACTAAAGTAAGAAAATAAGCAATGAAACCAGAGACAAAAGGGCAGTGGGATCAGAGACCTGCTGCAGCAGGAGGGAGCTTGGTCAGGTGGGGCTGTGTAAGAGAGGCCACTCTGCAGAGGGAAGAGCATTAGCCAAGGAGCACTTGGCAGAACAGAGTAGGGAACAAATTATCAGGGGTGGCCCAGGCCACAGGCCGGTGAGGTGGAGTGTGAGGTTTGTACCAATCAGGTCATCACAGACAGCCCAGCACCGCCTGGATCAGAAGCCAGTGGCTTCCCTCATCCAGGCTCCTGAACTGTGTGACAATGGCTTGGCTTGGCTGACTGAGTATCTCAGGTGGTCAAGTAATGCAGTCTGGCAGGTGGGTTTCAGTTGGCTCTCCTTTGTGCCATTGACAGATGATGGCCAGTTGCCCACAGCTTCCTGGACATTGGGGCTCATCCTGTAGTCCACAGGTGGCAAACACAAGGCCCAAGGGCTGAATCTGGCCCTCCACCTTATTTTATCAGGCTCAGCACCTTGTTTCTACCCAGCGGCAGCGCTGAGCTCTTGCTTAACTGTTAAGGAGTAGTTACACTTATACAGTCGTAAAATTACATTTGGCCCTTTGACGGCAACTGCAAGGCTGATGTGGCCCCTGGTAAAAATGAGTTTGACACCTCTGCTCTAGTCTGAGAACTGCAGAAGGATGTGTGGCTGTTTGGCTACAGAGAATGAAGATTAATGAGCAGTGGCTTCCACCTGGATGAGGTGTCTATGTGTTGATGGGGACTTCAACTGCCCATTCTCATGTTCAACAACACAAGGGGAACTCAGAGGCTGCTACTTCTCATCAGATGCTGACAGGCCAGAGAAAGTCTAGGAGTCACCTGATCTCAACCTTGGAATCCCAACCCAAATAAAACCTTACCACAATAAGACTTTACAAATAAATTGAGTTAGACCAAGGTGGGGGCCCAATTCCCTAACCTGGGTTCCCTTGTGAAAGGTCTGAAGGTTCTAGATGGTGGCACGACCAGGCCTCTACTTGATTTGTGCAGTGAGGGGCTCCTAAGCTTGGGACCTGCTGGTCATTCCCTAGAGTTCTACAGACATGTTTTGTTTATCTCACATGGGGTTTTGAGGTTTGGGAAATTCCACATGAAACTGCAGATAGCTAACTTCTTTTGAAATATCAGAAAGGGTCTGAGTGTGCCAGGCCACATTCCTGCACAGCATCAGTGGGTTTGATCTGATTGGCACCAGTGGCCTGCAGGTGGGACCCATGCTCTGACATGTTCTCCACTCCCTATACCAACCCTGCCTTTCACATTTGAACCTGCCTGGCTCTGTGAGCATCCTTTGGGGAGATCTCTTCCATTTCAAGCATTCCCTCTTATGTTTATTCTGATTGATGATTGACAGGCACAGAGACTCCTTTCATGCCTCAATGGCCCTGTGAATTTGGGCATGCCAGAGCCCCATGCTGAGTTCCTTATTTGTGCTGTGGGATGGGTGGTCTCAAAGATTTCAAACTCCAATGTCCTGGCAATTCACCTAGACAAAAGTTTCAGCTGGAAGGAGAAGGCTCACAAGATGATTTCCACCGCTCTGAATTTTCACAGGAAAATTCTGACCTTCTACACCCCTTTTAGGGACCTGCCAGAGAGTTCCTGGCTGCTGGTCACCTGGTCCCCAACTCAGAAGACAGGTGGCCTCATGATTCATTATCCAAATACTCTCTTCTGAGAGAGTAAAGGGGATGATTTTAATAATTACCTTGAAATAACAGGTATAAACTGGGACTGTTTTCTGCAAATGGTGGATAAATGGTGACTCTATGAACAAAGAAAATAAACTGGCCTTACCTCTCGGTGTCTCAGCTGAAGGCTTCTGCCTGCATGGTAGCAGTTGTAGGTTTTCAGCAGGGTTAAGAGCTCTGACCTAATAAGGGAAAGGCACACACATACTTCTGGAGTGTGACCAGGCTTTTTTTTTAAACTGACATTTATAGTTAATTTCAAAATCTGAGCAGCAATGGCCTCAGTTTCCTCATTTGTAGAATGGGCATAACAGTACATGTCATGAATGGTCACACATAATTGGTTAAGAGATCAGATTGCCACTGGACACATGCCTTTCAGTCTTCTTGAGGATGTTACTTATCAGTCCTCATGGAAGGCATAGGGGTGGAAATTAGAGGGAAGTGAAACTCACAGATGGACCATATCATTGTACCTAGGGCATTTGCACACTTTCATTATTGTGGGTAAAAGTTCCTGACAGACTCCTTGTATTTCACTTCTGAGTCACTTCCTCAAATAAATCCCTGGGGCTTGGATTACTGACATTTTCAAGCCTCCTGCTTTTCCTCACTATTATCAATATTTCCTACAAGGGTCTGGTATGCCTGCTTGTGGGGGTACCATCAGGTTAGCCTGTCTCTTTCCCATCCTGACTTCCTGGAGGTATAATCAAGGGATGAAGATGATAGTGGTGAGTAAGACCCCAGAGGCCCTAGGGAGGCCACTCGGCCCAAATGCTTTCTCCTCAGAATAAAAGGCAAAGTCACACTTGTGTCTTGGCTGGGGTGTGGCAAAGAAAAAATAATGACAGCTGCCTGTACCCAAGCTGGGCAGCTCCATTCAGTAGACATAAAATGCGAGTCACAGATATACTTTTAAATCTTCAGTAGCCACAATACCAGGGAAAATTAAACAGGTGAAATTAGTTTTAATAACACATGTTATTGAACCCAATATATCTAAAATATTGTCATGTCAACATGTAATCTATATACAAATATTAATGAGATCTTGCTTATTATTTTATTTTGTAAGAAGTGCTTTCCCCCTGGAGCATCTTTTATATGAATGACACTTCTACAGTCACAGATCATGTGCTCAGCGGCCACACCTAGCTGGTGGCTCCCCTGCTAGACAGCGCAGCTCTAGAACTTTCTCAGGTAGCAGGTGGTGGCCTTTACCCATGATGGAACAACCCCAAACTGTGGGTGAACAACACCCACTCTGTAATGTGGGGGTGATGGTAACTTACAGGGGAAGGGATGTATAATGTCATGACAGCAACAAAGCAGGACTCAATGTTGCGTGTTCACTTGCTTGAAGCATGTGCATGTTGAAACAAAATGGTTAGGATACATATACATGAAATTAATCATGCTGTGGTGATTATGACTTTTCCCAAAATGGTAGTTAATGTTGTTCTTATAAAATTTAAATAAGAAAAATGATGGTATGGTAGCATTCTGAAATAATACACAATGGAACGCCATCTGTTTTCTTAGGGTCTCTAATAAGAGGACCCCAGGGTGCGGGGCTCGAGGGAACCAGTCCACATCAAGCAGGTGGCTTGTCCTCAGGATGGCAGATAGGAGGTCCCGAATTAGAAAATATTTAGACTCAGAACTCAAAAAGCAAGATAAAATGACAACTATACTTTTAAAATGAATTTTAAAAAGTATCCTAAACATTTTTATGAGACAGAAAGTTAAAACAGAGTAAGCAAAGTTAAAATTATTATGTTAATAACATATACTTCATCAGTAAAAACTCAAAACTCATTCTGAGGGTTTTTTTCTTTAACTATTTAACATATAGTAAGAGTGTTAGTATTGCTCCAGTTATTTTTGTTTGTTTTTCAGTATTGCTCTAGTTTTTAAGTAAATACCATTTCTGCAGAATCACATTGAGTATTATCACACTCTTCTGTTTTTGTGGACCAGAGGGGAAGAGGTCAAACCCACACCCTGAAGAGATCCTTGATTTCTAAAGAGACAGGCTTCAGAGATGACAATGACAACAACAACAACAACAACAACAACAACGTGCTCCCATCACTGTCCCTGGAGCAGGCGCACCTCATATCTGTGAAAAGTGCCCAGAATCCCTCCACCCAAAGGCTGCCTATGGAGTGGGGTGGCGCCGGGGGGCTAGCACAAGGAGACCACAGGCATGTAGCCCTCCCAGCACAAAGGCTTACTTGAGAATGGATTTGTTGTCACTAATAGGTACTTGAGAACTGTGTGGACAATCTTCCTTCATCTTCTCCTCCTGTCTGCAAACTCGGAAGTTACCTGCCAGAAAGACCAGGAAGGGCAAGCAGACAGGTGAGTGGGAGGAGCACTGGCTAGTGCAGCGCTCAGAGCCCTGGTGTGGAGGTCAGCAGGCTGGTCTCACCTTGCACCTCCCCACATCCCCAATCCTTCATTCCCCAGTCCCCACCTCACTCCTACTCCCTGGCAGAAGACAACCACAGCTGAAGGGTCAGACCCAGAGGACTTAGTGGAGTTCCATGCATGTGACACACACACATAAGCCAAGTGGTCCCTGGTGGGCCAAGGTCAGAACTGCCAAGTCAGCAGTTCCAAGCCCAACAGCCCCATTCCAAAAATTCCTCTCCATAATACCTAGGGATCAGGATTAATCTCCTAAATGTTTCAGATCAAGTGCTTCCTTCCCTCCGCTGGGACACCCTGAATAATGGTTTCTGTCACAATTACTCCTCCAAACCTCCAAAGGAGGTTTACCTCCTCCATTTCCACTAAGCCCAGGGTGGGTGGTCCCATGGCTGCTATTGGGGTCCACACACCTGGGCCAGCTATCCTAGAGATGGTTTAATAGGTACCATGTTCACTACTTGCCATAGACTGTGTGGAACATTTTCTGTGAATTATAGCAGGTCCTCGAATAACATCATTTCATCAAGTGTTACAACATTGATGAGATGCAGTAGGAACTTAACTCTCATTTATATCATTTAGCCTACTGTGAAATTGATTTCTTTAGATGTCGTTTCACTTAAAGTCATAGAACCTATTGCCAACATTAAGTGAGGGATTACTGTATTTTGTTTACTCCATACAACATTATGAAGTAAATCTCATCCTATTACTATTTTATGGATGAGAAAACATGAACAGAATTTAACCACTTTGCCCAAGATTCCCAGTGAATGAGGCAAAGCCACTGTTTGAACATAAGCAGTTAGAACCCATATTCTGTTCTCTTAAGCTCTTTTCTATAATATATTGATCTTGGACAGTGACTTAACCCCTTGAGGAAAGAGTGAAGACAGTGAATATAAAAAATGGAATCATTTTAACTAAGCTGCAAAAATTGCTAACATTATGAAGACTGAAGCATGAAAAAAGACTCCATTCCTCTTCTAATTAGCCCAGGAACTTAAACTTTTTGGAACATTCTAGTCCTGTGTCAATGCCTGGACATACATCTGGGCCTCTAGGTAACCCTCTAATTACCCTCTGAAGGACTCACATATACATCAACCTGACATCTGTTATCCAGACCACTGGGACATGACCAGATCTCCTTGCACCCGTGTTCCAAATGACCCGACATCCTTCACCCTGTCTATCATTTGACTGATAACTCTCCCAGAGCAATCCTAGAGCTAAGAATGCATGACTAATAATTTTCAAGAATGCACTTTTGCTATAAAAACTTTTAACTTTTCTTTCTTCTTTGGAGCACTTCTGGGCTTTTGCCTAACTATGTTTCCAGTCTGCAAAGTCCAAGACTCTTGAATAAATCTTTTATCTTTTTTTTCTAGCAAAGCCTTTTATTTTTAAGTTTAACACCTCTGAGCCTTCCTTTTCTCATCTATACAATGAGGTAATTCTGCCCTGCAGGATTATTAGTGGATCCACACAGGAAACTATCTGTCTCTTCCCACTCACAACCTGGAAAGGTTTGTGGAGCTTCTCAAACACTCCCAGGTTTCTCTGATAGTGATAAATTCACTGGAACTTTCTCTATCTTGTTGGCATCTTTTGCACTGATTCTTACTTCTCTAACTCCACATTACTCCAGCCAAGGACACTCTCTTATCAAGGACCTTTGTGGTTTGGGCAGTAAGCAATAACTTCACACAGTCTCTACAATTTTGACCCTGCCTCTACCTCCCTTCTTTCAGATAGCAACTGGGAATCAAAGGGATTAGAAAATACTGGGAGGTGGCACAGACAGGGTGCACAGTCTGTCTTTCACACTGAGGGTGGTTCCTTCACAAAATCCCTACATCTGCTCATACAAACCTGGCTCAGTCACATCTTCTTGACCTGTGTGTGTGCAAATGTTACTGTGGGTCCACCTGTTGTTTTATTACTATCCTCGAAGTGGAGCCTGTCACTACAGAGTACTTTGTCCCCTTGGGCACTGACTCTGACAGATCCAGCACACTCTCCCCCTGCTTGCTCGATACCACTAACAGCCAAGATGAGCCTTCTTCTCTATTGGAATTAGCACTTAATTCTGGAAGCAGGGGACACATGGTTGGTATGGAAAAGGGGAATTATTTGAGGGAGGTGGGGTTCTCAGTGACCTCAGAATCATTCTATAAACACCCCCCTTCTTTCTTTGTCTAGAGGGAGGCAAATCTCAGCCTGAACAGAGGGAAAGTGCCCAGCTATAACCAGCACAAGGCCCTACCCCTATGGGGCACCATGGGGCTTGAGGAGGGGACCCCCTGCTGAATTCTTCTAGGCCCATTTCAAAATAGGGTTTCATTTCCTCAGCACCACAGTTCTCCTGGGGAAAACATGACATGCCAGGCTCCCCCTCCGGGTTCTTCCTCAAATACCTCCTACAGAGTAGCTGACTTAATTCTGGGTGTAAGGCAGGGTGTCTGGGGTTCTCACTCAATGCTGTTTCTGTGGGCACATGACATAAGGATATCTTGCTTGGCAACCTCAATACAGAAGGGCTGCATTTACCCAGAACAGGAGGTGGTTTTTCTCTTGCCTTCCTCTTTACTGGGCTTCTCTCCCACTCCCCACTTGCTGCTCTGAGCTCTAGCCTTCCTGAGCTGCTCCCAGGTTCCCTAAAAGGCTCTGTGGCTTTTCCTCCATTTGGGCTTTCATGGTGCTGTTGTCTACTCAGAACCCAGCCTTCTCCCTGTCCTCTGCCCTGACATTAGCTCCTCCAAAAGTTGTTCATCGCATGCCCTGCTCCTGCCCCCAGCTCCCACTTGTTTTGACTCCCTTGGGAGAAGAGGAGTGTAGTGCTTCAGGGATGCTGCTTTTCTGTCTTGTTTCCAGCATTGAACACAAGACTGGCACATTGCAGGAGGTTCATAAATAGCTGTTAAATTATTAGATGAATACAAAAAGCCCCATGAGTACCCACAAGTCAACTTTTCCAGAGTTCTATATATATAGTTGGAATAAAACACATAAATGTCTTCAGGGCCAGGGAAGTGATACAGCTGAGACACTGGTCAGTGGTGTTCACAATGAGTTGGGGATCACATCCCTTCTCTAGAGGGGCAGCTCTTATGGTGTTTCAGAAGAAACCAGACACCTGGGTTTTTATTGGCTATATTTCACTGTTTAAAGCTCGGGGACTGGCAAAGACAGCGACTGGCCTTGTGACTATGTGATGGCTCACATTCCCCAGCCCTTGCAGTTGTGGGGCCACGTGACTAACTCTGCAAATGGAAGTGCTGTGTGTCATTTCCAGGTCAGCTCAGCTGAGCCACTGCAAACTTGCAGCTCTCCTGTCCCCTGCTACAGTGACCCTGAAGTCACATGTCCCAATTGGTGCATCTTCCTGGTGGGCAGTCTGTGATTTCCTCTGTGGACCAGGCACTCCTTGGACTGGGAGAGAGAAATCAGCCTCTGCTGTGATAAGCCTGTGATCTTTCAAGGATTTGTCAATGCAATATAACCTAGACTATCCTGACTAATGCAGTACATAATTCCAATGGAGATTATATATGTAACTCCAGACAAAACACACTTGCAAGACAGATAGATAGATGCCCTTAGTGGGGCTCCAGTTTGTGACTTCTGATTCATGACATGACTCAGTTTACAATACTTTCATTATCCCACAGCATGTGGGGAATATGCTCACTTTGCACTATTGTAGTAGGAACACATAAGTGGATTTCTCTGAAAGTCGGGCAATGACTAGTTATGAAAAGAAGGTATTTCCTACAGAGCTCTGGGCTGGGAGCTGCTAAAGTACCATGTGTCTTCAAATGCATGTATTTTCTTTAATTATAATTTTTTAGATTTTATTTATTAATTTTTACAGAGAGAAAGGAAAGGAAGGAGAAAGAGAGGGAGATAAACATCAATGTGTGGTTGCTTCTTGTGCTCCCTCTACTGGGGACACAGCCTGCATCCCAAGCATGTGCCCTGACTGGGAATGGAACCAAGTACCCTTTGGTTTGCAGGCTGGCACTCAATCCACTGAGCCACACCAGCCAGGGCTGCATGTATTTTCTTCTCTGAGCCTTAATTTTCTCTTCTGTACAATGGAAATATTGACCTACAATGGGATAGAAATTTTCTCAACAGTAGAACTCTGTTCAAATGAACATTATACCAAATCAGATGAAAATGAAAAGGGGCTGTTTTTGTTGACAGTGAGGTGGGTCGCAGGGAGCCCCATCCAGTGCCTTGCCTAGGGCTCTGGATAATACTATTTGCAAAGCACTGGGCTGGATATCATGTGAGCTCTTCCTCACAATGGCTCACTCAGGAGTGTTTTACCCCTGAGAGGCTGCTAATTCAATGGATATAACTAAGGTGCTGAGTGTCTCCAGCTAGAGTTGGGTAGCATCATCTGGGGGAAGCTGTGCAGAAGAAAGAATCAGAAGGAAAGAGAAGTAAGGTCCTGGATGGCAGATGGCATAGTGAAGGGAGAAAGGGGAAGGTGGAGCAAAGGGTAGACAGCTTAGTTTAGAGGGTCAGAGAATGAGGTCTTGATAGGAGACTCAAGAGTTGGAAAATTTTAGTTTAAGGTAAAAAGTTATAAGCCTTGTAAGTAATGGATATGTTAAAGCTTTCGTTCCAGAAACTACAGATAAGGCCCATCTTGGCTTCTGGGAAAACAGCTGACCTTCTGGGGCACTCCTAAAGATTACTGCCTGGGGACAACTGGAGGCACCCGGGCCTTTGTGTTCCAGGGAGAGACAGAGGACCACCTGCCCCAGCTAACAGCTACCTGCCCAGGACAGGAATGTTGCAGCTTCTTTCACCTAATCCTCCCTGAACCTCAAAGCCCTCACCGCACCTTGTTTATTCCCTGGTATAAAAATGTTGGCCTGGAAAGAAAATACAAGATGGTCTGTTAGGGTATGAACCCACCATCTTCTTAGATTGCTGGCCATCTAAATAAAGCACCCATAAAGATTCAATCACTGTATTGCTTATTGGGTTTGGTAGTGACAGGCAGCCTGAACGCTGGTCTCTTTTCTGGTTTCAGTCTGCCATCTCAGGTAAGGGTGGCAGGTAAGCAAGGCTTGGGGGAGGCAATGAAAGGTCCACTTCAGCAAAGGGGGGATCTTCCAACTCACTAAGCTGGGTCTCCAGCCTTATGGGGGGGTACCTTGGCCCCACAGAAAAACAACCTCTCCTTTGAGAGAGACACATATCTCTGTGTCCTCTGGCACTCATCATCTGTGTGGCCCTAAGCAAATCACATAGTTTAACTAGTTTACATGTTCCAACTCTTCACCCAACATAGGCAACATCTCCATCTCCTTCATTTCTGGTCCTGAGCTATGGGGTCACTCAGAGAATTCAACTTCATGTCTTTACACTGTGCATTTATGTTCCGTTTACCAGACTGAAGGTTGAGAGGATTGTTATTCATTTTAACAATCCCAGTGTTTTGTTGAGTCCGAAATTTAAATGCACATATACTGAAGGGGTGTCTTAGAGGTAACTTGAATGAGAGCTTCGGGAGAGAGAGAAGGCACACACCTCAACAAGAAAGTGAATGAAGGTTTTCCTCCATTTGAAGCATGTCCCTGAACCCACCCCTTCAACACCCACTCTCTGAGCACCTGTGGCAGACTTTCTAAAGTGTTTGCCAACTGGGTGCACTGAACAGCAGTTTGGAAGGGTGCCTTTTATAAAAAAGCACAATCTTAAACCCTAGGCAGTAGCCCAAATACAAATGGATTAAAGTGCCTTGGTTGAAAAAGGAGTGGGGGTGGGGAGGAATGGGCTGGGGCTGGCCACAGAGTGACAGATGCTGCAGGGAAGGCCGAGCCAGTGGCTCTGGGAGCTTCCTTTGTCCTGGTCTGCTCCCCTCCTGCAGCCCCAGGGCACACAGCTCAGGCCTCTAGGCTTGCTTCCCAGTTAGAAGAGGCTCTGTTCTCAGCATAGGAGGGGTTCCGGGGGAGTGTGCCAGCCTTGATGACCTGTCCCCAGTGAACAGGGAGTGAATTGTTTTAGTTTTCCACTTCAGTGGTTGCTCTGCCAGCCCCATGGAGGAGCTGCTAAAGGCAGCCAGAATCACAGCCTGCCCTTGCTACTGTCTGGCCTTCGGTTTGGGACAGAGGGTACTGAAGTCTTTTCAACTGCTAGGCTCGGGCTATCTCTCCTCTTTTGTGGTCATGGTGCTCTGTGGCTCTTCAGGTCACAACTATAGCCCAATTCCTCCTGGCCAATGGCAGAGGAGAAAAAGAAGGCTAACGAAGTAGAGTTTTCTTAAATTCAAATTGAGTGCACTTGAACTTTTACTTCAAGGCTGTGCACTGCCCATATTTTAGTCTTACAATGCCCTCTCTTTTTTGTAAAATAATGGCCAAAAAGCTGGTCATTGTTATCCCTACTTTGCAAAATGGAAAATGTGTCAATATCCAAACTAAAATGTTCGGAGGGTATCTGGGAAACCTGAAAGCTTGGTAACCTCTGTTCTAACATTTAAAAAAATTATGATTCTTATTTTATTCTTTAGGCATGATTAAAATCAAATATGTAACAGAAGTGACATGGGAAGCACCAGAAAGGAGAACAGAGCCTGTGGGAATCAATCTGCTCTCATCAGAAGGAGGTAGGAGATTCCAAGGGAGAGGGCAAATGCTGGTAACATTGCCGAACATTCCTGGTAAGCCTGTCTCCTGGTCTACAGGCTGTGGCTACAGCTTTCAAATGCCAGTCAGGGACAGCAAGGAGGCCTAGAAAACAATGCACCTTAAAGGGGCCCTCCCTGGTACCTGTTAGCCAGCAATGGCAGGAGTTGGGCCAGGAAAGAAGCTGCAGTGCTGGTATTAGCTACCTCTGAGAGAGGGTCTGGCTGGACACAGGCTGCTCCTCAGCAACACATTTTTGCTGAAAAGCCAGCTGTTAGGATGTGGATGGCAGGCAGCAACTCAATAGCTGCAGATCCCACCCCTTTCCAAGCTGCTGCTCTCACCCCTCCTCCCAGTGCCACCATTACATCCCTGTAGCTCAGTCGCATACCTTCCTGCCCCCATATTGATGGTTAGGAAGCCCTGGGAGGACACTGCACTGCAGAAGAGGTGCCTGCAGAGCCACTAGCCACCTCCCTTCCCCAGCTTCCCCTGGGCTGATCCCATAGAACCCCACTTGCCTTTACTATATCCTCCCATTTATGCAGTTCTGGGCTCCCACTGACAGGTCTCCCTGGGCCCATTCTGGCACTCAGGCTTCCCTGACATGGTTGTTCTTCCCCTTAAGAGCCTGGCCTTTTGCTCTCTTGAAAGCTGGACTTCCTCTGAGCTTCCTAGCAGCCCCAGCCCAGAGGCAGCTGGGTTCTGTTTCTGCCCTTGCTTTCAAGGAACACCAGGCTGGGACAAGAAAGCCTTTTCCAGTCCTCCTGCTTTCCCTTGAATGCACATTCCCTGGCCCAGCCGGACCATGCCCCTACCCCCACCCCCCTGGAACTGGGCTCACTATTCCTATGAAGAAGCCATCTGTGGAAATAGGAATCCTCTCAGCTATGCTTTTTGGTCCAAATATAAGCTCAGAATGACCACTGAGGCCTGGTGCCAGGGGTGCAACCCCTTTTGAGTGCTCGGTATCAGTTACTGGAAGGGTGCACTGGGTACACTGAACAGCAGTTTGGAAGGGTGCTCCCAACAGTTGCCTCCAGCTGTGCCACTCACTGTGACAGGTCTGTGCCACATGCAGCTGCTGAGGGTGATTTTCTGTGAAACATGGTATATCTTAGAAACTTCTGGGTCATGAAACCCTCTGGAGGCTTTTGAAAGTTTAACACACGATCCCTGGGAAAATGCATGTGTATGCACATGCACATACTAAATTTGCATATCACTGCAGGGGATCAAGAAGCTCTTGTTCATGTGCCCCTGGATCCTCAGACCCCAGGTTAAGAACTTCTGCTGAAATGTGCCACAGCAGAAGATAGGAAGCAAGGGATGTCATGGAGAGAGACTCATGGGTATGAGTTTCATTGGACTATGTGACCAGTGTGTGTGACCAGCATTTTGTGTCATTTCTTGGGCCTTGTTTTAGGCAGGACTGTACTAGCAGAGCCCATTCTACTTCTGAGGCTACAGGGATATGACACTCCCACCAACCAAGGTCAGGCAGGGCAAAGGGAAGAGGTTCCAAATCTGTCCCTCAGCAGTACAACCTGGGCAAGGAGGCCAGACAGCCAGAAGAGGAGACTGAGCGAACTTCAAGTTCCCCTTTAACAAGAGTAAAAAAAAATCTGCAGAAGCTTTGGGAAGTGCAGCCACTTCCTACCTCATTTTAATTTACTTTAAAACAATTTCAAAGTATTTTCTTCAGTGTACTCTGTGACAGGATAACCACTCAATCTTTACAAAGATCTGGGTTTAAAGCTCTGCTCTGTGATTCTTTAGCTGTATGACCTTAGGCAAGTTCCTTTCCCTCTCTCAACCTTAAGTTCCTCATTAGTTGAATCACTGACTGCTGTGAAGGATACATGTAAGATGGGCCTCACAGGTAATAAACAGAAGCTCCAATAATAGGTCATAATGGGGCTCCAGGGAGGCAGTGAGGCTCCAGAGATGGGAAAATGGAACTGACTCAAAGAGGATGGCAGTTCTCCCAGGAGGAGTGGCTGTGAACGAAGACATAGGACTGAGTTTACTCTAAAAACCCAGACCCAGATCCCCAGAGATCCAGTCCACAGGGTTTTCTGGTTGACCCCATAGTCAGGGTATCCCCCTTTGAGGCTTTGCATTTACAGGATCTGAACTGTGATATGCCTGAGTTCTGTTCATGTTCTTTGTTATGGGTCACTGTCTAGCTGACCCTGACCCGGGAGTACCCTGGACCTTCACTCTGTTCTCGACTTCCAGGCTATCCTCATGGTGGAGATACAACCCTACCTGTTTCACACTGACACTGTAATCTGTGGCCTCAACCTCATTTTCACCGTCAAGTCTTGAATCACCAGCACAACACAGAATTATAAGAACTAATGCAAATACACTTAAACACTGGCAAAGTACTAAAACACACCCCTTTACTACTTCCAGCCAGCAGTATTTTGACCCAAACTTAGCATGTTTCATTTTCCCTTCTCTCTTTCCCCTTCCTCTTCCCTCTAGCCCCCCTCTTTTCCCCCTCCCTGTGCCTAGCATCTCTCATCCTGTTGACAGCAGCAGCTCAGAAGTTACACAGGGGAGTAAGTAGGAGGCAGGCAGATCTGCATGTACCTATTAGTCTGTTAGTTTTACCAATTCATTTACTGTTGTTTTTCTTTAAAATCATAGCTGTAGACAAGAAAAAGTTCATGGCTTTGGAGTCTAACTTGTTTGTGTTCAAATTACAGAATTCCAGCCTTTATTTGCTGTGACCTTATTTAATTCTTTTGTTAAGTGTGGTTACTAACACTCCCCTTCCAGTATTTTAAGATAGCACTGGCACTGGTCTGTTATTCATGCCCAATAGGATAAGTAAACAGGGCTGTGCCAGATTAATAAAAAAAAAAAACTGAGGCATCTCCCAGAGTGGAAAGTGTAGGACTGAGTCAGGAGGATGGGAGAGAGCAGGGTGAGCTCTGAGTCAGTGGGTGAAATGAGTGAGGCCTGGAACAATAAGCCCTGGGTTCAAATCCTGACTCCACCACTGATTCATCTGGGTAGAACTGGATAATTCCCTAAGTTTTCAAGCATCAGCTTTCCCATCTGAAAATGGGGATAATGAAAGTATTAGGGCTGTAAGAAGGCATACTGTGCTAAACCCCCCTAACACAGGTTGGGGGACAAGGCAAATCCTTTATTAGATAGTGACTGAGAGGTAAGGATAGCAATTGTTTGGTTTCCAGGTATGAAATCTGAGAGTTGTGCCAGAGGTGCTTGGAGCCTCTTCCCGCAACTCTAAGATCAGTGTTTGTAGGATACTGACTAAGATGAGAGACAATGTGGGCAAGGTGTAGCCTTCGGTCGCCTCACCTGTCTTGCCCAGGTTTTAGCCCTTAAAATGCCCTCCTCTTGGAGGAGGTGCCTGTAGCAATGCCCACTCCCTCCTCAGCATTAGGCCGAGGCTCTTAGTGAGCCAGTCTGGCAGAGGGAGGGGACCCAGCTTGCAGGAGTAGAGGGGCACAAGTGCCTAGGTTCCTGGGCTTGGCGGCGGGCTCGGAGGCAGAGGTGTCAGTGTTAACTGGCCGCCCCCGAACTCTCCTGCCCACGTATCACTCACCGTCCACATGTCGCGTAGATCAAAGGCCGCTGTCAGCACTGCAACCTCACTAGCTCCCGCGCTGCGACTAGGCGTCTACTGCCCAAGGCTGCCGGGATTCGGTGACTCTTCCG
>CM052542.1:94525411-94598480 GCA_028533065.1 Trachops cirrhosus | reverse complement strand
GCTTTCGGGGATGTTGGGGTGTTGGGCCTGCGGGGTGTCCTCCGGTCACCCGCAGGGCGCCCGGAAACTCGCGGAGGAAGCAGCCTCAAGAGTTACTGGCTGGGAGGGTCCGAATACGTTGGGTAACCCAATTCCTTGGGTTTCCGACAAAGGCCGCTGTGTGGGCGTTTACTAGTTACTAGTGTGCTCATCAGAGGGGTAGGATGATATCAGTAAGGCCCTGAGCATAGTTATTTTTTTGTTCAAGAGGCGCCAGTTGTGGAGGGCTGTTTGCTTAACGTGGCCTCTCAGATATCCACTGCGTTTAAGAAATCCTATGGGTTAATAAAGAGGAGAAGATAAACTCTATCAGCGCCTGCCACACGACTTCGTTTGCCTGTGGCAGGCAGAGGGCAGAGAGACCACAGGCTTTTGGGGAACTCAGAAAGGTTCAGTGTTTCTGGGGTGTGTGAGTAGCAGGGCACGGGAAGAGGTTAATGGAAACATCTTAGATTTTTGTTTTAGTTCCTATTTCCCAGTCCTGACCTCAGAATGGACCTCTTTCCTACCCCAAGATGAATCATTTTAGTTTCATCTAATCTGTGGTTCTTAATCTGTTTAGAATCACATGGCCACTTTAGAATCTTACATGAACTCTAGAAAAATGCAGGTGCCTACATAGGCAAAGATGAGCTCAGTTCAGTTTATGGTCCTGGACCCCATTTTGGAGAGGCTGTGCTAATAATAATCACTGTTATAACGACTGCTGGATTGGGGTGAAGAGTTTGGGCTCTGCCATCTATTGGCTTGGCCAAAAAGTCTGTTTCGTTTTTTTTCTGTAAAATAAAACCTATTTTTCATTTTCACCAATAACTTGATTGATTTGTATATTTTGAGCATGTCAGCTATCTCCCTCTATTGGCTTCTAGTGGGTAGAGGCTAGGGGTGCTGTTAAACATCTTGCCATGCGTAATACAGCCTCACAGCAAAGAATTATCTGGTCAAAATGGCAGTAGTACCAAGGAACTTCACAAACCACTTTTGACACATTTCATCAGTCACAGAACCTTTTCCATACACTGCACAAATCTTTTTTTGTGTGTATGTGTGTTTTTAGCTGTGTTTTTACCTTTATTGAAATAATAAAGCATAATATGCTTAATAAGCATAAATGTTGCATATTTTCTTCCATCTTCAATGTTAAAATGGCTACATAAAAGTTCATCAATTTTGATAAGTTTTTTATTTTTAAATTTATTGTATTGATTATGCTATTACAGTTGTCCCCTTTTTTCCTCCCCTTTATTCCCCTCTGCCCTGCACCCCCTGCCACCAGCATACCCACCTCCTTAGTTCACGTCCATGGGTTGTGCATGTAAGTTCTTTGGCTTCTTCATTTCCTATACTATTCTTAACCTCCCCCTGTCTATTTTGTACCTACCATTTATGAGTCCTATTCCCTGTACCTTCCCCCCATCCTTCCCTTTCCCCCTCCCAATTTTGTTTTTTTTAATGTGTGCTGATGTGACAGCTGTCACAATACAATTTAACAAAATTATTTCCAATAAAATTAAAGGCAACTAAGTACTACTAGAGCTATATTATGGAAAAAAGCTAAACAAACTTTTTGGCCAACCCAGTACTTTCTAGGTGAACTTGCCGTGTTGCAACCTCTCTGGGCCTCAGTTACCCGACCTGCAAAAATGAGGGGGCTAAAGATAACCAGTCCAGGGATCCTTCACTACTACCTTTGTGTGAGTTCATGGAGAATGGCCCATCCTCTGCCAGCTCAGGCTATCCCTGTGGTTGGGGACCTCCTTTCTTGCACAGTCCAAAGATCTGGTCATCAAGGCTAAGGCTAATAATTGAGTTTTTTGTTTTTGTTTTTTAACAGTGGGTAAAATGCAAGATAACCCTGTGAGCATTTATTTATGCCCAATAGGGTAATTAAACAGCACCACGGTAACACAACTTCCCTTGGGTTTTCCAACTCTTGAAAGTGAATTAATCTCTCATCTAGTTGATGCTATCTTTAGGGCCCCCTAGTCTGGAGTGAGGATTGGAGTTGAGGAAGCAACCCTAAATGTCCTGAATGCCCAGTGTGTCAGACTGTGCTAGGTGCTTTATAGCAGGGATACCAAGCAATTTTCTGAACCATCCTGAAGAGGGACATAACTATCTGAATTTTACATGGAATACAAGTGTCCATCACCAGAGTCCTTAGTTCCTTCAGAAAGAGGACCACCTTTTCCTTCAGTATTCAATGGAACTGCATCTGGCCTCCAGCTCATTTATGGTGGATGTTGTGGATATTGTTAGTTGCCAACCCAATATCTATTTCCTTTTTTGGAAAATAATGAAGAGAGGAAGGAAAGAAAAGGATAAGAAAGGGGAAAAAAGGAAGGAAAGGAGAAAGAGAAATTTGTTTAGAGCAGCAACATGCAGGCCCCTAGTGACAGCTCATGATCACTTGTATTTTTCATACTGCACTGTTGTAACACAACAAAACAGACATTCGGCTCTCCACCACCACAAAAGCCAAACTTGTGAGACAGATGCTGGTGCAGAAGGAAAGAGGTTTTATTCAGGTCCCATGTGACCTGGATAAATTGTGGACTTCTGTCACAAAGACCCTCTCCTCTTTCTGCTCAAGCTCAAAGTTCTTTTAAGGATAGGAGGAGAGGACTTTTTTCCTATCCAGTTACCTTTCTAGCTTTTTGCATGCTCTTGGGGGCCCTATCCATTCATCTTTCTAGCTTTCTGTGGGCACTTGGCCCGATCCTTTGATGTGTCTAGCTTTGGGTGCACTAAGTGTTAAGAACCTCCACCTGCTGCCATCTTGGCCAATGGGGGGACTCCCCAGCATTCTGACTGTTTATGGTAATACTCACAATCCAATAGTGAGTCATGAAATTAAGTTATTAGATGACTAATGTTTTAAAAAATTAAAGAGAAAATATCAGGGTACAGCACACATAGTAAATGTAAGTTGTATTTCATGAAACTGTTGTTTGTACTATTTATGCTTCAATTGTGTATATTAGGCTGTGATATGAAATGTTTTTCTCACTGTGGGCCACAGTCAAAAATGTTTAAAGGTGACTATCTAAGTCAATCTTGACATTCCTTTTCATGGCTTTTCCACCTTCCTTTGAGTCTAAAAGTGGTTGTATGACCCACTTCTGGTCAAAGAAATAGGGGAAAATCGGGAAGAGAGGGATTTTGAGGGAGAGAGAAGGTGACTGTTGCTTTACTGGTAGAAGGAACAGATGCTCCCTTCCCCGGACTTTCTGTCTTAAATGTGGATATAATGTGTAATGTCTGAAACATTAGGAGTCATTGTGAGATCATGATAAAGCTGGAAATATAAAGATAAAAGGAGTCTGGGTCCTCATGCACATCATGGAGCCACTGTACCACATCTGCTTACCCTAGAGTTTTGGCCATGGAGAAAATTAAAGCCCTATTTGTTTAAGCCAGAGGTTAATAAATATTTTCTGTAAAGGGCCAGATAATACATATTTTAGGCTTTGTGTGCTAAATGGCCTGTGTTGTAACTACTTACCTCTGCTGTTGTCATTTGAAAGCACACAAACATAGACAATGTAAACCAAAGGTCATGGCTGTGATTCCAATAAAACTATTTACAAAACAGTTGGCAGGCTACATGTAACCCATGGATTGTTTGCTAGCTCTCTCCCAAGATGATCTGGTTGCCTTTATTGGCTCTCTCAACTCATCTCCTCTTACTTCATGTCCTTCTCTCTGCTCTGGTCACACTCTTTTTCCACACATCAGTTTCACTCCTACCTTGGAGACTTCATACTTGCTGATCCCTCAGTCTGAGGCTTTTCCCCCAAATGTGGACAGGACTTGATCCTTCACCTCCTTCAAATCTTTACTCATAAATCACCTTCTCTTCAAAGCCTTCCTTGGTTCCCTAACTAAGGTGCCCCTCCCTGACCCACAGGTAATATTCTGTAACATACTATATATTTTACTTCTTTATTATGAGGTTCCTTTTTTAAAAAAAATCATGTATTTTTAGAGAGAGGGGAAGGAAGGGAGAAAGAGAGGGAGAGAAACATTGATGTACAAGAGAAACATAGATTGGCTACCTCTCACATGCCCCCAACTGAGGACCTGGCCTCCTACCCAGGCATGTGCCCTGACTGGTAATTGAACCTGCAACCTTTCAGCTAGCATGCCGACGCTCAATCCAGTGAGCAACACCAGCCAGGGCTATTATGAGCTTCTTAAGGTGGGGGGAGGAACTGTGTCTGTTTCCTTTGATACGGGATATGGACTCTGCCTGAAACATCATGGTGTTTAATCAATGTTTAGTATATAATTGATTTTTTCCCCTTTTTGCCAGATTCAGGTAAGAAAACAGACTCAGGGAGGCTCCTTATCCTATCCAAGGAGACACAGAGAGTGAAGTTGTAGAATCTGGGTTTTCACTCTGGTGGCCCTGGGAGGTCATGTTCGTGCCACCAATGAGTGAGAGGAGAACAACTACCTCCATTAGAAGATCAGCCTTAAGGGAGCTGAAGCCACATAGAAATTTCTGTAAGACTTGCCCTAGGGCATTACCCCAGTAAAGGAGGCCTCTGGGAGTCCATTAAGGGAACCAGGCATTAACCTGTTCACTTTGGGCATTCTCACTTTTATAGCATTCCTGCATCAGAAAGTCTTTAAAAAAGTCGTTATTTTGTGAACAGTCCAGACTGACTGGTAAGATCCATAAAAAGCCAAATGAAAACACTTATGACTCACCATTTTTAGTTAGGAAAGAACCACAAAGAGTGAATTTATATTTGATTTACAAGTGGGAAAACTTAAGGGAACCTAATAGTTTGTGAGATATATGTGACACCTTGTGTCAGGTAAGTCTGCCACTAGGGAAAGGTGTTCTGACCAGCTTTTGCTTGATCTTTCCAGTCTGAGGGCATTGCTGCAATAAGACTGAGAAATTACCTTCTTCCTTCTGCTGCTTAGAGACTCAAGTCATAAAAATGCCTGAGTATAATCAATCATAAGTTGAGATGCAATTTAGATTTTTCTGAGTCTTCAAAGCAAGTTTATATATTTTAAACTAAACAGTATTAATTATGAGGATCATTTTAAGGCCATTTCCTTAAACCAGTAAAGGGGAATTTGAATGAAAATTACTGGTTAATTGCCTAAGGCCTTTTATGAATGACTTTGTATGATTTCTTTCCCCTTCTTTGTTTCTGACATAAAATTCAGCACAAGTGACATTTTAAAGTAATTTTTAATTTTTATTTTTTTAACTTTTTTCTTTTTAAAAAATTGTTCAAGTACAGTTTTCTCCATTTTCCTGCCACCACTTTCCACCAGCCCTACCCACTCCCACCTCTTACCCTTAATCCTACCCCTCTTTGGCTTTCTCCGTGTGTCCTTTATACATGTTTCTTGATGACCCTTCCCAGTTTTCCCCCATTATTGTCTTCCACCTCCCCTCTGGTTACTGTCAATTTGTTTTTTATTTCAATGTCTCTGGTTACATTTTATTTGTTTGTTTGTTTTGTTGATTATATTCCACTTATAGGTGAGATCATATAGTATTTGTTTTTCATCACCTGGCTTATTTCACTTAGCATAATGCTCTCCAGATCCATCCATGCTGTCATGAAGGGTAGGAGCTCCTTCTTTCTTTCTGTTGTGTAGTATTCCATTGTGTAAATGTTCCACAGTTTTTGATCCACTTATTTACACATGGGCACTTAGGTTGCCTCTAGCACTTGGCTATTGTGGATTGTGGTGCTATGAACCTTGGGGTGCATAGGTTCTTTTGAATTGGTGTTGCAGGGTTCTAAGGGTACAATCACAGAGGTGGAACTGGCGGGTCAAAAGGCAGTTCCACTTTTAGTTTTTTTGACGAAATTCCATACTTTTTTCCACAGTGGCTAAACCAGCCTGCATTCCCATCAACAATGTACTAGGGTTCCCTTTTCTCCACAGCCTCACCAGAACTTACTGTTTGTTGATTTCTTTATGATGGACATTCTGACTGGTGTGAAGTGGTATCTCATTAAGGTTTTAATTTGCATGTTTCTGATAGCTAGTGATGCTGAGCATCCTTTCATATGTCTCTGGGCCCTCTGTATGACCTCCTTGGAGAAGTGCCTGTTCAGGTCCTTTGCCTACGTTTTAATCAGATTGTTTGTCTCCTTGGTGTGGAGTCATGTGAGTTTTTTATATATTTTGGAGATCAGACCCTTGTCTGAGGTATCATTTGCAAATATATTTTCCCATATGGTTAATTCCCTTTTCATTTTGCTGACTTTTTTTAACTGTACAGAAGCTTTTTATTTTGGTGAGGTCCCATTTGTTTATTCTTTCCTTTATGTCCCTTGTTCTAGGGGACATATCGGTGAAAATATTGCTGCCTGGAATATCTGAGATTTTCCTGACTATGTTTTCCTGTAGGACTTTTATGGTGTTGCAGCTTATATTTAAGTCTTTTATCTATCTTGAGTTTATTTTTGTATATGGGGTAAGCTGGTGGTTGAGATTCACTTTTTTTTTTTTTTTTGCCTGTAGCTGTCCAGATCTCCCAACACCAATTTTTTGAACAGGCTATTTTTACTCCATTTTATGCTTCTGCCCCCTTTTTCAAATATTCATTGACTATAGAGATTTGGGCTTATTTCTGGGCTCTCTATTCTGTTTCATTGATCTATGTGTCTGTTCTTATGCCAGTACCATATTGTTTTGATTACTGTGGCCCTGTCATACAGTTTAATATCAGGTATCATGATCCCTCCTACTTTGTTCTTCTTTCTCAGAATTGCTGTGGCTATTTGGGATCATTTATAGTTCCATATAATTTTTGAAATGTTCTATATCTGTGGAATAGGTCACTGGTATTTTAATAGAGATTGCATTGAATCTATAAATTGCTTCGGATAGTATGGACATTTTGATGATTTTAATTCTTCCAACCCATGAACACAGTATATACTTCCATTTGTTTGTGTCTTTCTTGATTTCTTTCTTTAGTGTTGTGTAGTTTTCTGAGTACAGGTCTTTTACATCCTTGGTTAGATTTATTCCTAGGTAATTTATTTTTCTTGTTGGTATAGCAAATGTGATTTTTCCCCTGATTTCTGTTTTTGGTATTTTGTGATTGGTGTACAAAAATACCTTTGATTTCTGAATATTGACTTTGTATCCCACTGCTTTGCCAAATTCACATATTAGGTCAAGTAGTTTTTTGTTGGAGTCTGTAGAATTTTCTATGTACACTATCATGTCATCTGCAAACAATGACATTTTTGCTTCCTCCTTTCCAGTTTAGAAGCCTTTTATTTCTTTTTCTTGTTTGAGTGCTGTGTCTAGGACTTCCAATACTATGTTGAATAGAAGTGTTGAAAGAAGACATCCTTGTCTTGTTCCTGATCTTAATGGGAAAGGTTTTAGTTTTTGTCAATTGAGTATGATATTGCCTGTAGGTTTCTGGTATGTGGCCTTTGTTGTACTGAGGTATGGTTCCTCTACTCCCACTTTGCTGAGTGTTTTTATCATAAATGGTGCTTTTCATTATCAAATGCTTTTTCCACATCTATTGATATGATCATGTGATTTTTCGTCTTTCCTTTTGTTTATGTGATGTATTATGTTTACTGATTTGTGAATATTGTACCATCCTTGACTCCCTGGGATGAATCCCACTCAATCCTGGTGTATGAACTTTTTAATGCATTGCTGGATATGGTTTGCCAATATTTTGTTGAGGATTTTATCATATGTGTACATAAGCAATATTGGCCTGTAGTTTTCTTTCTTTGCTGTGTCTTTATCTGGTTTTTGGATTAGGACGCTGGCCTTATAAAAGGAGTTTGGGAGTCTTCCATCTTCTCGGATTTTTTGTGATAGTCTGATAAGATAGGGCTTAGCTCTCCCTTACATGTTTTGTAAAATTCTCCTGTGAAACTGTCTGGTCTAGGGCTTTTGTGTGCCAGATGCTTTTTGATTACTGCTTCAATTTCACCAGCTATTATTGGTCTGTTCAGGCTTTGTGCTTCTTCTTCACTCAATTTTGGAAGATTATATTTTTCTAGAAATTTGTTCATTTTACCTAGGTTTTCAAATTTCTTAGCATGTAATTGTTTGTAGTAATTTCTTACAATCCTTTGTATTTCTGTGGTATCAGTTGCAATCTCGCCTCTTTCATTTCTAATTTTATTTATATGAGTCCTCTCCTTTTTTTCTTGATGAATCTGCTTAAAGGCTTGTTGATTTTGTTTATCTTTTCAAAGAACTAGCTCCTGGATTAATTGATCCTTTGGATTGTTCTTTTGGTCTCTGTGTCATTTAATTCTTCTCAGATCTAGATTATTTCCTTCCTTCTCCTTGATCTGGGTTTGATTTGTTGTTTCTCCAGTTCTTGTAGATGTAGGGTTAGGTTGTTTGTTTGAAATTTTTCTATCTTTTTTAGGTAGGGTTGTATGGCTATGAACTTCCCATTCAGGACTGCCTTTGCTGCATACCATAGGTTTTGGACTGTTGTATGTTCATTCTCATTTGTTTACAGAAAATTTTTTATTTCTTCCTTGATCTCATTCTTGACCCATTCATTGTTTAATAGCATGCTATTGAGTCTCCATGAGTTTGAATATTTTTGTTGAGGTTGGTGTATAATTTCAAGTCATGAAGTCTGAGGGAATGCCTGATATGTTTTCAATTTTCTTGAAATTGTTGAGGCTTCTTTTGTATCCTATTACTTTATCTATCTTTGAGAATGTTCCATGTGCATTTGAGAATATTGCCTATTTTGCTTCTTCATGATGAAAGGTTATATATATCAGTTAAGTCCATTCAATGTAATGTGTCATTCAGTTCCACAATATCTTTGTTGATATTTTATTTGGAAGATCTATCCTTTGTTGACAGTGGGGTGTTAAAATCCCATACTATAATTTTGTTGCTGTCTATATATTCTTGAAGTCCTCCAAGATTTTCCTTATATATATGGGTGCTCCTATGTTGGGTGCCTATATGTTCATAATATTTATGTCTCCTTGATAGATTATTCCCTTGAGTATTATGAAGTGTCCTTTTGTGTCTTTTTTTATGACCTTTGTTTTGAAATCTATTTTTTCTGATATAAGTATTGCTACCGTGGCATTCTCTTCCTGCCTGCTTGCTTGGAATATTTTTTCCAACCCTTCACTTTCAGTCTGTGTAGGTCTTTTTTTCTGATGTAGATCTCTTGTAGGTGAAATATGGGCTGGTCATGTTTTCTTATCCACTCAGTTACCCTATGTGTTTTGATTGGAGCATTTAATCCATTTAAATTTAAGGTTATTATATATTTATTCATTGCCATTTTACCCACTTTTGTACCTGTGTTTCTCTCTCTTTCACTCTTTTTCTTCTTAAAGCAGTGGCTTTAGCATATCTTGCAGTGCTGGTTTGATTTAGATGTATTCTTATAGGTGTCTTTTATATGGGAAACTTCTTATTTTGCCCTCCATTTTAATTGAGAGCCTTGCTGGGTAGAGTAGTCTTGGTTACAGGACTTGCTTTTCATTACTTGAATTATTTCTTGCCATTCCCTTCTTGTTTGTAGTGTTTCAGTTGAGATGTCAGCTGCTAGCCTTATTCAGGCTCCCTTGTATGTTTCTTCCTGTTTCTCTCTTGCTGTCTTTAAGATTCTCTCTTTGTTTTGGAATTTTGCCATTTTGATTATGATGTGTCTTGGAGTGGGCCTCTTTGGGTTCCTCTTGATTGAGATCCTCTGTGCTTACTGTACTCATGTTACTTTTTCTCTCATCAAATTAGAGAAGTTTTCCATCATTATTTTTTCAAACAGATTTTCTACCCCTTGTTCCTCTTCTCCTTCTGGCATCTGTATTATGTGGATGTTATTATGTTTCATACTGTCCTGCAGTTCCCTTAACCCCACTTCATTCTTTTTGAGTCTTTTTTCTTTTTCTTGCTTTTTCTGGAAGTTTCTTTCTACCTTGTCCTCCACCTTGCTGACTCGATCCTTTGCTTCATCTATCCCATTTTTCATTATTTCTACTGTGTTCTTCAATTTAGAAATTGTATTCTTCATTTCCTCTTGGTTCCTGTTAATTGTTTGTATGCCCTTTTTCATGCTGATATAATTTGTGGTAAGTTCCTAATAGCTACCCTGTAGAGTTTGGTAATTCTCAGTGAGCTCATTGAGCTTACTGATAACCATTGTTTTGAACTCAGTATCTGATAGTTGACTTGCCTCTAGTTCACTTAGCATTCTTTCTGAGGATTCTTCATTTCCTTTTGTTTGGGGGTTGTGTCTTTGTCTGCCATTATTTGTGAGACTTTTATTATTTTCTTCTGCTTCTTAATATGATCTGTTTGGGCTCCTTAACTTTGTGGTGTGATCTTCTATGGTACAAGAAAGACCTGTGAGATTCAATGGTGCAGTCTCCTTGATCTCCTTAAATTGATGCTCTTGGGATGCCCTTTATGCCATTTATTTTCACTCTCTAGATGTAATTGGGTTTGGATAGTTGTAGTGTCATTCTTTGGTGGGTCCTTTTCTCCAGCTGGTTGACTGAGGTTCACTCAGTTCACCATGTG
Organism: Trachops cirrhosus; assembly: GCA_028533065.1. Taxonomy (NCBI): domain Eukaryota; kingdom Metazoa; phylum Chordata; class Mammalia; order Chiroptera; family Phyllostomidae; genus Trachops; species Trachops cirrhosus. The sequence goes on along the minus strand of CM052542.1, from coordinate 94,587,905 downwards.
TTACATGCTGTTGTGTAGGTGCAGCCAGAACAAAACAATGATGTCCAGTAAACAAACCCACACTGGGAAAAATAACTCTCTCCCACAATCCCACAATCAACAGGAAATGAACCTGTATTGATAAGGGTGTAAGGAGATTAAAACAAGTATAACAAAGGAGAGTGAATATGAGATGTCCTCCTGAAAAAAAAAAGATTTTGAGAGGGTAGTGGGTGTAGCACTAATGATTTGGGACTCAGAGCAATGTGAAGAGAGAAAGAAAAATTACATAACAAATAAAAAAGGGAATGAAGAAGCAGTATATTCACAAACTTGATGGTCAAGAAATGAATGTTAAAGCCATACAGGAAAGAAAATGTCACAAATCATTTAGAAGACCACAGTAGATTTCATCTTGGTAGCATCTAGTATTTACCTGTTTTTTCTTTCTGGATCTGCCTCTGGTGATGTCAGATGTTGACACCATCTGACCTTAGGTAGCCTGTTTGAGACCTCCAGGGATCTACTGTCTGTGGCTGTCTCCTTTAAGTGTTAATCTAGTCACTCTGCACTCCACAGTCAGGCTTAAGAACCATAGAGCAAGGCAGAATCCTTCTTGGAGTCGGGGCTGTTGTTTCCCCTCAGGCTGCTGCTGCTCAGAGGGAAGTGGTTTGCCTGAGCCGGATGGCTGCTGCAGTATGGGGGATGACTAAGCACTGGGATCCTGGCGGCCTCTCTCTCAGTTCTCTCCCGAAAGCCTCCACGTCCCCAGTCTCTCCTCAAGCCACTCTATTCCACTCTGCCCCTCCTTTGCCAGGAATCTACTGTCTGTGGCTGACTCCTTTGGTTTTTAATTTAGTCACTGTGCTCTCAGCAGCCAGGCTTAAGCACCACAGGGTCAGGGCAGAGACTTTCCTGGGGTTGGGGCTATTGTTTCCTGTGTTTTGACTGGTCAAGCCTGACAGGTTCATGAGATTCGGATGAAGGGAAGAATATTCAAGGAGCCATTGGGAGGTCTGACATGCTTTTATTCAAGGGTGGAGGATCCATGCATGCTACAAGCTCCATGTCCCCCTGCATGTCTCACTGCATGTCATCTGTCCCCCAGTGTGGCACTCAGTGGGGAGTCCCTACCCCTTAAATACTAGAAAGAAACAAAGCCAGCAGAGACCCAAAAGAGTTTGTACAACATAGCGAGATTCTGTACACGTGAGCCCACTCAAGGTTGTGGGAACACTGATTATTAGGGCCATTCTCAAGGGTATGGGAAAATCTTTCCCTTGGTTGCCAAGACACCTGGGTGAGGAAGACAGACTGCCTCTATTTACCCTACATTTCCCCTCAGGCTGCTGCTGCTTGGAGAGGGGTAGTCTGCATGAGTACCATGACTGCTGCCATATGGGGGATGACTCAGCACTCTCTGGGATCCTAGTGGCTACTCTCTCAGTTCTCTCCCCAAAGTTTCCATCCCCAGTCTCTCTTCAGGTGTCTCTAGCCCACTCTGTACCCGCCTTTGCTGGAGCCCATGATAAGTGGCTGCAAATGAAAATTTGTGTGTTGGTTCTTTAAATGGTTCTTTGAATCTCCAGTCATTCATTTCTGGCAGACAGCAACCCTGACACTTTTTTGCCACTGGTGGTTATCTGTGTACTTTTTGGGCTCTGGTACTCTAGGCTGGGCATTCCAGCTTAAGATTTAGATCCCACCCTTGTCAGGGGGATTCATTCGGTCACTTTATTATCCTTTTGGCACTGCTGCCTGTGGGCACCCAGCCAGTATTCTCAAGTCTCCACCAAACTCCTTACCAGTCAGGTTGTACTGAATCTGATGCTTCTGTATGTCTGAGGTTATAAGGCTTCTCTCTCAATATCGTTCAGTTGTTTGTTCCAGGTGATTTCTCCACAATTTAGTTGTAATTCCAGATTGGTCCTGGGAGGAGTTTAGTGTGACTTCCATTCACTCCTCTGCCATCTTGTTGACCCTCTAAATCAATTTTTTAAAAAGTCTGCATGATTCCAAATGTAATTCTTTAGAAAACAATTGAATGACTGCATTTGATTGAAATCTGTAAGATCCAGTTTAAACCAAACAGCTTTTCTTTGCTTTTAATGGGCTTCTTTTTTATGAAACTCACCAGCAGGAAGAGGCCATTTACAGAATGCTTCTTTGCATCATTTGCTTTGGTAGAATCCTTGAGTAGTGAGGTCATCCCATCGTGTGATCTTAACAAATAGAAGAATTTGCCGTCAGTTTTCAGATGCTTTCTCAAATAATCTGCACACCATCTATCCTTCTTTCCTATGTGAAATGGATTTCATTAACTCCATTTGTTAGCATATAAATAATAACTTGTTAATATATAGAAGTCTTTAACACACACCAAAGGAAAATTTATCTCCAAATAGATTTGATTTTCAATGACGTATGCCACACAGGTGCCTTTTTATTAAACACAAACACAAACACAACACATACACCTGCTTTATGTATTATTTATTGTTTATGGTTGTGCTTTGGAAGAACTTTTGTATCCTACCCTGCAGGACTAAGAAGTGCTTAGGCATAGTTTCCTAGGAGAGACAGAGCTTGCTTTAAAAGGTGATACAGTATAGCTAAAAATTGCCACTAAAACCTCCTTAGTTTAAGCTCTTTTCCCATTTGGCATGACTGTCCCAAGCTCTGTTCCAAAAAACATATGTGAGGATAAGGGTGGCCTGAACATCTATAGGCAGAGAGCACAAACATGCTTGGTTTGTTGATGAGTCAAAGGTCTTTCTCTTCACCCTCTCCTTATCATCTTGAGTCTGGACATATATAATTTGGCAGGTGGAGGGTTTCTTCAACAAGATAAATCAAAACACTAGGGGAGGGACATCCCTCCACTTCCTTAGGTTTTTCCTGCCATCTGAAGCCTACCCCCAGACCTGCATCTCTCCACTCATCCCATCCATACTTCAAACTTCTACTTTTACTTGACTGTGCTCCCAGAAGATGCTGACAGTGGGGTTGCTAGAAAGTTGATTATTATGAACGGACATTGTAACATCCATGAGTTGATGTTACAACATTTTTTAAGATGTTATCTTAAAAATAAGAAGAAAATAATTATGGCAATAAGAGACTCCTGAAAAAGTTGCATTTTCAATGTAACTATAATTTTAATAATAAAAAATTTTGTTGTTTAATATTTTGATTCATTTAACAAATAGCAAGACTCTTTGCTAGATACAGGGACCTGTGTGTGAAACAGTAAAAGGGCAGGAGAAACAATAGGACAATGCTTCTCAAAGGAGAATGTTTTAAGTAAGGATTTACCTCCACAAAGAGTCTAGTGTTGCATGGGAGCCAGAATTTCTATGAATAGCAAGATACTGAAATCCAAGGCTGAGAACTAATAAGTAGTTAGGACCTTCTCTCAAGCCAGATGTTAAACAGCTGAAGGAGGAGGAAACCTTCCAAATGGAGAATAAAGGAACTTTGAGAGTGCACAGAGCATTTGCACAAACAAAGGACATTTGTCCAGCTTCTGGGCTATGTATTTTAAAACAAGTCAGCCTCACAATATGTGGCTGTGGCTGTGTCCTGGAGTGAAGAACAGGCCCCTTGACCTCTTTTCCATGCACACAGCTTCCCAAAGGATGCGAGACATGACCAACAGGAAAAGGGCAAGCCAGCCAGACTTGACCTGTTAACCCTGTGTTTAAAAAGATGTTTCATCTGAGTTGACCTCACCTTTGAACCTGCCATCAAAACCACCTCTTTTCAGCCCCTGGTGTGACAGGGGCTGCCATCCCCAAGTTTCCTTACCACCTTTGTAACTATGAGCTAAGGACCTGTATGTTCAAGAGAGAATAGTGTTGTATAATTGCTAAATTTCTTAAAGTTTGTGTCCATTTGGAAATCAGAGTTTTCAAAGTGAAGCTGGGACAGATTAGAATGACGAGTGTGTTAAGTTTCTCCAGCTAAACGAAACCAGTAGGATATCTCCTGTTGAGATAGATAACAGGATATATCTATATCTATATTATTTATTTTACTTGTATTTATATCATCTATATCTATCTATGTATCTATCTATATCTATATATCTCTATCTCTATTTATCTACCATCTATCTATCTATTTATCTATCTATCTAAGAGAGAGAGATATTAATTTTAAGAAATTGGCTCATGTGATTGTTCATGGGGGAGCTGACATGTCCAAAATCTTTTGGACTTGGCAGTAGTCTGAAGATTCAGGTAGCAGTTGATGTTGCAGCCTTGAGTCTGAAATTTATAAGGCAGTTGGCTGGACACTCAAGCAGGGCTATCTGTTGAATATGGAGGCAGAATTGCTTCTTTTTTTGGGAAATCTCAGTCTATTCTTTCAAGGTCTCCAACTGATTGGATGAGGTCCACCCTCCACAATATGAAGGGTAGCCTGCTTTACTCAAAGTCTACTGATTTTAAATTATTAATCACATCTAAAAAAACAACTGTGCATGATGGCTTAGCCAAGTGAACACACAAAATGAACCATCACAACCAATGAGTTTGACCAACAGCTTGTACCCCTCATGCCCCTCTCAGGAGAGACTCCATGGCAGGGTATGGCCTGATATTAGGCATTCTAGGACTCTTCAGGATGTAACAGAGCCTCCTTTGCCTGAGATTTCATGTTTGAATGTAACCTAGATAATCTGTGGCAATTTTTGAGGAACTCTGGCTTCTCTATTGGTCTATTGGGTCTAAATTGGGGGTTTGCCATATAATAAATATTTTCATCTCTCTTGCCACCACTCAAGGAAAAGCAGCCATAGATAATCATAAATGAATGGCATGGCTGTGTTCCAATAACACTATTTATACAAATAGTCAGAGGGCCTGATTTGGTCCATGGGTAAGGTGAGAATTTGGGGTGATATCAAACCTTTTCTCTGTGCCAAGTTGGCAAAGGGGGTGGGTAAGCTATACTCTGGGTTAAGATACTTTCATCTACAAGGACTAGAAACCTCAAACAAAGGGACTTTTTTTTATCTCACACAATAAAAGGCCTAGGAATGGGTACTTCCAGTGTTGAATAAGTCAGTGTCTCAAAGACATCTTCAAGGACCTTGGTTCTTTCCACCTCTGTACTCTGTCATCTTCAGCATATTGGGTAAGTTTGCCCAGGTATTTTAAAATAGTTTCTGTTTTTTGGAAGACATGACCACATTCAGTAGAAGAGAAGGGTGTGCTCCAATGAGACTCATTTTAATAGCAAGAAAACCTTTCCCAGAAGGCATTGGGTCATCTCCTCTCACTTCCTATTGGCCAAAACTAGGGTATTGGTGCTGCAGAACTAGAGTGTGACTGGCTTGGTAAAGTGTCTGGCTGGCCAAGGGGAAGATGGTAGATTAGCCATGAAAATTCAGGCTCTGCCAGCAAGCAAGGGCTCAGTGGTGCCCCTGGGAAGAAGCCCAGCAATGCCTGCTCTAACTGCAGAGTCCTAGCAGATGAGGCGCACCCATTCCAAGGAGAGCAAAGCCACTGCTATGTGACGAGTAAGCAGCATCTGAAGGGAAAGAAGGATGGCAATAGGTTGCGGAAAAATTGAGCAGAGAAGTTGCCTCTGTTGAGTCATGTATGAGACTTTGGGCAACTGGAAGAATACCCTGGATAGAGAAAAGAAGTGAGACCATGAGCAAAGACAGCTAGCCCAACCATCCAAGCCAGACAGACGGGAACTGAAAAGTCCATGAAGATGAAGAGTGGCTGTGGGGACCTGAAGCCAGAAATTTGCCCACACCAGTGGCTAAGGGTGGGGGCCTTTAGTCATGGAACTCTGGCTGGTCTCTCTCTGCTAACCTTCTCTATAAGTTCCAGGGACTAGAGCATAGCAAGCAGGGGCAACAGAAGACCTGGGCCCAAAAGTGAACCTGGAGGGGTAGCTCTGGTGTTTATGCTGTGTTCCTAAGTGTCTAATTGACATTTATTAAGCCACTTCTTACCTGCATTGGGGTGGGGGAAATTCTGCTTATGCTGGGATTTTTGTCCTGGGCTTGGAGGCTGGCCAGGTGGGAACACTTGGCACAATTTCCAGGTTCAACTGGGTCCAGCTTTGCTCAGGTCCATCAGCAACCCAGGGAAAATCCAAAAGGCATCAGGCCTCCAGAAGAAGGAACAAACAACATAATGCATTGACTGAGTTGGGTGCAGGAGAGCTTGGCAGGCACTACACTATACAAGCTGTGTGTGTTGCGGTAGGGGTGCTTAGTGCTTAGAAACTGCCCCTGGACATTGAGCGTAAGAGTGAAAAGTGAGGCAAACTTATTCACAACCAAGTGGGAAGCTGGTCTTCTGCCTTGTCCCACCTAAGCTAGCTCTCCCATTCTCTTACTTCTTTTATTCTTCCCTGTCTTCCTCTTCACTTACTCTTGAGAAAAATTAGAATCTTGAATGATTTAATTGGAAGAGAACTTAGGGTCATCTGGTCAACACCATCCTCATTCAAAAGATGAGGAGAGTGGCCAAGGCCATGGGCTGGTGAGGTATGTGGCCAGTATCAGACTTTAGTTTGATGGCATTAAGAATCCCAGGAGCCTGGATTAAATACTGGTCCTACTGCCTTTTAGCTGTGTGCCAGTGTTTAAGTTCCTAAATTGTCCATTCTATGGCTTCTCACCTATAAATGTAATCATAATGGACCCCAACTCACAGGCTGAGAAGACTAGAAGAGATGGAACCTGCAGAACACTGCATGCCTGGCACACTCAGGTCTCAATTCTGTCAGTTGTCATTGTTGTTGATATGGTTCTTTGCCTTGTGCTCTTTCTACTGCACAACATTTTTATTTGTTATGTATGGAGAATATGTCTGCTAGCTTCAGACTCTGAGGGAGTTGGCCATGATTCCTCTGCCCTGGGATAGACAATTACATATCTGATAATATTCTAGTCCTATTGATGGGGGACTCAAATTTTTGAAAAATTTTAGTTTCAGATAATAGCTAATAAGCTTAGTAATCAATGTATGTAAAAAGCTCTTGTTCCAGGAACTGAAGGTATGACCCACCTTGACTCCAGGAGACCATAAGCAGTTTCACCTTTGTGCCTCATGAGGACTGCAAGCAATCAAGGTGGTATCTGAGCCATTGTACTCCAGGGTAAGATGCCCACCATCTAAGACACAGATAAAGACCACTGCCTAGGACACAGATGAAAGAATGCTGCAGCTTTTATCTGATTAACTTTTCCCCTGAATTCCAAATCCCTTATTTACACTCATCTTCACCTTATAAAAAAGGGTCGGTTTAAAATGGAATTTAAGATGGTCTGTTAGGGGATGAGCCTGCTGTCTTCTCAGATTGCTGGCCATCTGAATAAAGCTCCCATAAAGATTCAATCCTTGTTTCTGCTTATTGGGTCTGGTAAGTGACAGGCAACATAAACCATGGCTTTTCTGGTTTCACCACTTTTGAAGCTCAACACAAATCTAGCTTCCTAAATTTCCCCTTGAATTCATCTCTCATAGCACATTGTTTACAATGTTATTGTAATGTTTGTTCCTGTCTTATGTCAGCCACACTTAAATATCCAGCTATAGGATTAAACAGCACAACCAATTCACCCCTTCAACCCAGCACCTTGCATGGTTCCTGTTTAATGAATATTTGTTGAGTTAAACTGACTCGTGTTCCTAGCAACCTGTTCTCTAAGTTTATACTGGTGCTCCTGGTTCAAAAGTGAAATCAGAAAAGTCTGAGGTTTGTACCCTAACAGATCATCTTAAATTTCATTTTAAACCTACCCTTTTTAATGAGGAGAAGATATGTATAGATAAGGGGTTTGGAATTCAGGGAAAAAGTTAATCAGTTAAAAGCTGCAACATTCTTTCATCTATGCCCTGGACAGTGGCCATCTCACCCTGGAGTACAATGGCTGAGATACCACCTTGATTGCTTGCAGTCCTCTTGAGGCTTAAAGGTGAAACTGCTTATGGTCTCCTGGAGTAAAGGTGGGTCATACCTTCAGTTCCTAGAACAATAGCTTTTTACATGCATTGATTACTAAGCTTATTAGCTATTACCTAAACTAAAATTTTTCATCTCTTGAGTTCCCCATCAAAAGGAAGTGTACCCTGGAAAGAAGAACACAAGACTTGGGGCCTGTAAACATCCTATGGAGTTTCCTGAAGACTGAAAACTGAAGCAAAACTGAAGTTGGTGGCACCTTCACCCCATTGTGGCCTATGTGCAGCCTCTGACAGATGTGGCTGTGTAGGGACAAATGAATCATCACAGGCATTGACCATTCACTTGTTATCTTCCCTTTGAAGGGAAATTTGATTTGAGACTTACAGGGGCTTTTAATATACATTAGGTAGTAAACATTCCATTGGATTGGCTTTTGCACCTGCCCCAGTGTATTCCCAGTATATTTTTCCAGTTGTAATGCTCCCTACTTTCCCAGATCACTGTACTAAGAGACTATGCAAATTTCCTAGAATCTCATGCTGTAAAAAAATAATTGCACTGTTTATTTTTAGAGTCAGTATTGGATTTTCTTGGGCCTGCTCTGAAGTCTGGGCAAATGCTCCCTGTTAATATGCACAGCTGGGCATCTCTCCCTAAGGCTTAGAGCTGGCAGGTCCTTTACAGGTGACCTCATTCCCTCAGGCTGCATAGGAGGAATGATCCAAGATCCCAAATCTCAGCAGAACCAAGTGAGACTATATTGTTGGCCTCATAGATGCTTCTTTCTGTGAAGTTTTCGCCTTTGTCATAATGTGAAAGAAATTCAGAACATAATGTTACACTTAAATGAAATTGGGCCTATCCCAATTCTACTTTACCCCTATGTAAAGGTCTTGACTTATCTATCAGTTCTTCCTTCCTTTCAGGACAATGAGAAGATAACATCCAGGCAGACTCCATAGAAGCAGCCCACATTCAGTCAACAGGGACAGTCTCTCCTTATTTCCTCAGACATTTCTTCCTCCTCCAGGTGGTCAAACAATGTCTGTCCACTCTAGCTGAGCCCAGGGCTTTGAGGGCAAAATGCAGGCTGGATGACTGAATAATTTACAGAGAAAGCTAGACATTTTGTACAGAGAGGGGATAGGGGCAAGAGATTTTCTCATTTGCACACACAAAATGGTAGTTTCTTTTGAGATGTCAATGATACTCAGGATGGGTAGAACCCTAGAGGCTGAAGTTTGTTCATGAAACAAACATGCTGTTGGCAAGGAATTGGCTCCAGGCTAAGCTGAAAGGAGCAAGTAGGGCTTTTCTAGAGTAATGTGCAGCCTGCAGAGAGATCTGCATTCTACCAGAACTGACCAAAGAGAAAGCAAAAGATTCTAGAGTGGTTCTAGGCACCCATGTCCAGGAAAGGAGCATTCAAGGACCAGGTATATCAGGATCCTGATATTTACTGAGTCCCTGTCAGCTACCGGATATTGTACTTTTCTTAAATCATCCTATTTAACTCTCATTCCATTCTTGGAGGTAGGTAATATTATTATACCTTCTTTACAAATGGGAAAGTTGATGCTCAGGGGGTTTACATGAGCTCTGGCCACACAGCTGGTGAAGAACAGAACTTGGGCTCAAGCCTAGGTCTTGTGTCCTTGAGGCTCAAACTTATAACTAAATGCATTCCATTTCTTCATGGTCATGGCAAAAATAAATTAGGAGTAAGACTTCTAGACTGGCAAGCCAAGGAACTCAGGGACCCTGTTTCCAACAGCTATTTAAAAAAATTTTAAATACCAATTATTTAAAATGTCTGGCAATTTTTCCTAAGGGCATATAGCAAATGGAGAAACATTCATAGGAAAATCTGCTACATCTTGGTAAGAATAGAGAGGTTATGGCATTTGAACCACCATCCATTTCCTTAGTCCTTCTCAGCTTCATCTCCTGGAAATTATACCAGGCACTCTACTCTGGGAAGGTATGGTCAATAACATAGGGGTTCCCTCTCCCTCTAGCTCCCAGTTTAGGTTACAGTTTTGCCCCAAGAGGGGCAAGATGCTAGTGTTTCTCATCCCCTGGGGTCCTGTGTTGAAAAAATTCTGTTCTAGGAGGGCATAACCAAAATGACTGAGATCCCTCTTCTTCCACCTTGCCCTTACTCATACAACTGAAGTTCCACATGCAGCAAGCTGAGAATTCTGGGGGTCCCATGCTGGGAGGGACAACCTGGGAATACCAGGGCCTATCCCCACATCCCAATTGTAGAGCAGGAGTGTCACTCCAGGGAAGAAGATATTTGTCCTCATCTCTGACTCTTGTGCAGTGCTGCAGAGGTTCTGCCCATAGAAAAAGCAGACAGTAAGGATGAAGAGCTCACAGTTAAGCCTGAGGGGACTAATTTATCTAGAATAGAATGTGGAGAATTCTATACATCAGGGAGTTGTTGAAAACAATGGAAATCTTGTTGTAAAGCAAGTAAAAGGATGCTCACAACTCCATAGTACTGGTAACAATAAGCAAAAGGGCAGAATAACCAGAAATTTACTAGAGAACTGGGTAAAGCAACAGTCAAGAAGAGTCCTTTTGAGATCACAGTTAATGTTGGAGGGGGGAGGGTCAGGAAGGCTGTGTGCATGTGCCAGGCTGCACCCACTCAGGAACAACCAGCAGGATGTGGGACAGACTTGAAAACATCCCAGTCTACACACAGAGGGCTTAATTGCACCCTGACCAAATACTGGTTAGGGCAACTTCCAGAAATCCAGGCTTAAAAATAAAGTTACACACATCCCTGACAGTTTGGCACACAGTTTTGTATGCCTAAGTCTGTGCCTTTCTGGCATGATCAGAGAAAAAATATACAAGCTACTGTAGGAAAATGTAGGAAAAAAATATGAATTTCTGGAATTATGATAGAAGTCTTCAAGTTTCTCTCTCACACACACATGCAATGGTAAGGGGTAGGTGCATAACTTATCAAAGTCCTTAATCACAACATTTGACAAATAAGTGGCTTATGTTGATGCTGGAGAAACTAGGTAACCAGTATCTGGGGATGCTGGGGATGCTAGGTTACTAGGTAACCTAGGTAGCCAAGATAAAATATTAAACACAAGAAATAAAATCTGTGCAAAGATATTGGAGGTTCAACACTGGGGGAAACTTGATTGACTTTAGAGAATTAGTCCAGCTCAGTCAGTAAACAAACAAATGATAAACAAACAAACAAATGAATAAATGAACAAGAGACCCTAGGCATGGATGATAGAGAGCCAGTATTAGAGTAGCTACCATATATCATGTGAGATGTCCAGGTTATAGATAAACAAAAAAATAACATGTGATACACAGTGGAAAAAATCAGGCAATAGACAGTGTTGGAAGGGGCCCAGAAGTGGGACTTAGCTGACAAAAACTTCAAGGCAGCTATTATAAGTATATTCAAAGAACTAAAGGAAACCATGTTTAAAAAATTAAAAAAAAAGCATAATGATGTCTTACCAAATACAGAATAAGAATAAATAAAATAAGTAAAACAAAGAGATATAAATTGTTTTTAAAAAGAACCAAATGGAGCCCTGGCTGGTGTGGCTCAGTGAATTGAATGCTGTCCTGCGAACCAAAAGGTTGCTGGTTCAATTCCCAGTGAGGGCACATACCTGGGTTCCAGGCTAGGTCCCCAGTAAGGAGCATATGAGAGGCAACCACACATTGATATTTTTCTCTCTTTTTTCCTCCCTTCCTCTCTCTCTAAAAATAAATAAATAAAATTTAAAAAAGGAACCAAATGGAAATTCTAGAGTTGAAAAGTACAATAAACAAAAAAAAAATTAACTAGACTCAACAGGAAATTTAACATGGAGGAGTAAAGAATAAGCAAACTTAAAGATTAATACAGTAATAGAAATTATGCAATCAAAAAACAGAGAAGAAAAAGAATGAAGAAAAATGAACAGATCCTCATACTAATCTAGGACACCATTATACATGCCACATATGCATAATGACACTACCAGAAGGGGGGTAGAGAGAAAAGTGGGAAGAATAAAAATGGCTGAAAAATTTACAGTTTTGATGAAAAACATTAATATACACACCCAGGAAGCTCAATTAATTTCAATTAGGATAATTCTAAGAGACTTACATTCAGGCAGATCAAAGTCAAAATGTTGAAAGACAGTAACAATGAGAGAGCAACTCATCCTGTACAAGAAAAGCTCAATAAGAATAACAACTTACTTTCAGCTTACTTCCCATCAGAAACAATGAAGGCCAGAAAGTAGTATGAGGACATATTTAAAGTGCAGAAAGTTGATGCACAGTGTAAATAAATAAATAAATAAATACATACATACATCTCTCAACCACATTAAATTAAATCCACTGTGTGTCACAACCAAGAACATTAACATTAAATCCAGCAAAATTCTTTTCAAACTAAATGAAATAAAAATATTTTCAGACAAACAAAATCTGAGGGACATTGTTACCAGAACTGCCTAACAAGAAATGCTAAAGGAAGTTCTTCTGGCAGTGACAATGATAGCACAAATAAGGCAGTTGAAAACAAAGCTATTCTGAATTAAGGAAACACCACATGGTAACTTGAACCTAGAGGAGAAAATGAAATGGCAGATAAGGTTAATATAACAAATGATAAGTATATACTTGATATCTTTTCTTCTCTTAGCTTCTTTAAAAGATATTAAGATTGTAAAAGTAATAATTACAACAATGTAGTGTTGGGTTTGTTACATTTATAGACCCAATATATGTAACAATAATACTATAAAATAGAAGGGACAGAATGGAGCTATATAGAAGTAAAGTTTCTCTGTTTCAATGGAATAAAGTTAGTATAAATGTAAAATAAATTTTGATATTTTTAAAGTGCATATTATAATCCCTAAGACAACTACTAAGAAAACCATTGAAAATGTAATTAAAAACTTAGTGAATAAATCAAATTCTTACACTAGAAAATATATACTTAATACAAAAGAAAACTGTGAAAGAGGAGCAGAAAAATAAAAAAACACATGAAACATATAAAAAACAAAAAAGAAAATGGGGGATATAAATCTCACCATATCAATAACATTAAATGTAAATGAAGTCAATAATGTAAACAAAAAAGCAGTGGTGAACAGATTGGGTAACAAAACAAGATTTAACTATATGCTGTCTACAAGAAAAACGCTGTAGTTTCAAAGATACAAATAGGTTGGAAGTAGAGGAGAAAAATATATACCAGAAAAATAATAATCATAAGAAAGCTGGAGTGGATACAGTAATATCAGACAAATCTACTTTATTTATTTTTTTAAAAGTATTTTATTAATTTTTTTAGAGAGGGGAAGGGAGGGAGAAAGAGAAGGAAAGAAACATCAATGTGTGGTTGCTTCTTGCACGCCCCCTTTGGGGGACCTGGCCCACAACACAGGCATGTGCCCTGACTGGGAATCGAACCAGTGACCCTTTGATTTGCAGGGCAGTGCTCAATCCACTGAGCCACACCAGCCAGGGCCAAATCTACTTTAAAACAAAAAGAAACGTTATTAAAGATAGAAAGGAACATTTTATAATGCTAGTTAATGCATCAAGAAGGTATACATTTATAAACATGTATGTATCTAACATCAGACCCCCAAATACATAAAAGAAAAACTGACAGAATTGAAGAGAGAAATAGACAATTTAACAATAATAGAAGCTTCAAAATCACACATTGAATAATGGATAGAACAAATATCAAGTGATTAACAAGAATTTAGAAGACATGAATGACACTACAAACCACTTAGACTCAACAGACCCCCATAGAGTGCTTTATCCAACAACAGGAGAATTACACATTCTTTCTGAGAACATATAGAACATCTTCCATGATAGAACATAGTAGAAGGCAGACTATGGAACAAGCTGTAGATTTAAAAGGATTGAAATCATGCCAAATACATTCTTTAACAATAATGGAAATGAATTAGAAAAGTGATTAAAATAATAGCACTCCTAAATAGCCAATGAGTCAAAAAATAAATCAGAAAGAAACTTGAAAATACTCTTCTGATAAATAAAACAAAACCTCAACATAAATCATATGCAATACAACTAGAGCAGTGCTCAGAGAGAAATTTATAGGGGTAAATGTATATATTAAAAAATAAGAAAATCTTATATCAATAAACTAATCTTCCATCTGAAGAAAATAGAAAAATAAGACTAAACTAAATGCAAAGTAAGCAGAAGGAAGGAAAGATTAAAGACAAACAGAAATAAGTGTAACTAGAGAATATTAAAAAAGAAAAAAAAATCAATGAAACCAAAAGTTGGGTCTTTGAAAAGATCAAGAAAATTAACAATCTTCTAGCTAGACTATGAAAAAAAAAGAAAATATCAATTTACTAAAATTGGGAATAAAAAGAAGGTATATGTACTACTGATTTTACAGAAATAAAAGGAACTGGAAGATGATACTATGAGCAACAGTATTCCAACAAATTAGATGACTTGGATGAAATGGACAAATTCTTAGAAAGAAACAAACTACCAAAACTAATTCAAGAAGACAGTTTTTACAGATTTAGAATGTAAAAAGTTTGAATCAGATCTATGCCCAAATGGCTTCACTAGTGAATTCTACCAAAGCAAAGAATTAATATCAGTCCTTCACAATCTCATTCAAAAAATAGAAGAGGTAGGAACACATTTTAACTCATTTTATCAAAACAAGGCAAAAACATCACAAGAATAGGAAATTACTGATCAATATCCCTTATGAATGTGAATATTGACACAAAAATGTTCAACAAAGTACAGCAATTATAAAACAAAATCCAGCAACATATAAAAAGAATTATATGACATGTGCAAATAGGACTTATTTTATGAATACAACATTGGTTTTTAAACATTTGAAAATTAATGAATGTAAACCATATCAATAGAACGAAGGGAAAAAATTATCTTCAAAGATGCAGAAAAAGCATTTAACAAATCCAATAACCTTTCATGACTAAAAACATTAAACAAACTGGAGATAAAAGGAAACTTCCTCAACCCCATAAAGGAAATCTACAAAAAACCTAGCTAACATTAAACTCAATGGTGAAAGTCTGAACAATGTCCCCAAAGATCAGGAACAACACAAGGATGTCTGATTTTATTCCCTTTAATGTTGTAGTGGTATTTTACTCAGGAAAATTAGGCAAGAGAACAAAATAAAAGACTTTCAGATAGAAGAGAAAGAACTAAAACTATCTCTATTTGCAAATGACATAATATTGTATGTAGATAATAATAAAGAATTGATTAAAAAGTCTTGTAATTAATAAATTAGAGACATCACACTTCCAGACTTAAAACTTTATTATTAAGCTATAGTAATCAAGACAGTATGTTATTGTTATAAAAATGAACACATGGATCAATGGGACAGAAAGGATAGCCCAGAAATATGCCCATACATATATGGTCAATTAATTTATGACAAAGGAGCATGAATATACAGTGGGGAAATAATAGTCTTTTCAATAAATGGTGTTGGGAAAACTGCACAGCCCCATGCAAAAATGAAACTGAACCCCTAACTTATGCCATACACAAAATGTCAACTCAATATGGATTAGAGACTTGAATACAGACCTAAAAGCATAAAAGCTCTAGAAGAAAACATAGGAGGTAAACTTTTTAATATCAATCTTAGTGATAATTTTTTGGATTTGACACCAAAAACAAGGGCAAAGAAAAGCAAAAATAAACAAGTGAGACTAAATCAGAGTAAAAGGCTCTGCACAGGAAAGGAAACAATCAACAAAATTAAAAAAGCAACTTACAAAATGCAACAAAATATTTGTAAATCCTATGTCTGATAAGGGGTTAGTATCCAAAACGTATAAAGAACTCGCACAACTCAATAGAAAAAAAAAGCCAAACAATTTGATTAAAAAATGGGTAGAAGAAATGAACAGATATTTCTTTCCAAAGAAAACATACAAATGGCCAAATGGTACATGAAAATATGCTCACCATCACTAATTATCATTGAAACACAAATCAAAACCAACCACAATGAGAAATCACCTGACAACTGTTAAAATGATTATCATCAAAAATACAAAAAATAACAAGTGTAGGCTAGGGCTAGGATGTAGAGAAAAGAGAAGCCTTGTGCATCATTGGTGGGAATGCAAATTGATGCAGCCAGTATAGAAAACAGTATGAAGGATTCTTAAAAAATTAAAAATAGAACTATCATGTGATCCAGCAAATACACTCCTGGCTTGATATCCAAGAAATGAAAACAGAGTATCAAAGATATATCTGCATTACCATCCATTGCAGCATTATTTATGATAGCCAGGATATGGAATCTACCTAAGTGTTGGTCAACTGATAAATGGATAAAGAAGATGGGATATGTATACATACAATTGAATATTATTCAACCATGAGAAAGAAGAAAATCCTGCCATTTGAGACAACATAGATGGGCCATGTTGTTTCATATTATGCTAAGTTATTTCACATTGTGTTAAGTTAAACAACTCAGACAGAGCAAGACAAATACTGCATGGTATCACATAATGTGAAATCTTTTTTTTAAAACTCTTTATATAAAGCCAGCATCATCCTAATTCAAAAACCAGATAAATACATAACAAAGAAAGAAAACTATAGGCCAATATTGCTGATGTACATAGATGCTAAAATCTTCAACAAAATATTGGCAAACTGCATCCAGCAATACATTAAAAAGATCATACACCATGATCAAGTGGGATTCATCCCAGGGATGCAAAGATGATAAAATATTTGCAAATCAATAAATGTAATACATCACATAAACAAAAGCAAAGAGAAAGTCACATGATTTTTAGATGTGGAAAAAGCATTTGTTAAGGAACTGCACCCATTTATGATAAAAACACTCAGCAAAGTGGGAGTAGAGGAACCATACCTCAATACAACAAAGGCCACATACCAGAAACCTACAGGCAACATCATACTCAATTGACAAAAACTAAAACCTTTCCCATGAAGATCAGGAACAAGACAAGGATGTCTTCTTTCACCACTTCTATTCAACATAGTATTGGAAGTCCTAGACACAGCACTCAAACAAGAAAAAGAAATAAAAGTCTTCCAAATTGGAAAGGAGGAAGCAGAACTATCATTGCTTGCAGATGACATGATAATGTGCATAGAAAATCCTATAGATTCCTCCAAAAAAACCCACTCGACCTAATAAGTGAATTTGGCAAAATCAGCAGGATACAAAGTCAATATTCAGAAATCAAAGGCATTTTTATACACCAACAATGAAAATATCAGAAACAGAAACCAGGAAAAAAATCCCATTTGATATAGCAACAAGAAAATAAAGTACATAATATGAAATCTTCACCCCTCCAAAATAAAACTGAGAAATGTAAAACAGAAAAGTGGTTGCCAAGGGCTCTATGGTGGGGAAAATAAAAGGAGATTGATAAAGGCACAAACTTTCAGCCATAAGATGAAAAAAGTCTGAGGATCTAATGTAAAACATGGTGACTAGAGATGATAACACAGAACTATATAATTGAAATTTTTAAAAAAGTTCACCAAGTCTGTAAGCTATAAGGTCAATACACAAAAAACAATTGCATTTCTTCATACTAGCATCTGAAAATGAAGTTTGAGAGAAAGCTAACTATGTAAGGTGATAGATATGTTAATTAACTTGACATTAAAATAATTTTACAAGGTATATGTATATCAACTCATCACATTGAACATTTAAATAGATATAACTTATTTGTCAATTATACCTCAATAAAGTTGGAAAAATGAAAACTGTTCTTTTTACAAAAGCATGAAAATAAAATACTTAGAATTAATTTTAACAAAATAAGTGTAAGATTTGCATAAAGGACACTACAAAATATTGAAAGAAATAAAAGTTCTAAATAAATGGAAAGGCACCCTGTATTTATGTATTGAAAGATTTAATAATGTTAAGATAGGAATACTCCCAAACATGATATAGAGAGTCAGTAAAATTTCTATCAAAATCCAATATTGTGTTTTCACAGATATTGACAAGTTAATACTAAAATTCATATGGAAATGAGAGGGACCTCAGAGGGTGAAATAATCTTGAAAAAAAAGGAACAAAGTTAGAGGCTCACACATCCTCGTTGCAATATGCACTTCACTGCAAAACTACAGTAATCAAACCGGTGTTGTAATGTCATAAGGACAGATATAGACATCAATGGCATAGAGTTGAAAATGGACATTTATGATCTATAAGTTTTTGACAAAGGTGCCAAAACAATTCAATGCAATAAATGGTGCTAGAACAACAGGATATCATGTAAAAAAATTAAGTTAGACTCTACCTCACACCATGCACAAGAATTACCTCAACATTGATCATGTTTCTCAATTTAGGAGCTAACATTTATTCTAAAACTCTTAGAAGAAAATATAAAACTCAATCTTCATGAGCTTCAGTTAAAAGTAATGACTTATTAGACTTGACCACAAAGGAAAAAGCAACAAAAGAAAAAACAGATAAATTGGACTTCACAAAATAAAATATTTTGTACTTCAAAAGACACTATTAAGAAAGTGAAAAGGCAACCCAGGGTAAAATATTTGCAAATTATATATCTGAATAGGGTCTGGTATGTGGAATATATAAAGAACTCCTACAAGTAAAAAAAAAAAAAAAAAAAAAGGAGAGAGAGACCAAAAAAACCTAATTAAAAAACAAGCAAAGCATTTAAATACACATTTCTAAAGAAGATATACAAACAAATGGTCATTAATTACATGGAAAGATGCTCAACAACATTAGTCACTACAGAAATACATATAAAAAATAGTAAATGGATGACTATAATAAAAAAGACAGACAATAATAAGTGTTGACAAGGATGTGGAAAGAACACTCATACAATGTTGGTGGGAACATAAAATGGTACAGCCCCTTTTGGAAGTTTAACACTTCATTAAGAGGTTAAATACTGAGTTATCATTTAACTCTGCAATTCCACGCCTAGGTATATATCTAACAGAAATGAAAATATATGTCCATTCAAACACTTGTACCTAAATGTTCTTGGCAACATTATTTATAATAGACACAAAGTAGAAACTGCCCAAATGTCTATCAACAGATGAAAAGATAAACACAACATAATATATCTGTATAATGGAATATTTTTCAGCCACAAAAAAAAGAATAAAATAAAGACGCATGTTGAAACATAAATGAACCTTGAAAACATTATGATAAGTTAACAAAGCAAGTCACAAAAGACCATGTCTTATCTGATTCCATGTATAGGAAATGTCCAGAAGGGAAATCTGTAAAGACATAAAGTAGGTTAGTGGTTGCTTAAGGGTGTGTTTAGAGTAGGGTGAAAAGTGACCATTAATGTTTTTTGAGAGCCATGATGAAATGTGAACTTGAATTGTGATGTACTTGACAATGAATGTACTAAAAAAAATTGAATTGGTGAATTTTATAATATATATGTTATATCTTAATAAAAATATTTAAAAAACTAAAAAAAAATCCCTTAAGACTGATGGGAAAGAGCGCTTATACTGGGTGGCCTCCAGGGCATGGCTCTTCAGGATTGGGGGTCCACCATGGCTCTCTAAGCTGGAGGGTTGCTGGCTGCATCATTTCCAGGTTCAAGCACTGGAATCTGGATTTGAGAAAGAAGCTTTGGGATCTGCACTGGCCTTGCCTCAGAGAAAAGTCTTGGTGGTGTTTTCCTTGGTGCTTTCTTATGTTGGGGCTTTTTCACTGAGAGGATCCCACAGTAAAAGAAAAGTGCACTTAACACTGACTTGGGTGATTTGTGATCTGAAGAGCACTTCACCATCTTTCTTGGTTAACTGGTCATACCACCAATCCTGGGAGAAATTCTGCTATTTCCACTTAATAGGGGAAATTGAGACCAGAGAATAAAGGGGTTTGGCCAAGGTCAATCAGCATGTTAGTGGAAGAATTAATGAGTTCTTTCTACTTCCTGTTACTGTTTCACATTTACAAAATATCTGATCTGCTTTCTTTTTTTTTTAAGATTTTATTTATTTATTTTTAGAGAGGGGAAGGGAGGGAGAAGGAGAGAGAGAGAAACATTAATGTGTGGTTGCCTCTCATGTGGTCCCCACTGGGGACCTGGCCTGCAACCCAGGCATGTGCCCTGACTGGGAATCGAACCTGTGATGCTTTGGTTCGCAACCCGCGCTCAATCCACTGAGCTACGCCAGCCAGGGCCTCTGATCTGCTTTCTGCTGAGAAAGGGATGTGGGACACAGTGGGGTCAGTGCTTCTATTTTGTTCTCAGCAAAATGAGGTTCTATGCAGGGATAGGAGTGAATAAGGATGGTTGTCTTGGGCTGAGAATCAACTGGTGACACGTGGTATACATCTGCTTATGAGGAGGTGGAAGCTTCTTTCTTGGTCCACTGACAGAGGTGAGGGCTTTGGTCTATTTAATGATCTTACCTTAGCCTTTTTCTCTTTTTCCAGCAATAAGAGTGTTTGAAAACTGGACTTTGCTAATCTTGGTAAGATCATAATCATTTGGACCTCTAATGCTGCATCAGACTTTCCCTTAACTGATGACAGGCACAAGGAAGCCTAGATGTCTCAGAGTCACAGGCACAGCATATCACCTGGAGCTCCCAATTTCCCATTCACCTCTAAGATGCAACAAAAACAATGCTCTTGGGTTTACAGAAATGTTTATTAAATGAGATCTGAGAGCTCTGACATTATACTTCTGGGTGTGCTTCTTGCATGTAAGCTCATCATCTATCCAGCTCTGCTGCCTAAGCTTCTGAGAATAGAGCAGGAACATTGGGGTCTGCAGAGGCTGGCTGCATCTGTGCTGTGCTCATCACATTCCCCTTCTCCACATGACAGGTGCAAGAGCCTGGGCTCCTTCTGTGCACATGTGGCCTGTCTAGGACTCCTCCCCATTAAGAATTGGGCACAATTTCCACATGAACATACTCACGTTCCATATTATTCATTGGCTCCTGACTATGACTCTCAGATCCTGAAGTCCCTTCTCAGTGACAGTTAAAGAAAGAGCTCTACTACTTCCACCATGGAGGGCTTATGGAAATGTGTCCTTTTCACTTGGTTTACAAAAGAACTGTTATTGCAGGAAGAGATCTGCTAATATGAGACACTTGCTGCCTTTAGGCATGAAAATGATATTAGCTTCTAGTTGGCTATTTCCATACATTTGTAAAATAACTTGTAGGGGGTGTTGAAAAGTACACAAGAATGAACACACACTTCTTACCTAGACCTTAAAGCATGTGCTCTGAGGGCTGTTCTGAAGATCTTGGTGTCTGCTCACACCCATACTCGGGAACATGTGATTGGATTTCTCATTAATTCAGATTGTCTATGAAGAAGAGCATGTTTGCTCTTCCTTACAAACAACCCTGTGGACCAAAGGACACTTTTTAGAAATGAAAACATATTGCAAGTCCTTTAACTAAGGAATATCTGATTCAAATTTCTTTGCTTAATCTGGGTTAACTCCCATTTCCATGAAGTGGTTGTAGAGGGATAACCTGCCCAATCACTTTCCTCCTACCCTCCCTCTTTCCCTCTTCCTTCTCATTTTGAACAAACATATATTTATCACCTATTCTGCTACCAGACACCTAATAGTGACAGAGCCTCTTCTCTTTCCTGGGTGAATCTTCAGGGCACCACCTCTGTGGTCCTTGTGTATAGCAGGCACTGCATCTTGTGCTGTGGCATTCATGACTGAAATCTGTTATTGGCTTTCAGGAACTTTTAGTTTACATAATCTACTTGGAATCTTGGAAAAGTTCATGTGATGGGGATGCAGAGAAGCCTCAGTGGTGCTTTCGGAACAAGCATCACTCAACTGGCCTGGCTCTCCCTGCAGTGAGCAAAGCAGCACTTTTTCCTTCAGTGGCTCTGTGACTCCTGCTGCCCAGCATCAGCCCCAGAGCACAAAGAGCATGAGACCCACTGCTTGGCACTATTCCCCTATCCTGAGGGCCTGCAACCTGGCTTTTTCTCCCAATCTGAGCAATCTCATTTGGAGGTTGGGACCCATGGCCACCTTCAATACTTGTCTGTGGACATGCATAAGTTGCCAGTGCATCCTTGAGCCTTCAGAGCTGGGATGTTGCCTCAGAAATGTGATGGACATAAGTTCATCTGAGTGTTGACACCTGTGTCAGGAGCAGCAGAAGTCTGGTGGCTTTTCCTGGGGCTGAGGCAGCCTTGTGTGAAGTGGAAGTGATGATCTTTTTGGAGAAAGCATAAGGATTTCCTCAGTTTATGTTCAGGAGAAAGAACTTGTTCTGGTTTAAAGCAGTGTGGGCTTCATTTGTACCTCCCTTAAGGCCACTTCAGGACCTATCATGCCGCTCAATGGCCCCAGAGGTCCATTGAAGTATGTTTGGTCACACCTTGAAGAGCTGACCTACAAAGACCCTGTGCTCCTTGGAGGGCCCACGGATATCAGAAAACTCCAGGCAGAGTCATTAATCTATGCTGACCCCTTGCCAAACATCTTCAAGGTTTGAGTAAGCAGCTCAGAAGAGGATGCTGTCTGTGAGAGAAGACAGAAAGAGTGGAGCCTGGGGTGAAGGGATGATGGGGGTGGTGTCAGAGGTGGTTTCCTCTGGCTCACTGTCCTCATTGTCTGGGCCTTCGATGAGACCTGGGATGATCCTGACCACACGATCTTCAAAGTGCACCTGCTTCTTCTTGGCTAGTGAGTCAGCTGGCTCCAAAGTCAGCTCTGTCAGAGCATCTGGGTGCTGGAGGGTGCTGGGCTTCCTGGTTCCCTTTAGGATGCACTTCATGTGCATGAAGAAAGAGCTGGACCCCTCGTTGAGGGCTCCATGGAAGGTGTAGGTTTGCTCAGTGTCCCCAGAGATGATGTTGCTCATGGCACTGCTGGAGGGGTCTGTGTACTGCTCCTGGGAGACTGGCACCTCAGGGGCAGCTTTGTTCTTCTTCCGCTTGCTGAGAAGGAAGTAGGTCAAGCCGGTGATGATGAGCATGGAGCCTGGAAGAGATGTGGGAGGTCAGGATGCTAGATGTGTCCTAGAGAAAAGCCAGAGGCTATTAAAGCCCACTGTTCCAAAAGGTCATGGCAGCACACCTGTGTGGCCACACTCAGGCTGCCTGTGCCCCAGCCCTCTCACCTAACTTGGACTCACACACCCACATCAGATTCAAGGGACAGGCCTGGTGCCTGGCTGGGGCATGTCAGCAGGGCTAGTGCCATGCTAGGGCCCTCCTCCTGACTGTTAGATAAGGTACCCTGTGCCTGAGGCTCCCTTTCTACTAACAGCTGACCCTGGTGCTGCCTGAACAGGCTTCCATCATCACACTCAGCCTCCCTCTTAGTACAGCTTATTAGAGCTGGACCTGTGACATCTTCAATGTGTCTGGATTCTATGTTGGATACCAGGCCCCACCTGCTGAACTTGACTTCCTTCCCATTCCAGAAGTGGGAGATTGCCTTCACTTTTTAGCTTCCCCAATAACCACAGAGAAATGTACAGATACTTTTGTGTTGGCTGGTGTAGCATTGTCCCCCTTCCTGGCCCTTCACGCAGCCTCCAGACCCCTCTGTTCCAGGCTGAGACTTGCAGCTATGGGTTCTTTGCAGGGAATCCTGCCCTATCCAGAAGAAGAGGGGAAGGTGGCTATTCTGCCTGCCAGGGCCAGAGCCTCTTGGGCGTCTCTCCTTTTCCAAGGAGCAAGAGGTAGTGGCTTGCTCTAGCCTCTGCAGTGATGGATCCTGCTCAGGAGTCCACTGAAGAGCCTGGCAGAGTGGCCTTCAGAAGCCATGACAGGTACTTTATGAGAAACTGCAGGAAGGAAAAGGAGACTCTGGCTTTCAATCTTGTCTCCTTGGGCAGTTTGCTTCCTGGCATTTTAGATGGGTCATGAGAAGGGGCCCAGTTTCACAGCTATAAAGAAGGCAGAGGAGGCTGTTAGCAGAAAAGATCAGGACAAAACCCAGGAGGTGGAAGTATGAGTCCTGGCTTCTGAGATCAGGAACAAGGCTGACCAGCAGGGTTTGTGAGGTGAAGTAGGGGAAGATGTTGCAGCTGTGAGGGTCTTTTGGGGTTCTTTCATGTTGTGCTTTCACAACCAGGCTGAAGAGTTTGGATCAGAATCAGGCACTGAGGAGACATGGGTGGCTTTGGGTAGAGCAATGGCCATCTCTCACCTTCCTAAAGCTCAATCTCTACACAGACTTTGAGAGAAAGGCCAGATCCCTTTTAGAGGTGCAGTTTCTGGACACTTATATGGAAGATTAAAGGACATTCCTGATACTTAATCAGGATGGAGAAGTCTAATAGGTCCTCATCCTCATGTCCTAAGCCAGAGCAGGCAGGGGGGTGAGTGGGGCCAATGTCACTGCTGACTGAGGTGAGAAGGATTCAACCCTTTCTGCTCATTGCCAACCTGTGGTGGGGGCTGCCTGCCTCCACTACTTCCTGTAACTCCTACCTGGGATGGTCACATGCCAGACCAGCACAGGGTGGAGGAAGCAGGCCACAGACAGCAGCATATAGGCCAGGAACTTCTGGAAGCAGCCCAGCCACTGGGCCTTCTCCCTTGCTCTGTAGGCCAGGGACCCTGGCTGACACCTGGGAGGAAAAAGTTTAGGGTTAGTGGCAAGCAGAAAATGACTCAGGAAACCTCAGCATTCCATGAGGCTATAGGAGGCTGGGGTGGTATTCTGCTGTGGCCATGTTCTCTACGGTGGCATCTGGTTGAACACCCCTAGGGTAGGAGTTCTCAGTAGTTACATAATTAGGGTTCTTGCCTATGCCTCTCCAGAGGGGCTGCAAAGGCAGTGAAAGGAGAGTAGGGGACTCAGTGGTCCTCTGGGAAGTCCACAGTACAGTGGAGAAGGTAAGCAGTATGGGAGACACCTGGCTAGAACAGTTACACAGATTGTGTACTGCACAAAGGGCTTGGCTACATGGGTGAGCAGGCTGGAATCCAGCTGCACCCTGATCCCAGAGACTTGCCTAGGCATGAAATGACATTGGCCTGGAGGGGCTTCTTAACTGGCATGCAGAGTCCATACATAGGCCTGGCAGAGGCCTGGTACCGAGCAGGCTTCTTCAGGGTTGCTGTCTCCAGGTTTCAAAGGAAGGAAGCACTTGCCTTTCGGTCCACCTTCATTATTCTCCAGATCGGCCTAGAGCAAGGCACAGCTTCATCCTGCTCAGGCTGGCTTTGGGGAGTGATGGGGGCTGGCCTTCCTTCTATACCCCACTGCTGGCCATGGCTCTTTGGTTACCCCTGGTGGTCAATTCCTTTGTGACCAGACCCTAGCTGGGTGAGGAGGGTTCCAGAGCTGATAAAGTACCCCTTTAAGCCTAGGGCTTTTCCCTCCCTGGCCGCTGAGAAAAGGCAAGGATCCCTTGGCAGTGGAGGCTACTTACTGAAAGCAGATGGTCAACATCTGAGCCACAAAATAGGCCCCTTCACACATGGAGACGGTGACTCCTGTAAACCTGTGATGGAGACATGTGAGGGAGGTTGGGCATCCTTTGATTCTCCTTTCACCTTCCTGTGGGCTATCTCCTCACAGCACCTTGGTCTCATGGGTAGATACAGCTAACCAACTGACCAGGAGTTTCTTGACTTAAGCCTACCACCCAACCAGCTTTCACCAGGAGCCATCTTGATGCCAGGACTTGTGCTGGGTTGGGCTGTGGTGGTGAAGGAGTTGGGGTCTGGGGCTCAGAGATAGGTGAGGAGGATGCTGCAGGCTGGCATGAGAGACTGCCTTGATCACAGCACCCCTGTGTGGACACTGGCAGATGTTCTTCTACCTATGGTCACTAGGACAGATAGTCATTGCCTGACTTAAGAGTCTTAAAGCTGAATCCATTTTCTTCTCCCTCTTTTCTAATCATCCAAAAAGTCACTAGGCTTACTGTGTTCCTTAAATAGCCTTAGAATTCGTCCCATTCTCTCTGGCCTCATCTGTATCACCTGAGTTTGGACATTGCCCCTAGGACACATGTACCTTCCCCCTTTTGGCCTCACTGACTCCCTGGCCCTTACCTTTTGCACCCTGCTTCTCCATTTCATCACCAGAGGCTCCCCAAGGGCTTGTTCTGACACCCAAATCTGATCATATTCTTCCCAATTTAGAATTCTTCAAAGCATCCTCATACTCCATGTGTGGTCCACAGACCTTCTGATAAGAATCCCCTGGAGAATATGTAAAATGATATATTCCTGGGCCAGTCCCAGACTTTCTATTTTTTTTTTTTTTTACTGGA
Organism: Trachops cirrhosus; assembly: GCA_028533065.1. NCBI lineage: Eukaryota > Metazoa > Chordata > Mammalia > Chiroptera > Phyllostomidae > Trachops > Trachops cirrhosus. The sequence continues at coordinate 94,561,655 of CM052542.1, read as the reverse complement.
GACTCTCACTGACCTACAGAATTTAAATTTCTTAGCATACCTTTTAAAAGCCTACATGAACTTGCATATTCCTCTGACTACACCAGGTGCCACAGGGCCTTTGAACAGGCATGCTTCTCTTGGAAGAACTTCTCCCTTCTCTCCTTGTCTATCTGGTAGTCTCTAATTCTTCCAAGTGGCCCAGGGCCTACTCTTGGAAAGACTTGTTTTTAAGTGTTCTGTGGACTTGCATTGAAGTAAATGAATGAGTGAGAGGAGATGTGGCCTTGCAGGGGAAGGGTTTCCTCAGGGTCCTGGGCGTTGTCCCTGATCAGCTGTGTGACCATAGGCAAGGGGCTTGACTCTCTGTGCCTCGGTTTTCTGAGAGTAATTACTGTGTTTTAACAATAAAATTGTTACAAGGACTAGATGTGTTGATATTTTTAAAGTCCTTCAAATGTGCTTGGCACATAGTTCTCATTATATGCAGACACCAGTGTAGGCAAAAGTAGGTTTATAGTTGTTCATATGAAAAAATACACGTTAATAAATAACAATACAAGAATAAACTGTGTTTTGCATACTCATAGCTGTAAACCTACTTTTGTCCACCCCTGTATATATTAGTTACTGTCATTGTTTTCTCTCTCTCACTGTGACTATTTAGTACTTTATCTCTACTTTCTCCCACACTCTCTATGCCTCCCAGTGTCTTCCTAACTCTTACTCTTCAGATTTTAAGTGGTAATACCTTTGGACATTGGGTAAGTATGAGGAAGGCAGTGAGAGGCCTCATAGGAAAGAGGAAGAAGGGAGAGGAAGCAAGTGTAAAGGAGAAGTGGAGAAGAACAATGGGAAAGCCAATGACAGGTCAGTTCCTTCTGGTGCCTACTCTTGACCATAGTCCGTGCTTGGTCCTGGGGACACAGAGAAGGCAGTGGCATTCATATAGGGTATGTGCTACAATGGATGAAGGTTCTAAGTGTAAGGAAACACAGTGCCAAGAGTCCAAGATCTGCATAGGGGAGAGTGTATGTTGTGGGAGAGAATGGAAGGAAGGAGTGAAGATAGGGAAGCAGGACATTTGGACATCTGGATGGCCCTTGAGGAATGAATGGACATGAGTGCAGGAAGAATGGGCAAGGTGGGCCATGGGTACTAATCCCTCAGGGTTGGAGAGCAAGGAATAGTCAGAAATAACTTCTTCTAGGATTGGACCATGAAATGACCAGATGGGCACAGTGTCTCCTTAAGACAGGCATTGCAATCAAGAAGAGGCAGGGTGCTGGGCAGAATGCAGGCAGCATTAACTGGCCACAACTTGACCCAGTACAGTAAGATAATAACCCCAGCTCTTACCCTAGTAATGTTTGTGGGTGAACAAGGAAACCATAGGGAGAGGAGGAAGTCCAGGGTCTGCCTCTGGATTCTAGGGAGGTAGTGCATAGTGGCTGGGACAGGGTCAGTAAGACATGGAGGACCTTTAGAGCAAGAAGTCACTTCCAGCCAGTGCGGGTCCCAGGCACAGGCAGGGGTCCCAGGGCAGAATGCCAGGAAGGAACGCTTTGGGAATACTGAAGTGGGTGAAAAGATGTCAGGTGTCTGACAGGATGAGCAAAGGCGTAAGGAAGGGTGATGTGGATGTGTTTGGGAAAGAGAACCTCCTGGGATATAAACTGAGTGACAAGAAATAAGGTGGAGATTAGAAGATTACAAAGAAGAGTGGCTTGGAAGCCATTGAAAACTGTCAGAGGGCCCTGTGTTTCTAGGTGGCTGATGTTATGGCATTGTGGAAATGCACTGGGAGGTTGGAACATGGTTGGAAGATGGTGGATATGATCCACTCTGCACACTGAAGAGCTTGTCTGAGCAGGGTGGGTGGGCTCCTTAGCATGCAGACGAGGCTACTGTGATGAAGGCAGATGTGAAGGGGAAGGGGAAGGGGAAGAGAGGACACATCTAACTGACCCCACAGGCATACTGGGCTTCCTGTGTCCTGCAGGACTGGACTGCTGAGAAGCTGAGTAGTCAGAACCTGCAGGGATGCTAGGCTTTCCTCTCACCCTGGGACATCACTGTACTATGATCTCCTCCCTGCCAGGGGGTGTTTGCAGAGACAGCTGGCAGAGATGAAAGGACAGAGTCTGGGGAACTAAAAGAACTGGGGCCCCATGAGTCTGTGCCATGCTGCTCATGAGCTTGGTGATGTGGGCTGAGCAGCTTACTCCCACTGAATTTTCTCATTTGCAAAACTGGGACACCATTCACTTCTACAGTGCTGTCATTAGAGGACATTATGTAAACAAAACATTTAATTGTGCTTGCCATGAAGATGGGCTGAAGTTTATAGTCCTTTCAGATTCTCCTCTCTCTAAAAGAAGAACTCAGTTAATGTTTTCTAGCTAAGAAATTATTGAAGAGATAAATGGGTGGATAGATGGATGGGTGGATGGGTGGGTGATGGAAGGATAGTTGGTTGATTTATGGGATGGTTTGACTAAAGCCCTTTCCAAAGCAGAGGATATCTTAAGGGCCCCTCTAGTCCTTCCACCTCTGGGATAGGATGAACTTATCATGGGAAAGGGCAGGGTGCTCTGGGTTAATCTAAGAAGATAGACTCAGAGTGAGCTGGGGCAGAATATGCAGGCAAAGAAGGGCATGTGTCCACATACTCACAGCAGGTAGAAAGCCAAGCTTTTGAAGTGCCCCCGGAGGAAGGTCTCAGTGCCCACGCCGATCAACACTAAGGGGAAGAGGAGAGGGGAAAGTGGCTCAGGTGCTCCAGCCACAGCACTGCCCTGAGGAGGGCTCCTTGGCCATAGAATGAGTCTTTTCCTTGGGGACTGTTTCCCATGGGGCACAGAGATTGGTGGCTGGGAAGATACAAGAGAGCAGGGAATCTTCTGAATTGGTCTCTGGAAACCAGAGTGGTTTCAGGCAGAACCCCACAGGTCTTTTAGTCCAGAGCACAAATGCCATCCTTCTCTGCCTACACTGGTCATGCCATCATCCCTGATCACCCCCTAGAGACAGCCTATGATGACAGGATACCACATGCTCTGCCCTATAGCTATCTTCTGTGTGTCCTGGCTTCAAGGGCCCTCACTGTCCTGCAGGCCCATGTCCACACGTGCTGTGTGTCTGGGCTTCAGTGCTTGGACATGGGTGAGACCTGCCTGTTCTTGATGTTTTCATGACCTTTTTTTTCACTTGCTGGTTTGGCACCTACATCTCATACTCCTGGCTCATTGCTTTGGACCCAGTGCTGATTAAGCCCCTGGGGTTTTGCTCTGGCATGGGAAGTGCTCAGCCTCATCTCCCTCTTGTCCATTCTTGGCAGTTGGTGTTCAAATGCTTGTGCTCAAACCCTTAATCTTCCAAGGGGAATTTTGTCTTGGACACACCTTTGCAGACTTGCTGGTTCCCTGTCATTTGCTCACAGGACTCTCTTGCTCTAACAGGTTCAGTCAGCTAGCTATGGCTCTGACCCCATGTACTCACTGACAGAAACATTTCCCAGACAGCACTCAGATATTTACAGACCTTCCTCCAGGACCATGTTAGCCCACAAATCAGACCTCTTTCTGGACATAAGTGATCATACTCCATGCATCTACATTTCTCTCTCTGGGCTCAGATGACATACCCTACTATTTGCCACCTTCTCCTATCCTACCCCCAAAATTCAAAGATGGTGGGTTGGGTTGTCAGATTTGTTTGTGAGTGGTCATTCTCTTTTGCTGCTCATGGGCATCCCCAGGCCTGATGCTTTCTCTCTTCCCTGGCAGAGAAACTGTGTAAGCTTCTAACCCTGGGTGGCCTGAGCTCTTTCTTACTGCAGAAGTGCCGCCTCCTGAAATGAAGTGTAGAACCTCCCACTTATGTCACCAGCATCTCCACCTTTACATCTGGGGGATTGTGGAAGTGCTACAGGGAGAAGGGGACAGAGTGCTTTAATCTAGGAAAGGAAGGACAGCACCCATGTATTCCTAGTGATGGAGCCTTCACTGTGCTTGAGAGTGGTGGAGGACACTGTGTCTCTGTCCTTAGCAGGTCCTGGCTGCTTGCTGATTCTTCCCCAGTGAGGAGCAGGGAATGCTAGTCAGTCACACACCCTTCTGCAGTGCCAGTGCAACCTGAAGGGCACTTAATGGTTTACACATAATGGTCACATGTATCCTGGCTCCTTATAGTAGCCCTGTGATGCAGAGAATTCCATACTCCCATTTCACAGGGAGGAGAACGAGGCTGTGTTCTCACAAGGACACACACAAGCCAGAATGTGAAGGACCTACAGACCAGATTTGAGATTTCTGGCCACAGGTGGTGGGCAGTTTTCTGGTTTTTACTGTCTACCAGTGTATGTGTATAGTGTGTAATGTCTGTATTGTGTTTTGTGTGTGGTATGTATGTGTTGGTATGTATTATATGTGGTATGCCTGTGTGTGGCGGCAGCGTATGCTGGTTAGCATGTTGTATGTGGTATGCGTGTATGTGTTGGGGTGTGTTGTATGTGGTATATGTGTGTGTGATGGTGTATGAGTTATGTGTGGTGTATGTGTGTGGTGTGGTGTGTGTAGTATATGTGTGTGTGCGTTGTAGGCAAATGTTCATTTATTTATTTTTCACTATGTATCCTGTCCTGTTCTCATCATTTAACATTTATTAACTTCTTCAATTATCACAACATTCTTCTGAGAAAGTGTTATCTTATCCTGATTTTACAGAAGAGGAAGCTGAGGTACAGAGAGTGTAAACAAAACAAGCCAATCAACATGAATGCCTAGGTTAGATCCTACATTTTAATTTCTCCTTTGTTAGTTAATAGCTGAGTCACTCAATCTTTCTGAGCCTCAGTTTCCTCATTATCTTTCTTGAACATAATGGTTATGAAGATTAATTAAGCTAATTATGCTAAGTGCATTACAGTTGCTCAGTGAAATAGCTTGTTAATTTTTGGCCCAGGCTTCATTCACATCAGAGTCTTTGTAGATTTACATGGGCTTGTGGCAAATGTCCAGCAGGTGGCAGGGAACAGTTTTGGAAACTTAGCCTGGTTCCCTAACTGGCACCCATTTGGCCTGTGGAGAGCTATTTTGATACCTGCTGACTGGAACAAAGGGTCAGTATGAGGTTGAGACAAGATGGACCAATATAAAGTTCTTCCATCTGTCCCCTACATCTATGTGTCTGCCTGTGGCCTCCAACCGTGACCCTGCTTCTGCTCTGGAGCAAGTTGGCTGCACTCCTGGGTGTCTCCTGGTAGCTCTTCTTAGATGGTGTATTCCATCTCATCTTCTGTTTTCTGTTGGAATGATGTGGGGTCAAGCCCAATGGTGGGCTAGAGTCAGACATCGGGCTTCTCTCTGGGGCATGCCTGGTCCAGGGAGAAAGACATGATATGTACAAACTGAAAAACGTACCATGACTCAGACTGCAAGAGAGGCTCACCGAAGTGCTCTGAGAGCCAGAGAGACAAAGGCCATTCCTGAAGACTTTAAACCCAGGTGGACTGGGAAGGTGGCAGGAAATGGACATGTATAAATGAAGGGGCAGGGCACTGCAGGAAGACCTCTCCTTGCAAACATAACAGCAAATTATTTCTTGTGGAGCAGGGGCACAAGGAGTGGGGCAGTGGACAGTATAAGTGGACTGAGGCCAGACTGTGGGTCTTTAAGTACCAGATTCCACACATTGGGCATGGGAGACCTTGGGTGTTTTTGAGCAGCTGAGTGATGTGCTCAGATTGGCATTTCAGAAAGCTCCCTGACCTCAGGCAGAGGGATAAGAGGCTTTGGTGATATTTGACTAAGACTGCTGGCAGATGTGATGTGGTGGCCAAGGTATAGGACCCTGCTAGAGATGTTTCTGACCCTCTCCCAGCACACTGGTAGCCTTCATTTTCTATGTTGGTCTGACTTGAAGCAAATTTCTGGTTGTGGCTCTTAATGGTGTGCCCAGGGAATCTGCAGGCAGGGCACTTGGGAGAGGACAGGGTTGCTCTGTCTGGGGGCTCAGACAAGGAAAATTTTCAGACAGAGAGGTGAAGGGCTTGCCCTACTGTCACATGATGGTCTTTTGTCTTTTTTTGGGTCATGCAAGCAGAGATGTGAGATGGTCACAAGTAACCACAAGACATTTGGGTTTGGAAGCTCCCTGGGCAGGTCACCCCAGCTGCCTCTCAGGGAGATCCCAACACATGCTGCACACTGCAGTAGGGCCCCTACACACATCTTGTTTATCTCACAACATTCCTCAAGGTGGGAATTGTCAACCCCATGTTATTTATGAAAAAATCCAAATCAGCATTCTGGAAGTGAGTACCTTGGTCCAGGCCACTGGTAGTACAGGGCAGAGGGAAGCTGAGGTCAAGACCGATTCTCAGTGGTTCCAAGGTTCCTGCTGGCAGAGGTTGGGGAAGGACCCTGGAGAGAATGGTGCATGTAGGAAAGGACATTTCCTGGGGCCTTTAATAAGAATGAGGAGTGTGAAATAGATGAAACCTGTATTACATGGGCAGTGGACTACTGCATCCCCCAAGTCCATCAGAAAGAGGCAGAAAACTGCCCCATCCCTACCTCAGTGACCTGTTTGGCACTTACACATTCAGTCCTTACCCTTGGGATCTGGCAAAGAGCCCTCAGCATGGGAAGAACTCTCTTCTGAGTGTCAGAAGTGGTTGTAGATCGAATCTCACCACCCAGGGCAGATCCACCAAGCCACCCAAGGGTTGCCCTGGTTGTTCAAGGTCCAAAATCCCCAGTGGTGAGTCTATACCTTCATTCCTAGCACATCCTTTGTGCCAGTCCAGGTAAAGTATGGGGTGCAAAGGAAATATGTGTCAGAGCCTGAGCAGTCAGTTAAACAGATCCATGAAATAGAGATGTCGAAGGTGGGAACAAGCTACAGCATAGGGAACAAGAAGAACACAAGCTGTATTTCCTTGGAAACTGAGGAGATCTCTGTAGAGGAGAAAGGCAAGGTGATACTCGGAGGATGGAGCAGCATAGTTAAGAGTTTGGAAGTGTGACAGCCATGTTGCCATGTACAGATGTAGGGTATGGCCTGGTCTCTGGGTGCCTCTCTGTGTAACTCGTAGGACTGAGCAAATTCACATGGCCACACTGAAGCAGTGAGTGTGGCTTCCTGGTCCCACACCCTTACGTCCTCTTTCACCTGACAACTCCCTCCCATCCCTTCAAGGGAGCCAGGCCCAATGAGATAGCTGTGCCCTGTGGTCCCAGGAAAACCTCTTCATCAGCATTCTGGGTGTAGCCAAGTGCCTGGGGACCACTGCTTCAGCAAGGACTTACTCTAGTCCTAACACTTATCTGTCCAAAGTTCTCCCAGGCCTCTCAAGGTTGTGCCAATTGCCATCTCTAAGATAAATGAACCAGGAATGGTTTCTTTGTGAAAATGTTCCTGCTGACCCCCAGGCAGTAACTCTGACACAGACCTGCTGGATTTATGACAGCAAAGGGGAGTTGACCACACGTACTTTAGAATGTTAGTTGAGAGATAAAACTAATTATAACAATGCAATGTGGGGCTTCTTTGTTCACAGTGCTATGTATTAGATTGAAGCTGGGTACAGATTCTTTGCAACTCTTACCTGATTGGTATAGCGTAATTCTCCTTCCCTTGAGTGTGGTCTGGCCTAGTGACTCATTTGTCTGATTGAATGATGGAGAGGTAAATTTTGGGGACTTGCATGGCTAATTCGTAAACAGCTTCTTCTACTGAGACTTCTTAAAATGCTTGTTCTGGGAGAAGTTCCCACCATGTAAGAAGACTTATGTTTCTGTGGCCACCATGTATGAGAAATCCCAAGATAATCATGGAGAGAGAGAGAGAGAGAGAGAGAGAGAGAGAGAGAGAGAGAGAGAGAGAGAGAGAATGCCCCAGAACCTGTCAGTCAAGCATGGGACATGTAAAGGAAGTTATCTTGGACATCCCACCCCCAGAAAGTACAAAGTGCAGAACTGCTGAACCTAACTAACAGAACATATAACCACTCTAGTTGCTCTACCTGAGACCCCAGTCATTATGGAACCGAGGTGAGCTGTCTTCACTGTGCTCTGCCTGCATTCCTGAGCCATAAAATTTTGAGCATAATAAAAGAGTTGTAGTCTAAGCCACGAAGTTTTGGGTGGATTTATTATGTAGCCATAGATAACTGAAAAATCATCTGATCTTATCCTCTAACTACTTGAGATTTTTGACCAGAAGTTCCAGTGTATGGCCTGGTCTATATTCTGACTCTTTCAGGAGTGAATATTCCCAAGGGCTCATGGCCTCTGGCCTTTCTCACTGGGTCTTCACTTGGTTGTCAGAAAGTCAGCTCCCAGGTTCCTAGGTCCTGCAGCATCTGTCCTCCTGCCCAAATGGGTGCACAGCCTTACAGATCCGGTAGCCTAGGAATAGGGGTAGTGTCTGGGGCCTTCTTTGGGGCCATAGAATTCTATGGTGGCTTCATATCTTAGGATTTCTTAGAGGATCCATGAGGCTCTGCCTTTCCAAAGCAAGTCCCTTCTACAACTTCATTTTGCAAAGATGCTCAGCTGAAAATGTGAAGAAAGCAAAAAGTGAGATCTCCCACTATAGGAGAACATCGTGAACTATATCCAGTACTCACTGAAGATAGCCACATGAGGCATTGCCATGAAAGGCCCTCTCCTGTGTGCTCACTGACCTCTGCCCACTGACCTGTGCTGGGAACCAGCTGTTTATGGAAGGCACCATAGTTCCACATGACATAAATATAGGACTCCAAAACTGTTTTGACTGAGAGCTTGGAGTTTCCTAATTTTTCAGGGTCTAGTCTTCAAAACCAGACACTTTAGAAGCCAGAAAATGAACATAAAGTATAGCCTTAAATTAGAGGGTGAAGAATGAAATTTGTATGTGATAAGGTCAGCCATCCTGTCTCCTGAGTGTCTGTCTCCCCAGGATTGCATGGGTGGACCATCTTCTCTCTATAGGCCTCGCATCATCCCTGTGAATGAGGATGGGCTCAGTCCTCACTTTGTAGTGTTAGACTAAGGAACTCTGCCAGCTCTTCAACTGTAGGCAGGGCTGTGAGTAAAACAGAAGTTTTAGCATCTGCTGAGCCAGAACCAGGGTGAACTGAGCAAGGCACCTGGGCACAACATTTAAATAGGTGCTTACTCTAAACTGAGGGAGGCATCATCCCCAGGGCCATGGCTCCATCCCTGGCATCCAGACATGTTCAAGGACTATAATTTGTGGGCTCTGGCTGCTGATGCAATGTGGTCTACACTCTTGGTTCTTTTTCTTCCTTATGTGGCAGCCTGGCTGGAGTCTCTAAAACTCTTCTTTCACAGGACTCTAGTTCAGCACAAAATAGGTGACTTTCACCAGCAATTCACCCCAACAAAGGACCATGAGGTCCTTGTATAGAACTCGACATGGAGTCAGAAGAGCTGACAGCTTGACATGGAGACAGGGAGATAAATGCCATACACATCCCCCAAAACAGGGCTTCATTATAACAAATTCTCTGCAAGAAAGAATTTCCCCCAGAACCGCCTTGATACTGGCTGTATAGTGTTTTCTGCTGCTGGTGGGAGGTGCTGGCAGAGTTGTGCTGTGCTGCTTTTATATCACTATTAGGGTCCTGTTACATCATCCCTTCCCATTTTCTGTCCCTCAAGATCCCATTATCCCTTATCCCAGCCCAACAGAAGCACATTCCAAGCCCATTGCAGCAAGTCATCCTCATCCCTCCATTTCACTGTCCTGCAGTCCCTAGGTAGGCCTCTTGCATGGGACCAGTTAGAGCCAACTCATCCTCCTCAAGCATTTGTGGGCAAGCCTGGCCTCCTCATCCCATCCCCTTTCCTGTCTCTCCTGTCTGGGCTGTGTCCAACCCCTGGAGGAGTATTTTCTTCTCCCAGAGACTAGGGTTTTCTTCTGAGTTACCTTCCTGAGCTGTTTATTCTAGTTTAGGCTTAGCCATGGTCAGAGATTGTGGACCAAGAGGCTGTGCCATAAGCTTTGGCCAGGCAGATGCCTTGTGAACATTTTGTGGGCCCTACTATGCAGGTAGACAAAAGCTAGGAGGGTGCTGTGCTATAGCAGAGAGAATGTGAGGCTTGGTCAAAAAGGCTGAGTCCTGGCTCCTCAAACAAATCATAACTCTTATCTGCTTTCTATTCTGGAAAATGAGAATAATAAAAACATGTGTAATTGGAACAAACTGACAGTAACCAGAGGGGAGGTTGGAAGGGATAAAGGAGGAAGGGTTGTCAAGGAACATATATAAAGGACACATGGACAAAGCCAAAGGGGAGTAGGATTGAAGGTGGGAGATGGGCACGGCTGGGATGAGGGGAGTGGTGGGGGGAAAATAGAGACAACTGTACTTGAACAGAAATAAAAAAATAAATAAAAACAAAAAAGATTAACCCTCTACATAAATAAATAAAATTTTAAAAAACTTGTAATTGGCTATGAGAGTTCGGTCTCAGTAAATTATAGAGTGTTCTGCAAATGTAGATGATGGCTAATAGTATTATTATGAGAGGCAAGTTGTTCACATTCGTGGTCTCATGGGGGAAAGAGGTTTTATTTTCATCCTTTCTTCCATTAATACACAATTTTATTGTGACTAAGGACTCTTCTCTACGCCCTAATGTTGTTCATTGATTTTCTTATTTCAGCTTCTTCCGCAGGCCCATCCACCACACATCTCTTTTGTAACACCCTCTGTGTGGTCTCCTAGGGACCCTAAGGGCTTGCACCATTGTGTTCTTGAGGATGGGGTCTGTGTGTGGTGCTGACTGCTGAGGGGCTATTTCCTTGACTTTAGCTCTTGTACTGCTTTTGCCTCAGGATGGACCTCATGGTTGATTGTACATTGTCTGTTCTGACTCCCTTGCTGTGTTGAGGTCTGACACCTGTCTTGCATTCAGTGCCCTCATGGCAACATAGGATACTTGACAGAGATCACTAGATACCTCACTAACTAACTGGCTTCTCTTGCCAGGCAGTGATCTTTGTCTCGGTTACCTGGGTATCTGGATGAGAATGTCATACTCACTGCTGCTGAGGGTAGCCTCATAACTCCCCATGTCTTATTTATTGCTCCTCTTCATCCACAGGTATGGACTATCTCCTGCTAATATTAGAGTCATTAGTGTCTGAAGGGGCATCTTAGGTAGGAATGCACTGGGTTGATGACAATGGCGGGTGGTGGTTTAGGTTCAGAAGAGGGCCCAGCTAGTTGTAGAGGTGAAAGAGATTTTCACTGTTTCTAAGAACATGGAGATGTTAAAGCCAATTGCTAAGAATCTGCTGAGACATAAGGTAGTAGCTGCAGGCTTCTTAACTCAGAAGTTCTGATAGAATCTAAGCACAGTAGGGAGGTTTACCTGTGTATTGAGAGCTCTTCAACTGACACTTATGAGCCAGGTTTCAGAGGCACTGTGATTCAGAACCAAAATTTTATGATAGCAAGTTTTAAATATTCCGTTAGAAGAGATTTTAGAGTTTAGTGTGGCACTCAGGACACTCCAATAACTCTCACATGTCTGTTTGGGGAATTTTCTGAAGGCAAAACAGTCCACTCATTCTTTACTAGATTCTTTAAACATGAACCATAGATTAAAGTTGACCAGCCAAGAAGCTGATTTTGTTTGGTCTTGTAGAAAGTCCCTGTGATAGAGTGTTGTGATGCCTCCAAACCTTCATCCCTCTCAGTATCCACACATTTTGTTCTGACTTTGCAGAGAAGTATGTTTCCCCAACCCTTGAATCTGGGTTCAGCAGTGTGACCTGCCTTTGGACACCTTGTAAGCCCTCTCTCCCCAGCATCAGCCACTTGTATATAACTACATTCTTTTTTTATAATAAACTCCTGTAGATGGTTGTACAGAACTAAGGACAATTTTCAAAGAACTGCCATCCTCTGAAAACTAAACAAGGGTATCATCTTTTTGATTGGTCACTATGTGGGAGTTGAGTGAATGGTGATGGAAAGAGACTTGACTTTTGGTGGAGGGAATACAATGCAATATACAGATGATGTATCATAGAATTGTACATTTGAAATGTATATAGTTTTATTAATCAATGTCACTCCAATCAATTTAATAATAAAAAAGAAATAACCAAATTCTTGTGGGCTGATCTTAATAACCCAAGCTCAAAATGTGGAGGAAAATGTTAGTGTAAGGCCTCTCACAGTCCAGCCCCTTTTCCCCTCTCCAGCTTCAATGGTCAAATATTGCCTTATTATTTTCCTCTTGCCTTCCTTCATTTTCCATACTGCAGGAAGAGCCCATCACTCATGCCGTACAGTCCCTGTTCTGCAAATCCCTCTAAAATCAATGAGCACTGAGTGAGAATCTATATGCCAGACATTTTCCTGCTTTAGTTATCATTTCATTGAGTGCTCACAACCCCAAAGGATAGATACATTTGTTATCCCCATTTCATAGATGAGAAAATTATTTTTATTAAATTTATTTGGATGACATTGATTAATAAAATTATATAGATTTCAGGTGTGTGATTCTACAACACATCATCTATATACTGTATTGTGTGTTCACTGCCAACTCCACCCAAGTCAAGTCTCCTTCCTTCCATCATCATTTAAAGTAGTTAGGTAACATACCTAAGGTCACACACCTAGTAAGTGATAGAGGACATAATTCATCCACCCATACACGATGCTGTAGTGCTTAGTGCCAGGATGTGTATTTTCTAGCTTGTTTTCTTAGTCACCATATGCTTCTCTAGATGGAGGTCATACCATTCTAATATATGTGTCTACATGGCATAAAGTGGAAACTGCAAATGTTTGCTGAATAAATAAATTCTAAGTGGAGTTCTAGGTTTCTTGTTCTTAATCTAAGATGGAGAGCACAAGTACAAAGAAATGCTTGAACCAAATCATGTTATTTTTCAGTGGTATGGGGGTGGACCAGAGGAAGGGATATTTCATTTATTCACTGAGACAAACAGATTAGGAAAAAAATGGTCAACATCCACGGAGGATCTGAAAACAAAGTGGTTAATAACCACCTGTTGATGTGTTGGAGTGCATGAAGCTCTCTTACATGGCAGGAGCAGGAGGCAGTCGTAGGGATATACATTTAGGAAGGGTGGAAATTAGAATGGAGAGTCCAGGATGGTTGCTTTGGAAACATTAGTTTGTTTCTGAAGGGTTTGAATAGGGTTAAGGTCAAATACACATTTGCTGTATTCTTTAAAAAATAATGAGAATATCTGGGTTTAAATGCTTCTTTTGTCCTAGTCTCTATTTATAAGCCACCATTTCGAATGGAGTGTGGCAAGAATAGAGGTGTAGGAAATATGGCTCTGTCCTTAGTGTAGAGGAGAGGTTAATGGGTCAAAACCTAGAAAAAAAAGGCAAACTCCTTAGTGATCCTAGACATTGGCCCTCAAAGACATTGGTGGGGCTTCAGCAAGATAATGATGACTTTATAGCATGTTGTCAGGTATGCAATGCTGGATCTGTAAATGGAAGGTGCTACTGTGATAGTTCCTTCTGAAAATGTGTACAGATTTGTCACGGGTGAGGTCTAGGAGTGGGTCTGGCAGATAGTTATGGTAGTACCAGTCAAATCATGTAATCACTCAGAGACAGAATGAGCGGCTGTATCATATGTCAGTGTCTTTAGATTTAAGAAGTGTTTGGTCATTCTTGACTATGCTCCATTGTAACTATGTCCATCCTCACCATGGTCCCTCTGCCTGTCAGAGCTGAGTGATGACAGGGCACTAGGGCAGACTGATGGGTGATCTTAGACCTCACTGGTACACTGTGTGTGTTTTGCATCCTAAATCCTGGGATCACCAATATCTGGAAGGATGTGCCCCTTTAGACTGATTTAGGCAAAGGACATATTGATTATGGATTGAGTCTTAGGAATGGACCACCGTCAGTCCAAATCTTGTCTCCCCTCATTTTGGTTGTGAGAAATAGAGCAAATTGCTTTACCCCACTAAGCCTCAGTTTCCCCTACATATAATGAGGATGAGGATGAACATAACAGTGCTTCAAAGGGTAGTTATGAAGATGAAATGAGACACTATATTTAAAACATGTAGCACAGAGTTTGGCTCACAGTAAATACACCAATAATAATATTCATCGTCAGCTATTACACCCAAAGCAGAGGCTAGAAGAGCAAAACATGTGCTTGAGTGCTGGCAGTGAAGAGCCTTGAGCTTGAACCCCTTTGCTCTGAGGAAAGTTGGGAGGCCTCAGGAAAGGGCCCATAGATATTTTTTAGGCATGTCCTCTTTTGGGGAAACCCAAGCCCATCGTGTACAAGGATGCAGCTGTGAGGAAAGGGCCTAAGAAAATTAGTCTCCCCCCTCTTTTCTCCACACCCACCCAAGTCTGGGGCCTTCAAGGTACAGCATCTGCCCTGACACAAGAAACACTTCCCATTACATTTCTTGCAGGCTTGGGGCAGGGTTGAGGAGTAAATTCATGGAGATTCACCCTCAGGGCTAGAGAGGACTGCAGGAATTCAAAGGGAAACCACTTTGCCTTCCCAGAGCAGGAACGGGGAGCAATCCCCATCCCCATCTCCTTGCCCTTTTTATAGGGAAGGACTCTCCAGGTTGCTGTGCTCCTATCTCAGTTAGAACCTCCTTTCCCAGATTTTCAGGAACATCTATAAAGGACACAGGGACAAAACCAAATGGAGGTAGGATCAAGGGTGGGAAGTGGGGATGGCTGGGGTGGGGGACAGTTGGGGGCAGAATGGAGACAACTGTACTTGAAAAACAATTTTTAAAAAAGTAAAAAAGAAAAACCACCTATCCCAGGTTCCCTTTCCTGATGGTTATTCTACAAAGAGAATGGCTTGCATGGTAAAGTCTCCCCTGGAGCCTGAGTTTCTAACTCAGGTTGTCATAGCTCTTCGCTCAGGTAGACACAGCGAGAACCTGCTCTGAGGGACCAAAAAGTAGATGCCCAGCATCTGCACAGGAAGTTCAGTGTGCTCACAACCTGTGTGCAGCTCCTAGTGTGTCCTGCTTCTCCATAACAGGCTTGGAGAGGTCACACCTGGGGACATACACACAGTGCCTTCTCAGCCAGGGAGGTTGTGCAGATGAGTGGAGCCAGCTAAGTGTAAGACTAGTGGGGAAGAGTGGGTTTGTGGTGACCTATAAACCTTATGATTGATGCAAAGGAAGAGAATTTTCTAATTTTCGAAACACTTCTGGCTGGGTGCAGTCTGTCCATGGCCTGTTTATTCCCATTTGTTGGTAGCAATGTTCTGTGTCCACTCTGTGGCATGGGGCTGGACAAGGGCTGGGGCAGCATGACCCGTGGGACTACTGGGCATCCTGATGAAACTTCATCCATAAGGGCCTGGGTGAAGAGGGAGTGATGAGCTCAGCCAGCATCTGTGCAGGGCACACTGTGGCCAAGCTGCTGGGCCTTGACATCCTGGTGGAGTCCCCTGGGATCTTGTATCTTTGCAACTTCTGACAGTCACAGATCCTGTCTGCAGAGGGGATGAAGCCCCCTGATGGGAGCTGCCTGGTTCCCACAGGTAACTCTCTGGATGAAATAGGGTCACATGTTTTTCCAAGCTTCTGGAGAACCACACTCCTCCCCACAGCAGGACCAAAGTCTACTGGAGGTCTCTCTGATTTCTGCAAACTGAGAGCCTCTGTCTCAAGTCTTACTTCCTCTCTAACAACAATGACCCTGTCTATGATAGTTTGGAATTCACAACAGCAATTTCATAAAAAAAAAAAAAGGCTTAAGGGAATACAAATCTTATACACTGGAAACAGGCCAGGAGTTCAGTGATACTGGAAGAAAACTCATTCCCAAGAACACCAAAGCCTTTCTCTCTAACTTCCTACTTGCTCCTATCACTTTAGAAAGTCCCAACAAGATTATTGAAAAGCCTGGCCAATAGAAGGCAAGTAATGGCCAATTTTTAGGCTAGATCCTATATTAAGACCAAGTTGGAGGCCCATCCTCTGCATTATCAGCCAGCTTCTCTACAAAGACAAGGGTTGTGGTTAAGAGGAGCGCTCACATGTATATGTATGTACATGGCTGCAGACCTTTCCTCTGGCTGAGATAAATCAGACTTTTAAACTGTCTTTAACTAATCCATTAGAAGGACGGATACATCTTAAAATAGTTTGACAGGAGGTAGGTGTTGACTCTGGGCAGAGTGTGGCAGAGAGACTCGTTGTGACACCTGATAGCTGAAAAGGATGTGCTTCCACATTTGGAAACCAAGGCTTAGAGGAGGCAGGGTGGAGTCAAGATCAACAGTTGTAGACCAGAACTTGAACCCAGATGTAGAAACCTATTTAGGGTTAACTTCCCTTCCCTAGGATGGGCAGTTGGGGGCCTTGGCAGTCATTCCCATAGCATAGGGTACAGGTGTTTTTGACAGAGTCTGGAACTGGCTCCCCCACCAGTTCATTTAATGAGGACTCTCAGCAGAGCAATTCTAGATCCTTCTTGGTGTCTGCTGAGTGTGGCTTCCTACCCTGTAAAGCAGAGAGTTCTTTGGCCAGGGTTCTGGCCTTTTTGAAAGTCAAGGGACCAAGGCTCCAGGTTGGCTGTCCCTCTGACCTGCAATGTGACCTTGGCTAAGGTCACTCCCCTATTTGAGCTCAGATGCTCCATCTTATAACTGGAAAGGCAGGATTAGATCATTTCAAGTAGCCCTTTCTGTGCTAACTCAGAGCCTACGTGCTGCAGAGCCCACGGACCAGTCTATGTATCTCTCGCCCCAAGAGTTTTTTATCCCCATTTTTAGCTAGCTATGATCTGTTCATGTATCCTTGATCCTCCAAAACAGCTGGCCAGCTGGTCCAATTATCTCTATTGTACAGACCAGATGGCTCAACTCCAAAGTGCCCAGATGGTTCTTCCATGGTCACACGCTGGCAAGTGATAGGCTGGGGCTGGAAGCAATACTGTTTGAGTCTGAGCTGGGGGACATTTCCCATTCTCTAAAGGTGGAGAACTACTGGAGGAGCAGTGGGTGTCTCCTCCTTGTTCCCAAAGGACAGTGTAGCCCAGAACTAAAAGCTCAGAATGCTGCCTACTCACTTTTCCCACACAGATCCTGACCATATGGGGAGCATGAAGCTCAGGGTCAGGGTTTACACTGGGGAAGTAAGCAGGCAGCACTCAGGACTGCAGTTGCACTGATTCTGCTCCATCTATCCTCCCAGCAAGTAGAGCAGCTCTGGGATCAGGCCAGCGAGGGAGAGGAGCCCTGCAGTGGGAACCATTTCCCTGAATCACACAGTGCATTAAGGGAAGCCCCCATCACATAGTGCATCACACAGTGCATTAAGGGATCTTCATGCATCACACAGTAGTACATGAAGATCTTCATAACCAGCCCTCTAGCTCAGCCTGCCTGAATGCTGGGAAATTCTCTCCCATGATAGGGGATGTGGTTTGAATAAACCAGATGCACCCTGTTGACCATTTTCATAACTCTACAGTGAGGCATCTGACCTTTTACATCTTAACCTTCAGCCCCCACCCCCACCTCACAATGGACCTCCAGGAGGTGGGGCAGAACCTTCCACTCATTTAGAAGATGAGGAATTTGGTAGGTTGCCAAATAAAGATTTAACACCAGGCCCTTTGATTCCTTTGCACCAGGTGCTGCCCTGCAGAACATTGTTTTGGGGGGTCTTGGGAAAGAAAATGAAGGGCAGACATGGTCAGATGGCTTCTACCCTTCAGGAGGCCCTGTCTACTCTGCCCAGTGTGCAGGAGACTTCAGCAGGGAGGTGGGGTCTTACCTGCTGCGGTGGTGATGCCCAGGAACCGGCAGGTGTATTCCAGCCCAGTCCAGAACTCCTGTAGCTTCATGGTGTTGGGGCAAGGGCAGGGTCCCAGGACAGCTGGCAGCAGAGGCTCTGGCCTGAGATGCTCTCATATGTCCTGTGTGCAGTGGGACCCTGTGGCTGCCAGCTTGGGCCCCTCATTCCCCGAGGCCCTGCCTTCCCAAACCAGTCCCAGACACTGTAGCTTGGCTGAGGTGTGAATAGGGCTCACCTTCCTGGCTTGGCTTGTGTCCTTGTCAGGCACTGAGCTTAATCATTACCTTGGGAGAATGTCCCCACTACTCTGAGACACTGCTGTGGCCCTAGTGGCAGCCTGAGATCAGGGCGA
Source organism: Trachops cirrhosus (assembly GCA_028533065.1). Classification (NCBI taxonomy): domain Eukaryota; kingdom Metazoa; phylum Chordata; class Mammalia; order Chiroptera; family Phyllostomidae; genus Trachops; species Trachops cirrhosus. The sequence goes on along the minus strand of CM052542.1, from coordinate 94,543,498 downwards.
TTAAGGCTGGGCTGGAGGCAGGCAACCTAGAAGGCAATTAACTGTTTCTGGCTGGGAGGAGGAAGTTTACCAAACAGCCAGCCTAGGACCCTTCTTACTCGGCAGGGCAGAGACAGTCACACCTGGACCTCAGACTGATGGGGTCTGGAGGTGACAGTGTACATGCAGGTCCCTATTTGTGTGTATGTGGGAGAGAAAGATGTGCCTTTAAATCACAAGCAGAAACAACTTCTGAAATGAGTTCTAAGCTTCTATTTTTCTGAGTATAGGTGGATTAGAAATTTTTTGAGTCTGTGGCAGGTTTGGATTCTGACCAGACATTCTTAGCTCAGACCCATGTCACATGGGAACCTTACTTTATTCCTGACGTGTCTCTGGACATGTGATGTGGGAAATCACTATGATTCTTTGGGACAGGAGTTGCTATGCCAATAATTAACTGGTGACCTTGAGGAAACACAAAAATATTTATTAGTTTCAGTAACTTGTAGAAAATAAATGAGAGGTTTGGCTAGATTGGTGGTTCTTAAATTATGTTCTGAGAGCTGTGCCAATAAGCCCAGCTCTCAAATTTGGACATTGTGGGCTTTCATTGATTCATTTTTTTCCTTACTGTTTTTCAAGTACAGTTCTCTCCATTTTCACCCCATCATGGCCTCCGCCCCACCCTTCCCCACCTCCCACCCTTAAACCTATCCTCTTTGGCTTTGTCCATGTGTCCTTTTCACATGTTCCTTGGTCGACCTTCCCCTATTTTCCCCTATTATCCCTCCCCCCAATTCTGGTTACTATTAGCTTGTTCTTCATTTCAGTGTCTCTGGTTATATTTTGCTTGCTTGTTTGTTTTGTTGATTAGGTTCCATTTATAGGGGAGATCATATGATATTTATCTTTCACTGCCTGGGTTATTTCACTTAGCATAATTCTTAATTTACTAATTTATATAAGAGATTGAATAATAGCAAGTTTTAGTTTTTCTCCAAGGCATTCTCTGAAATCTGTCCCCCTTTTCTCACATGGGAGAGACAACAAAACAACCAAACAAATGAGAAAAAAAATAGGCCATATTCTAGTCATAAGGGAAAACTCAGGCATAATCCATTTTTTTCCTTTGGTGAGGATGGATACACAGTCATATAATAAATACATATTTTTTGCTATTAAGATGATTCTATTTTGATTGATTAATTTGATCAAGATTTCATAGCATTCTATAAAGACTACCATTGTTTTTCATCCTCCCCTTTGAATGAATTTAAGAACCTCTGTGTTTGTGTGACCTTTAAGGCCAAGTTTAAAAATGTGTGATTTGACACATTTATTTCTCAGGTGAGTTGACTGTGTTTAACAGCAGACTGTTTATCAACTCCAAACTTCCCAATTTTTCTCAGATCTTGATACCTGAACCCCATCAAATATTGCTACCTGGTCTCTGGTCCACACTGCACTGCACAGATAGAGCTGCTGGGGTCCAGGGGTCAGCAGGCTGTGGTTCCATGCCCTGTGGGAACATGTTCTCTCTGTCTGGCCTCACAGCATCCCTTACTTGGTACTTGCTGATGGTAGCTGATTTTGTTGTGTGACTGATGCCTTCAGGCTCTGAATACAGGAAGCCCTTCTAGGGTTTGGGTGGTGGGTTATGTTCAGCTCACCCATTCTGGTTATAGTCTCCCCTTACTAGTGACTTTGGTTAAGGAATGAGAATATGACCTAATTCTTATCAAATAGCCTGGAAGTGGCATGTGTTGATCATTCCTGGGAAAGTCCCTCACTTTTAACAAGGGGCCTGAGGACAGGTTGTGTTTCTCCATTTGGATCCACTTGGGCAGCTGACCCGTGATGAAGGTGAGGGGGTGGAGGAAAAAGGCATAACCAGTGAGTGGTGTTTGCCCAGTGAGATGAGGAGAAACACAGGGATGTAGTTATGGAGCTGCTTTACTTACCTGTTCCTTGCTGTTAAACTGGTTTGCTTAAGTTTTATTATAGTTAAAAGCATTTCTCCTGACATGATGGGCACTGTCTGAACTGAGTTCTCTCCACAGCCTTTTCCTCACGAAGCTCTTTCCTGTGCACTGGGCCTAGTTGGAAGGAGGCTGAGGGTTAGGGGTATTCTTCCATCCCTGAGAACACCCCTTGTTCACTAGGTCTGTTCTCTAAGTGGAAGGAAGAGGGGTGTTTGGAGTAGGTGGTAGAAAGAGAGTAGGGTTTATTGCAAAAGCAATGTGTGGAGGAATCCAAGACAAGGCCCTTTTTTAAGAAACTGCAAAAACTATGACTGAGTTAATGACCCCTCTTACTAACATTCAGCCATTTGTGGAATTCCATGGGGAAAGAAGGGCCATATGCCTGGGCAGGGAAGTTGCTTAGACCTCTCAGAATTCAGTGAGAGGATTGATAGGACCAAGAACCAGAAACCCTAAAATAGAAGCTGACTGAGAACGTGGGGAAGCTCCCAGCTATACAAGTCTGAACTTGTAGTCACTAAGGGGCCCTGGGGAAGAAGAGAATTTCTCTAGCATTTCCTGGAGAAATCAGTGAATGCCCAGGGAGCTTGTAAAAAGGTGAGAGAGGGGAGAACAGAGGAAAGAATAGAGAGCTGTGGATGGTTGTGTGGAACACACAGTAAAGAGTGTAAAAAATACTCTGCATGACAAAAAGGGAGTCTCAGATTACAGCAGCATAGGAAGGATGTTAGGGTCCTTGTTGCTCTAGTCAGGAGGGTGTTGTGGATATTACACAGAGAAAGTAAAATTTCAATTTCTATTGTATCCTAAGGAGTCAAACTTGTGCTACTGAGTAGAAGTTATGGGTGGAAGCTGATAGCACAAAGTACGGGAATGTGTTCTAAGAATTGTTCCCCCACTGATAGGATGGGCTGTTGTTGGGGGACATGAGCTTCTGAGAGCCTGTATGAATATGGGGGTGGTGGGTGACACTGTGGACAGTTCTCCAGCACTGATTGGATGATTCAGACCTGGGAGTCTATGATTCTAGATTGCTATGATTCCTGAAAGACTCCAGACAAGTGCTATAAGGAGTGCCAAGTATACTATCTAGAAAACAAGGGAAGGGAGTTGGGGTTTTCTTCCTAGCCTCTTCTAGCCCTTGCCCACAGTCCCCAAAATGCTGGACCAGCCGAGGAAGGGCCAGGCTCAGTTTGCACGTAACAGCTGTGTGTCCTAAGACATTCCTTGTGCCTTCTCAATCTTAACTGCCTATTTTGTAAAATAGGTCTAAAATGCGTCTTACTGGGTTAGAAGTACTGTGTCAAAAGTACCTGTCTAGAGCAGATGCAAGGAAATGGGAGCTGATACTATAAGTGAACAAAGAAAACTGACCACACTGTGGCCAAGCCTAGGCAGGTTGTGTTGCACAGGACTCCACCTTCAGAACCAGCAACACACAAAATTGGGGGCACAGTCTGGCCCTGAACTCAGGGAAAACCAGGGCAAAGGGAATGCTATTCTTTAGAATGACAGGGCTTACTCTGAGCTGTAGTTTTTATATTGTTTCATTTCATGGTACACCAACCAGAATCTCTATGTGTTGTAGTTATAGGAAGGCAGGTTGTCTTAATAAACCTACAGTAATCCAAGCCACACGGTAGTAAAAATGTCCTGTCTCCAGGGCTGTGAAAACTAGAAATGATGTCAGTGACAATTATAACTAGTGCTTGCTCAACATTGCATTCTAGATGCCGTGCAAAGTGCTATATATACACCCTATTCTTAGTATTCACATTTACTGAGGAGGAAGAAGAATCTTGTTAGGTTAGGTGCATTTGCTCAAACTCAAACAAAACAGAAATGAGGCAATGATGAGTCTAGCAGCCTCGGCTCTGCTCCTTCTGCTGCACCTTCTGGTTTTACATGTATTTCCATCAGAAAGCTGCCCAGTGACAGGAGACCATCTTAGTAGCCCTGGTGCGTACTTGGGGCTTGGGGGAGAAGTTCAGGAAGAGACTGGGCATTGTTTTTTTCAGTTCCTAGAACTTAAATTGAACTTAATCTTTCCACTCAGTTGCTTCCCTGTTTCTTGAGATTTACATCTTGTTTACCAGTCTCAGTATTACCCTAGTTACCAAAGCTAGAAACATCAAAACCAGTTTTGACATCCTCTCTTCCCCTTTCTCCAGTTTTGCCAATTGTATTAAAATTGCTTCTCATTTTCCTCCTCTGGTCTGTGTCTCCTAGCCTTCCTTAAGTTCACCCCTCATTATTTCTTGCTCAGGTCAATCCCACAGCTGGGTCTCCCAGCCTCCTATTTCACCCCTCTCCAATCAACCCTCCATACTGTGCCTCAGTTGTTTCTGGAAATGACACATCTTTAAAAGTTACATCTTGCTAAATACTTTCAAAGATTTTCCATTGCCTAAAGACTAAAGTTTGAATTTCTTAGTCTAGAATCCCAGGCCCTCTGTAAGCCGTCCCATTCCATCTCTCCATCTCTCCAGTTTCCTCCTCTTCCCTCTTCTTCTCCAGTCTGGATCCTCGGCCCCAGCCCCACCAGACACATGCTTGCATGCTGACTTTCTTCATGTTGTTCTCCATCTCATTTCATTCTTTTCTAATCTTGTTCATTCTTCTCCAAAATTCTCTCCTGATCACCATTACACTCAGTATTCAAAGTACAGGTGAGTAGCACCTCCTTGGCCAGTTATTTTTGATCTCCACAGCCAGAGTTAATTAATTCTCTCAACCCTCAGCACCCATCACATTGCATGCATTTAAATTCCATAAGTCAGTGTTGACCTTTCCCACCAGCAGGTGAGGTTCATGGGCTCAAGGATGGTGGAGCTTAAGCAAACGAAGGAGACATGTACAAAGAGATGCTTTATTTATATTTAGTTCTTTGGGATTTATTTAACCAAAGTAGAGTACATAGGCAAAGCCACATACCCAACAGAATTAAGGGGTACAGCAGATACATTTTCAGGCAAACTCATTTTTGCCCCTTGTCTCTTCCTCCTTCTCTAAATTCAGCATAATCTGCATTTGCTCCCTCACAGTGTGTGGGGTAGCCAGAATCTGTACAGGGCCTGTTCTATTTTACTATCTTGTGTTAACAATTTCCCTGTGAGTGTTTAGCTCACAGGGAGGCAGAGCATCCCAGGGTCCACCAAGGCATTGATCTGGGTTGGAATGGGGCAGGACGGGATACTGAGCTGTCTGGGTCTGTCCCCTTACCTCAGATAAAGGCTTGGGCATCTGTCATTTTGCTAGTCTGGTTCCAGCAGAAGGGATTGCACAATGGCCTTCAGGACAGGTTACCTGGGGGTGAGTTCTAACTTGCCTTTAAAGGTCAGTGCGAGCTTCAACAGGCCTTACTTCTTGGGCATTGGTTTGTCTGTGTTTATAATGTGGTACTTGGACCATTCAGATCCTCATGAGTCATTGAGGCTGAGGTCTTTATAACCCTGAACTCCATTTCAATGAATCCACCTTGAAAGAGAAGACTGACAAGGTAAGGGATTGCCATGACTGGAGTGGCCTGACACAGGTACCACTTACTTTGCTGAGCAAGCCTATTAAACAGATGGCCCTGCTGGTGCAGCTTGGCCTCCTGAGATGAACTGTTAAGACACAGATTTATGGTGTGTTTTAAACAGGAGGTTTTAAACCCATGAGTTTGGCCCTCTTGATGACCTCAGATTTTTGGAAGTTGATTTGTAACATTTAGAAGATTAAGTCCCAAATGCCCCCAAGAGTGGACTCCAACATGTGGAGGAAACAATATTTTAGTCACAGGTTTTGGTTTGCCATGGACAGGGTCCCCCTGTGTTGCTGTGAGGAAGGGATTTCCTCAGCAATCAAACCTCAAGAAGAGCTTCTCCTTGAGGGTCCTGGCTGTGCTCTCCCAGAAAACCATACTCACTTCAGAATGTAAGGGCTGGGTTAACTTAGGAGGGATAGGCACAATTTCCCATTCTGTGTCAGTGCTTTAATGATAGTGTTTCTGAACATATTAACTTTTGGGTGTAGATTAATTTTCAAAAGACATTTAAGGCTCTGTCAGGAAAAATATGAATCTTGTTAATAAATTTTATTAAATCATCCAAAGTCATTTGTATTTTTCCTAAGTGCTAAAATCATATTTTATTTATTTGGTTCTATTTATTCACCCACCTTCCTCAACTGCTAATCTATATTATATACAACATAAGTTTTCCTGATGTAACTGAAAAAGGAGTCTATTTTTTAAAATGCAGAGTCTTCCAAATGAATGTGGCTATTTAGCTATAAACACTTGGATCCTACCACCAAAATGGAGCATGAGAATTTAAAAAGCATTGGTTTTCTGTCTTTATAATGTGACAGTTGAACCGAAGTCACAAAATAAGGGCAGATACAGAATTCAAGTGAAAACTGGTGGACAAGTGAAACTGACTTTGTAGAACATGGAAGGTTTGAGCTTCTTACTTCTGGTGGCCTTTTCCTTTGAGTGCTGAGCGATTCACTCTACAAGCCTCTGAGGTACTCAGGACCCAGGGACACCAAAAACCAAGGAGCAAGGGTCAGGCTTAGGGATAAAAATAAGGAGAAAAGTTGAAAACCTATAAATAAAGCAATCAGACTATCAAGTCCTTCCCTCACTCCACAGCATCTGGAGGCCCTATCCTTTGCCCTTCTACTGCTCCCCCATCAGTGGAGACAAAGGTTTATTCTCCAGGTGAACTGAATGGTGATGTAACAGGCTGTGGGAGACTAGGCAAAGCAGAGGACAGAAGGTAGGACTAAAGTCAGACTCCTGCTGAATAGTCCTTTCCTCTGCCTTGACCCTAGAATAGCATCAGGCAGACCTGTAGCCCCAGAAAGGCACCTGAAGAACTCTTCCTGGGGAGTATGAAAAAGCCCAGAGAAGACTGAACATGAATTTTTGAGGGACCAAAAAATCTGATGACCCTCTGGTGACATCCACAAGTCCTGGTAATCTCCACATAACACTTCCAATTTGGTTTTTTTGTACCTCTTTCTAGGTATATGGACAACCCAGAAGTACCAGGTATTAAAGGAAAGGCTCCAACTTGACAGAGAGCTCAAAACAGTGAGTAAAAGAGAACTCAGAGGGGAGGTAGAGACAATGAAAGACACATAGGAAACTTAAAAATAATAAACCCTGTATTAACTACCTTGAGAGATATATGAAATGGTGTTACATCTATAAAATGAATACAGAATAGAATTAAAAAATAGAATTAAAAACTAGTAAGAGCACAAGAATCTTGAAATGAAAAACCCCTAAACATAATGAAGGAAACAAAAGAAAAACAATAAAACAGTTAGAATCTAAAATCAAGTAGAACAAAACCCAAAGAAAGGGAAGTAGAAGAGAAAGGCTAAGGTACATCTACTGACTTATAGGAGTTTGAGAAAGACAGATATAGTAAAAAAAGATTTTGAAGATATGATACAAGAAAATTTCCCAGAATGGAAGAAAACATGTATTTGGAATGATTATATTTTAGAAAGTTGTGAACAGAAGTAGGGATGAGAGGTCAAAAGTTAATGCCAAAAGCTGCTCAGTCAAAAACTGCAGCATGAATATGATTAGCAATTGGGCGAAGGTGGAAAAATGAACAAAACCAAATGAATAAAACATGATAAAGTGAATATTGGAAGAATTTTCTAGAAGAGTTGGCAATGTTTCTTTGGCGAGTGGAACTCGGGGGAGAAATTTGTGAAACAAGACAGCTTTTTGTTGTTGTATTTGTTGCTTTAAGACATTTATTACTTCTTGAACTTTAAGCTCAGTACATATATTACTTTGACAAAAATAAAGAAAATGCATCTTAAAACAGAATAGAAAAACAAAAATTAAGACAGTACCTTTTTCCATTGTAAATATAAGACATCTGTCCATAAAGTATCCAGCCATGCACTGTGAAAAATAGAGACATTTATTGAAGAAGATACAAGACACAAGAAACATTGCACATGAGACAATGATGCCTCAGTTCCCTTCAATGTAGGCACCTTGGGACCTTACACAGTTCTCCCAATTGCTATCAGCTGCCCCATTGTATTTTCCCAACTCTTATCAACGGTCTGAAATCTCTTTCCTTTCAAAGTGATTTTAGTTTTGGGAAAAGCAAGAAGTCACACAGTGCCAAATCTGGGCTGTAGGGGGGCTGAGTCACCTGGGTGATTTTATGTTTTGCCAAAAAAACTCAAGATGAAATGTGATGCATGAGCAGGTGTGTTATCATGATGAAGCTGCCAATTACCAGTTGCCTATAGCTGCGGCCTTCTGAATCATCCAAACAGTTTCCGTGGAGGAATGTTCAAGCTTAATGCAAAATTTGATGCAGATTCGTTGCTCTACTCACTCAGTCATTTCGAATGCAGTGGCCACACAGTATATATGCTCACTCAACGGTGTCTACTGACCCTACTGATAGTACAGTGAAGTCATCATTTTTCAAACATTTGTATTTCAGTCCACTTTCCCTGACTGTCAGGTTGCATTGATGTTACACAAACCATTCTAATTACATTAACAGTGATTGGACTTTTTCCAGACAGACATTGTATTAAAGGATATCCTTCTAGATGTACAGTTGACCCTTGAACAATAGGGGTTTGAACTACACAGGTCCACTTATACATGGGTTTTTTAAATAAATATCACACGTATCTTCCAGGTCCCTGACTGGAGAAGGAGGGTGAAGCAAAAGTGGCCAAAAACGCAGCTTCCAGGGCTCCTTGCTTCCTGATTAATAGCTGGGCCATCTTATATGCTATTCTCTTCGCAGTTGCTAGCCCTCAGGTTTCATGTCATGGCTACCAAAATTGGTGGACTGTTTTTCTTCAACTACAGGAACTTGAAATATCATTTTGTGTGGTTGATAGAGGCAGGGTTAGTAGGCTGTTCAGGGTTCAGCTATTTAATAGCTGTCTGAACCAAGGCAAGTTACTTAGTCTCTCTGATCATTGGTAGGTCACTCATCTGTTTTTAGTGGGTACAGATTTTAGCCCATAACATTGAAGTATAAGAATTCCCACATTTCTCCAAAGTAGGTAATCTGCTCTGGTTTCTAATGAGTAAGCTGGAGGAAAATACATTTGATCCAGTTGGAGGAACTCTTTCTCCACAAGGTTGAACAAGATTCTTAGGGGAATTAAATATCACAAACACTCAGAATGTTAAAATAGACAGTGGGAACACAAGCCACATGGGGGCTACACAGAGAATGCTGACATACCAGGATCTGGGGTGCCCTGTGGACTCGAACTGGCTGCCCGGGATGCGTGGGAGTTGTGTCCAGTGTCAGGAAGTGGGATAAGGGATGCAGCATCTCCAAGCTTTATCACTGGGGTCCTGCAGCCTTCCCCTCCCCACTACTGTAGACAGTCAGGGAACCCCTAGGAGTCGCCCCCATTGACCAAGATGTCACAAGGGTAAGTTTCTACACTGAGTGTACCAAAAGCTAGAAAGATAAGTAGATAGGGCCCCAATGCACTGAAAGCTAGAAATATGAATGGACAGGGCCTGAGCTTCCGAAGCTAGCAAAATAATTGGATAGAAAAAAAAGCCCTCTCCTCCCTATCCCTATAAGAACCATGGGCTTGTGCAGGAATGGGGGATGGTCTTTGAGACTGGAGTCTGCTATTCTTCCAGGTTTTGACATTGAATAAACCTGTTTCCTTTTTCACCAGCACCTGTCTCATGGGTTGGGCAGGTGGCCGAACCCGCATTTAAATTATAAGAAGACACTTTCTGGCATTCAGTCCTCATTAGTCACCACTGAATTTTTCTTTGTTCAATCCACAGGTTTCTTAAAGGGATGTGGTTCTGAATTACCTGGATCACATCATGGAGGTGGTAGCAGAGTGCAATAATGGCCACATCCTTTACTCTTTCCTGTATCTGCACTTTTTTCAGTTCCTTTCCTTCCTCTTGAATCTGGGATGGCCTATGTCTTACTTTAGCCAATAGCATGTAATAGAAGTGAGGGTGAGCAAGTTCTGAGCCTCAAGGCCTCCCATTGTGCTTTCTCTTTCTCTCAATCCACCCAGATGCCATTGGAACCAGTCCAGGCCAGTCTGCTAGAAGATAGGAATTGACATGAGCCGTCCCAGAGAAGGCAATCCTAGACCTGCTGACCCAGCAATAGAAGAGAAAGCCATGTACCCAATTTCAGAATTGTGAGATGAGAAGTAGCTATGTTTTAAGCCACTTAGTTGTAGGATGTTTGTCAGTTAAAGCTGACACAGGGCCTTCACCTCTCCAGGATTTTACAAAGTAAGATATAGCTGCAGCTACCTGTTGAAAAAGTGACTCATGCCCAGGCTCAGGAGAAATCCTCTCCACCCCCACAATGCTCTCCTCCCCAGGGTCCTCAGATCCCTCTCAGCCTAGGACTCTTTAGCAAACTAAAGCCTGTGAAGGTGACATCTTTCTTTGGGGCACTGTGTACTTTTGGTTGTTGTCCCTGGAACAAGAATGTGAGTCACATTCTGCACACAGGGCAGATGCCCTTTCAGGATGGTAGCATCATATCACTTTATTCTCAGTCCCTACAGCAAGGAAAACAAAGTACTATCTCCACTGATAAAATAGGACTAGTGCCTGCCAGGACCTAATAAGTGGGAATAAAATAATGTATATGGGATGCATTGTACAGTGCTAGGCACATGCTTACTGTGAATAGTGGGGGAAGGAATTGTCACTGGTGTGACTGTTTCTCTTCTACACTGAGACAGTTTTGGCCTCCCTCCTGAGTTCTACCCAATGTGGTAGCTGCAGAGAAAGGCAAGATTATCTCTCATAGGTGCCTGGCAACAAATGAGCTGGGACCATGGATTCCTGCTCTCCCCAGTTAAGGGGCTATGCCCAAACCCATCTCCTTCAGGAGGCACCTTAGACTCTCCAGATGCAAGGCAGTTGCCATTTCCCAGAACTTACATAAGCAACTGGCATCTGTGCTCAAAATATTAATCCCCCCTTGTAAAGCTACTCTCCTGCTTGTCCTGTCAAAGGGAGAGTCAGGGGGGCTGGGTGGGTCTTGGTACCTACCAGCTCAACCCTTTGGTTCCACAAGATGTTCAAGGATTATGAGTGACTTTTGCCCTTGCTGACCTTTCTTTCTGCTCATGAGGTGTGTAGCCTGTACTAAGTGACAGTCTTTTCAGGGCCCTTCTTTGATTTTGGCACCCTGGACCTTGGAAAGTACCTGAGGTGACAGGAACAAGGTAGAGTTATAGAGCAGAGAGGGCACTGCCACTCAGGATGGCAGTGGACCTTTTAGTGAGGTTGTCCTGGGAACTTGGAATGTGGGTGTACCCTAGGGATTTGGTCTTGCCTTTATCCAAGGAAGTTTCTCATGTCTTGCAGGGGAAGTTTCATTTCTAGTCTTGCCTGACTTCTCTTTTTGATCAACATATTTGGCTTTCCTCCTTTTGGGACTACCATGGCATAATGATATATGTCATATTTATACTGAAGGGAAACTCATGTCTAAGCCTACACATTGCCATGTAAATCTTTTGTTCTTACTAAATCAGATGGATCTCAAATGTCAGCTTCTTTGAATAGATTTATCAACAATCTCAAAATAAAGTCTCCTATTTGAGGAACAGCAGGTACTGTCATTAAAAGACCTTCATGTGAATGTCAGGGCCACAGGGCCAGCCTGCGAGTGACAGGCTTGGGGCCTGCTTCCCTTGTATAAACCTTCGGGCTTTGCTGATATCACCTATATAATGAGGTGAGAGGGTCTGAGGGTCACAAACATCCTTCCACCTCTGACATTCTGAGATTGCAAAATAAGGTGAAAACTTGCTGAGTGAGGGAATGATCTGTTAGCCAATGACAGCCATTTTTGCTCCCATCTCCACTTCTTTCTTGCTGATGTCCCTAAAAATTTTCCTCCATAAGAGTTCAAAATCTAACCATGTATAACTCTTAACTAGGAAAGCATCTTCTTGCTCATCAATTTTTTAGACCATGGAGGGTCAGTATATGAATGGAACTGGGGTTTATATCTGTAGCATTGGCTGCTGTTTGACACTTTCTTGGATTTTGAGATATAAATTATGCCTGTGAGTGTGTCCTGCTCTAGGACACATGTTATTTACCCTTATGACGTTGAGGTGCATTGAGAATCAGATGTGGGAGACCAGGTCCTATATTATTTTTCCCTGTATTATTTCCTGTATTATTGTCTCCTGTATTATTTATCTGTTCTTTATTTACCCCCATAAGTTTCAGTCATTTTGAAACTGAGAAATGGCCCATAAATATGAGCATGAAGCCTGGGTAAGCTGTTCTTGCCCTTGCTGTCCTCTTTGGCACTGGCTTGTGGCATTCAATGGAGTGGTGGGTAGAAGGGGGAAGAAAAGTCCCAGGACTGACTTTTAGATGCCCCATGTCTCAGACAGATACATTACCAAGCTTTCTAGATAGGCTGCCAGTCCTCTGTCATTTCCATTTCTATGGGAAGAAACACAGAGACAATTATATCTGCAAGACACTTACTCAGGTCTACAAGCTCAGTCCAACTTCTCTCTTCCCACTGGGGCTGAGATTGGAGGACTTCATGGCTGGAACCGGAAGCTCTTTCTTGTGAAGTATAGTCATGCTGATCTTGTTCTTGTTGCTATGAAGCACGCCCCATCATTGGGTGTTTCTGTAGACCCCTTGAGGTCTCTCTCATGTAGTTGAGGGATTAAACTTGGATAATCAAGATGAAATGTATGCATACCATATAAGTAGATGTAAAGGAGTATCATGAATAGATATTACAAAGTGCTGAGCTGAAACTTCAACATTAGATTTATAAACAGTTGCTTCTGTGCATCCCCAATACCTTGGTGGATGGTATGACCTCTTACTTCTTAACTAGAATCAACACTTTATCACTCCTTTTTCAGCCCTAAGTAACTTGCTTTTTAAAAATCAAGTTTACTCTACACCAGCAATTTTCATTACTTCCCAGAGGTGGATTTGTTTCCATGGTGATGCTTGGCCCATGTAGGTAATTTAATCTGGCCTATCTATGGGATGTGTCTGAGAGTCTATCTGGGACTGACGGGTCTTAAGCAGGAGTTATAACTCTCCTCACCCTCTATCTCCTTTCTGTACTTCAATGCAAAAAATCCCCAAAACTATGGTACATTTACACAATGGAATTCTATGCAGCAGAAAGAAAGAAGGAGCTCCTACCCTTTGTGATAGCATGGATGGAGCTGGAAAGCATTATGCTAAGTGAAATAAGCCAGGTGGTGAAAGACAAATACCATATGATCTCACCTTTAACAGGAATCTAAACAACAAAACAAACAAACAAGCAAAATATAACAAAAGACACTGAAATGGAGAATAAGCTGACAGTGTTCAGAGGGGAGAGGGGAGGGAATTTCAGGGGAAAAGGGGAAGGGTTTACAGGAACAAGAATAAAGGACACATGGACAAAAACAAGGGTGTGGAAATGGGAGGGAGATGGGGGGATTGGGGGAGTGGACTGGGAACGGGATAAAAGGCAGAGAACTGTACTTGAACAACAATTAAAATAAAAAAAGGAAGTTGGAGAAAGAAGTGGAGAGGTAAATGAAGTGAAGGAACTCATGTGGATTCCCCCCCTACAAATCTCTTCACAAAATACATACATGATTATTCCCAACAGCATGGAGGGCAGGGAGGGAGGAAGAAAGAGAGGGGTGGGGAGGTAGAGAAAGACTGACCCCTGTCTCTGCTCCCCTCAGAACACAGCTTCTGAATGGTCTGCATTTGCTGCCTCTTTGGTATGTGGCATGAAGAGAAAGCATCCCACCCCTATCACCCCTATCACCCCTATCACCTTTCAATTGTAGGAACTGCATGATTATATGCTTAATATAGTCAATGCATATTGACAAACTGGATACTTTGTCATCTAAGGTTGGGTTTCTGAGTCATCTATAGCCAACCTTGGTATTTATCAATTTAGTACAATTTAGAATTTATAGAACACCTATGCCTGCTTGCCCTGCTGGGCATGGAGGATACAGAGATGAATGATATGCCTTGCTGTGTCCCAGGACTTTCTGGTTTGGGACCTCAGAACTGGGGGAGACAGGCAAGGCAAGGATTGTGACTCAGGAATTCATTTTATAGAATCCTGTGTAGGATTCAGGGAGAGGTAAGTTTAGACCTGTGTTCAAATAGCCATCAAAACCCTTCCTTAGCCATCCCCAGCAGCTAATTCAATCAGGAATTCATGATTGGGCCTTAGAGTTAGACAGGATTTGTCCTTTCTAGCCCAGAGGCACCTCTTCCTATCCAGAGACCTCCATGCAGTTCTTAGGCCTGTGATCCTTACTAAGAGGGCTTTTAAAAATTGTTTTAATTGAGTTACAATCAATATACAGTAACATGAAAGAGTTTAAATTTTCAGATTGGAGAATTTTGATCACCATATATACTATGTAACCACCACTGAAAACATAATATAGATCATTTTCAAGTTCCTCATACCTCTTTCTAACCAACCACCTAACAACTGTGTTTTTACTTTTGTCTCTCTAGATTAGTTTTGGCTATTCTAGATTTAATATAAAAAAATTTTTGTGTGTTGCTTCTTAAAATTTTAAGTTTTATCCATTTGGATTTTTTTATATCAGTATGTGAACCAGTGACCACTGGCATCAATTCAACCCCAATAGGAATCTCCAGTTTTGGGTGTGGTGAAGAAAGAAACTTCATTCAGTGCAAACAGTTCAACTGTGATGCAGCACAGCTGTTAGGAGGCCCAGGGCCAGGCCCTTCTCCAGCTACACAGCTCTGCTCTGCTCTTTGATAGTCTGGGCTGCTGTGCTCTGCCCTACACTGGCTTATTGTGCTCTGGTATGCTCTGTTCTAGTGAGACATCTTTAGTGTCTCAGCTTCGGCTTTTTAGCTAGGGACATGCAGTCTACAGTATTCAGTGGAAAGGGAAAGTGTACTCTCAGAACCAGAGGGGAGCTGACTTATATAGACAAAAGTCTCCGCCCCTGGTCTCTGATTGGTTTATCCTCGTACAAATGAGGACTCCAAATCCTTGCAGTTTGATTGGTCCATAAGACACTGTTCTGTTTGGACAGAATGAGCTGCTCTGATTGGTTGGTGAAGAAGCTGATGTGTCTATATCTGCACAGTTCCAATTGAATGGGGAAAGCCTGAGTTCTGTTGATTGAAATAGGACTCCAGGAACTCCTTTATAAGGGCTGGCTCAGATGGCAGAAACACAGTGCAGGTAGGCAGTTCAGTGCAGAGACAGGTAGTTCAATCCAGGCTTCTTCCTGAAGTGCAATTTGCATGAGAGTTCCTTGTGTAGAAATGGATGCTAGGATTTTATTTTTATTTTTAAGTATATTTTATTGATTATGCTATTATGGTTGCCCCATTTTTCTCTCCCCTTTCTCCCCCTCTTCCCTGCAGTCCCCTCCCACCAGCATTCCTCCACCCTTAGTTCATGTTCATGGGTTGTACATATATATTCTTTGGCTTTTCCATTTCTTATAATATTCTTAACATTCCCTTGTCTATTTAGTACCTACCAATTATGCTTCTTATTCCCTGTACATTTTCCCCCATTCCCCTACCTCCCCCTTCCTGCTGATAACCCTCCATGTGATTTCCATTTCTGTGATTCTGTTCCTGTTCTATTTGAGCCCAGTTAATCAGCAGAAACCCTTCTTAGCAGGTATCTTATTTCTCATGGACCACAGGTAGTTCCTTCCTTCTTATTACACCATGATTCCTTTATCCATTCAGCTGCTATTTCCAGGTTGTTTTTAGAGAAAAAGGAAAAAAGATAAAGCTGCTTTGAACACTCAATTACAATTCTCTTTTGCAAACATAGTTTTTTATTTCTTGTGGTAAATAACTAGGAGTAGAATTGGTGAGTCATACGGTACATTTATGTTTATCTTCATAAAAACTAACAAATAATTCTTTTTAGTGGGTTTGACAATCTACCTTCCTATCAGCTATGAAGGAGAGTTGTGGCTGGTTCTGATTTTTAGAAACGGTTGTGGGTATGAAATAGAATCTAATGTGTGTGGAGAGGTTTTTCTTTTCTTTTATTTTTAATCCTCTCCAAAGCACATGCTTATTGATTTTAGAGAGAGGGGAAGGGAAGAAGAAGGAGAGGGACAGAAACATCGTTGTGAAAGAGAAACATTGATCAGTTGCCTCCTGTACATGCCCTGACCAGGTTCAAACCCTCAACCTAGGCATGTGCCCTGACTGGGAATTGAACTTGCAACCTTTCAGATTGCAAGATGATGCTCCAACTAAGTGAACCACGCTGGCCAGGGCAATGTGTGTAGAGTTTTAACTCACACTTGTTTGATACCTTTCATACTCTCTTGAATGAGCACAACCTACTTGTTAGGAAGGTTGAGGGATGTCTTGGGATGTTTACAGATCAGGAACCTGATGCTTCAGGAGTACAAGTGCCTCACTCAATCAGCTGGTGATGGGTGACTGTCCCAACATTTCCACCTGGCTGGCTATATGTGATCTTTGTCCTTGGTTCCTGGCAGAGAGGTCTTAAAGCCCTTGGAATTTCCTGAGTAATGGGAGTGTCTATTTTTACTCATAAGGAAGCCCTTTAGACCACACCTCAGTTAATTTGAATGAGGTAATTCCTGGTAGGCCCCTAGATAGCTTCTTGATGGGGACTGGTTGGGAGAGGAACCAAACAGAGGATTAGAGGATTAAGACTTTCAGCCCACCCCCTGACTTTCTGGGAAGAGAGATGGACTAGAGATTTACTTCAATCACCAGTGACCACAATTTAATAAATTTTGTCTACCTTAAAAAAAAAGAAGCTTAGATTAAAAACTCTGAAACAGTAAGGCTATGTGAACTTCCAGTTGGTGAACCCATCTAGGAGCAGGGAAGATGACACTGTTACAGGGATGTGCATAGCTTCCATGCCAACTAAAGAGGGCATGGAAATGATGCACATCCCCCACCCTATACCTTGCCTTATGCATTTCTTCCATTTGGCTGTTCATTTGTAGTCTTTATAATAAAACTGTACTTGTAAGTAGAGTGCTTTCATGAGTTTTGTGAATCTTTTTAACAAATTTTTGGTCAGCTGGGCATAAGTGAAGGTTTTTTTGTGCTCTATTTGCAGCATCTGAATTGGGACAGAGCTCTTAAACTTTGCATCTGCTTTAGCTCCAGGTAGTTAATATCAGAATTGAATTGTGTGGTTGGATCTCTAGTTGGTGGGGGAGAATTGGAAAACTTGAGTTGGAACAATATATGTGACATCAGTAAAAATCACAGAGGCTGACTCTTAGCTACCCTTTGCCACTATTTTCTGTGGGCACATAACTCTAAGTTGTCCTCTAAATGGTGGCGCCTGCTAGTGTCAGGACTGAAGAATGACAAGAGAGCCTTCCTCTAAGCCTTGTAACATGTGCTGATGCTTGTCTTAAAACTGCAGTCACATTTGCTTATTTTTTCCTTTGTTTTCCTTGCCTTAGGAGACATATCCAAAAAAAGTACTGCTGAAAGTGATATCAAAGAGTTTACTGTTCTGGCCAGTATGGCGCAATTGGTTGGGCATTGTCCCACAATCCAAAATGTCATGGGTTCCATTACTGGTCAGGGCACATGCCTAGGCTTCAGGTTCACTTCCTGGTTAGGGTGCTTATGGAAGGCAACCAATTGATGTTTCTCCCTCACATTGATGTTTCCCTCTCTCTCCTTCTGTCTTCCTCTCCCTGTTCATTCTAAAATCAATAAGCATGTCTTTGGGAGAGGACCAAAAGAAAAGTTTACTGCCCATATTTTCTTCTAGTTTTATGGTTTCAGGTATTATATTTATGGCTTTAATCTACTTTGAGTTTATTTTTGTACATGGTGAAGAAAGAAGTTTTTTTGTGCATATATCTGTCCAGTTTCCCAACATCATTTACTGAAGTGACTGTCTTTACCCCATTGTATATTCTTGCCTCTTTTGTCATAGATTAATTGACCATATAGTTGTGGGTTTATTTATGGTCTCTCTGTTCTCTTCCATTGATCTATATGTCTGCATTTATGCCAGTACTATGCTGTTTTTGATTACTATAGCCTTGTAGTATAGTTTGATATCAGGTAGCATGATAC
>CM052542.1:94508497-94524911 GCA_028533065.1 Trachops cirrhosus | reverse complement strand
TTCCATTCATGCTGTTGCAAAGGGTAGGAACTCCTTCTTTCTTTCTGCTGCATATAATTCCATTCTGTAAATGTACCATAGTTTTTTGATCCACTCATTTACTGATGGGCACTTAGGTTGCTTCCAGCACTTGGCTATTGTAAACTGTGCTGCTATGAACATTGGAGCGCCTAGGTTCTTTTGGATTGGTGTTTCAGGGTTCTTAGGATATAATCCCAGCAGTGGAATTGCTGGGCCAAAAGGCAGTTCAAGTTTTAGTTTTCTGAGGATATTCCATACTGTTTTCCACAGTGGCTGCACCAGTCTGCATTCCCACCAACAGTGTACTAGGGTTCCCTTTTCTTCAAATCCTCTCCAACATTTGTTGTTTGTTGATTTCTTTATGATGGCCATAAGGTTATTATTATCTGACTGGTGTGAAGTGGTATCCCCTTGTGGTTTTAATTTGCATCTCTCTGATGGCTAGTGATGCTGAGCATCTTTTCATATGTCTCTGGGCCCTCTGTACATCCTCCTTGGAGAAGTGTCTGTTCAGGTCTTTTGCCCATTTTTTAATTGGGTGCTTTGTCTTTCAGGAGTGGAGTCATGTGAGGTCTTTATATATTTTGGAGGTAAAACCCTTGTCTGCGGTATCATTGGCAAATATATTTTCACACACAGTTGGTTCTCTTTTCATTTTAATGCTGTTTTCTTTAGCCATGCAGAAGCTTTTTAATTTAATGAGGTCCCATTTGTTTATTCTTCCCTTTATGTCCCTTGCTTTAGGGGATATATCAGTAAAGATGTTGCTGCGTGGAATGTCTGAGATTTTCCTGCCGATGTTTTCCTCTAGGACTTTTATGGTGTCATGACTTATATTTAAATCTCTTATCCACCTTGAATTTATTTTTGTATATGTTGTAACTTGGTGATCAAGTTTCATTTTTTTTGCATGTAGCTGTCCAGATCTCCCAACACCATTTGTTGAAGAGATTATTTTTACTCCATTTTAAGCTTCTGCCCCCTTTGTCAAATAGTAATTGACCATAGAAACTTGGGTTTATTTATGAGGTCTCTAGTCTGTTCCATTGGGCTATGTGTCTGTTCTTATGCCAATGCCAGGCTGTTCTGATTACAGTGGCCGTGTAATACAGTTTGATATCAGGTATTGTGATCCCTCCTACTTTGTTCTTCTTTCTCAAAATTGCTGCAGCTATTCAGGGTCATGTATGGTTCCATATAAATTTTTGAAATGTTTGTTCTATATCTGTGAAATAGGTCATTGGTACTTTATTAGGGATTGCATTGAATCTATAACTTGCTTTGGGTGCTATGGACATTTTGATGATGTTAATTCTTCCAATCCATGAGCATGGAACATGCTTCCATTTGTTTGTGTCTTTCTTAATTTCTTTCTTTAGTGTTGTATAGTTTTCTGAGTACAGGTCTTTTACCTCCTTGGTTAGGTTTATTCCTAGGTACTTTATTTTTCTTGTTGCTGTATCAAATGGGATTCTTTTCCTGGTTTATCTTTCTGATATTTCATTGTTAGTGTACAAAAATGCCTTTGATTTCTGAATATTGACTTTGTATCCTGCTGTTTTGCCAGATTCACTTATTAGGTTGAGTAGTTTTTTCACGGAATCTATGGGATTTTCTACGTACCCTATCATGATGTCTGCAGACAATGACAGATTTTCTTCCTCCTTTCCAATTTGGATGCCTTTTATTTCTTTTTCTTGTCTGATTACTGTGGCTAGGACTTCCAATACTATGTTGAATCAGAGTGATCTAAGCGGGCATCCTTGTCTTAGTTCCTGATCTTAGTGGGATAGCTCTAAGTTTTTGCCCATTGAGTATGATGTTGGCTGTAGGTGTCTCATATATGGCCTTTATTATGATGAGGTATGCTACTTCTATCCTCACTTTGCTGAGTGTTTTTATCATAAATGGGTGCTGTTACTTATCAAATGCTTTTTCCACATCTATTGATATGATCATGTGATTTTTGCCTTTCCTTTTTTATGTGATGTATTACATTTATTGATTTGTGAATATTGTAACATCATTGCATCCCTGGGATGAATCTCACTTGATCATGGTATATGATCCTTTTAATGCATTGCTGGATGTGGTTTGCCAATACGTTGTTGAGGATTTCAGCATCTAAATGTTCATCCTCTGATGAGTCCTCTGATGTTCGTCAGAGACATTGGCCTGAAGTTTTCTTTCTTTGTTGTATCTTTATCTGGTTTTGGGATTAGGATGATGCTGGCTTCATAAAAAGAGTTTGGGAGTCTTCCATCTTGTTTAATTTTTTGGAATAATCTGTGAGGGATAGAGGTTAGGTCTTCCTTAAATGCTTTGTAAAATTCTTCTGTGAAACCATCAGGTCCAGGGCTTTTGTGTATCAGGAGCTTTTTGATTAGTACTTCAATTTCATCCGCTGGTACTGGTCTGTTCAGGCTTTCTGCTGCTTCTTCATTGAGTTTTGGAAGATTATATTTTTCTAGAAATTTGTCCATCTCACTCAGGTTTTCAAATTTCTTGACATATAGTTCTTCATAGTAATTTCTTACAGTCCTTTGTATTTCTCTGTATATCTTTGTATTTCTTTGTATATCAGTTCTAATGTCTCCTCTTTCATTTCTGATTGTGTTTATTTGTGCCCTCTCTCTTTTTTTCTTGATGAGTCTACTTAAAGGTTTGTCAATTTTGTTTGTCTTTTCAAAGAACCAGCTCCTGGCTTTACTGATCCTTGGAATCATGCTTTTAGACTGTATGTCATTTAATTCTTTTCTGATCTTGGTTATTTCCTTCTTTCTGTTTGCTCTAGACTGTCTTTGTTGTTGTTTCTCCAGTTCTTGTAGGTGTAAGGTTAGGTTGTTTATTTGAAATGTTTCCATCTTTTTAGGTGGGCCTGTATCACTATGAATTTCTGTCTCAGGACTGGCTTGGCTGTGCCCCATAAGTTCTGGATTGTTGTGAGTTCATCTTCATTTGTTTCCAGAAACTTTTTTTTTTGATTTCTTCCCTAATCCATTCTTGACCCATTCATTGTTTAACAGCAGGCTATTCAGTCTCCATGAGTTTAACCATTTTTTTTTCCTTGAGGTTGGTTTCAGTCCCTTGTGGTCAGAGAAAATGCCTGATATGATTTCATTGTCTTGAATTTTTGGACGCCTGTTTTGTGTGCTATCATGTGGTCTATCTTTGAAAATGTTCCATTTGAAAAGAATGTGTATTTTGCTTCTTGGGATGAAAGGCTCTCTATGTATACCAGTTAAATCCATTTGATCTAAGGCATTGTTCAATGTCACAATATCTTTGTTGATATTTTGTTTGGAAGATCTGTCTATTTTTCACAGTGAGGTATTAAAATCCCCTTCTATAATTGTGTTGCTGTCAATATCTTTTTGAAGTCCTCCAAGATTTTCCTTATATATTTGGTTGCTCCTATTATGGGTGCGTATGTATTTATAATGTTTATGTCTTCTTGATGGATTCTTCCCTTGAGTATAATGAACTGGTCTTCTGGGTCTATTTTTATGACCCTGTGTTTTAAGTCTATTTTGTCTGATATGAGTATTGCTACCCCAGCTTTTTGTTTTTTCATGTCCATTTACTTGGAATATGTTTTTTTTTTCCAAACCTTCACTTTCAGTCTGTGTAGATCTTTTGTTTGAGGCATGTCTCTTCTAGGCAGCATATGTGTGGGTCATGATTTCTTATTCATTCAGCTATTCTATGTCTTTTGATTGGAGCATTTAATCCATTTACATTTAAGGTTATTATTAATAGGTACTTATTCATTGCCATTTTACCTCCTTTGTACCTATGTTCCTCTTTCACTTTTTCTCCTTCTGAAAGCAGACCTTTTAGCACCTCTTGCAGTGCTCATTTGGGGGAGGTGCATTCTTTGAGGCTTCTTTCATCTGTGAAGGTCCTTATTTCCCCTTCCATTTTAATCGAGAGCCTTGCTGGATAGAGTAGTCTTGGTTGCAGGACTTTCTTTTTCATTACTTGGAATATTCCTTGCCATTCCATTATGGCTTGGAGAGTTTCCATTGAGAAGTCAGCTGCTAGTCTTATTGGGGCTCCCTGGTATGTTACTTCCTGTTTCTCCCTTGCTGCCTTTAAAGTTCTTTCTTTGTCTTGGAATTTTGCCATTTTAATTATGATGTGTCTTGAAGTGGGTCTCTTTGGGTTCTTCTTCTGATTGGGACTCTGTGCTTCCTGGATTTGTGTGACTTTTTCTCTCATCACATTTGGGAAGTTTTCCATCATTGCTTTTTCAAACACATTTTCTATCCCTTGCTCTTCTTCTTCTCTTTCTGGTATCCCTATCATATGGACATTATTATGTTTCATGTTGTCCTGCAGTTCCCTTAACACTTCTTTGTTCTTTCTGAGTCTTTTTTTTCTTCCCTTGCTCTTTCTGGGTGTTTTTTTCTACCTTGTCCTCCAGCTTGCTGATTTAATCCTCTGCTTCATCTAGCCTGCTTTTGATTCCTTCTACTGTGCTCTTCAATTCAGAAATTGTAATCTTCATTTCCTCTTGGCCCTTTTGATAGTTTGTATTTCCTTTTTCTTGTTGATATAGTTTGTAGTGAGTTAATTGTAGAGTCCCTGGGGTTTTTGGTAATTTCCGGTGAGCTCATTGAGCTTCCCCATAACCATTGCTTTGAACTCAATATCTGATAGTTGACTTGCCTCTGTTTCATTTAGCATTCTTTCTGAGGCTTCCTCTTTTCCTTTCATTTGGGTATTGTTTCTTTGTCTTCCCATTGTTTGTGAGACTCTTCTTGTTAGCCTCTTCTTAAATTGATCTGTCTTGACTCTCTGGGTTTGTGGTGTGAACTTCTATGGTAGCAGACCTGTGAGGTTCAGTGGTGCAGTCTCCTTGATCTCCTGAGCTTGCTGCTCTTGGGCTGTCATTCATGTTGGCTCTCTGGAGGTATTTGGGTTTTGATTGTTGTTGGGTCTTTCTTTGGTGGGTCCTTCCCTCCAGTTGGTTAACTGAGGGTCACTCCACCCAACACATCTTGTATGCTGCTGTGCAGATGCGGACAGGTTGTGCTAAAGCTGTTCTTCTGTCTGTCCTAGGTTTTGAGGGCTCTCTCTCGCTATTGCTCAGTTGTTTGTTCTGGGTTATTTCTCCACCATCTAGTTGTAATTCCATATTGGTCCTGGGTTGAGGTTAGTGTGGCTTCCACTCACTCCTTCACTTTCTTCCATTGTTATCTGTCGGTGGTTCTTTTGTTGGTGGGTTTCCTCTTCTACCACGTATATTGTTGTTCACAGCTCCCACTTACCCTTTAAGTGGTCAGTGAGAGGGGGAAGACAAAATGGATTAAAACATCGGGAGTGTATTGTATGGGATTTGAGGTACCAACCTGTAGAGTAGAGATAGGAGATCCTTTGGATAAGTATAGTGTTAACCATGATATTTCACCTAACTAGCCACTTTTTAGAATGGGTAGAAAAAAGATAAGACTCCTGTTAGAGGGGCGGAATGTTGTGAGTTGCATCCAGAAAACAGTGAGTTTGTGGGAGGTCAGATTATAAGATATAGTGAGAGCAAATTATAGAAAATAGGCATAGTATGAGAGAGAATAGAGTTAACCACAACAGAAAGAAAGTTCTGGAAGACAGTGAAATGACATAAGATCTGGGAGGGGTGTTGTGTGGTATTGACAGTTGTATGGAACTGTGATTATTTCCAATAGTAATGGAGCAGCAATCATATGGCAGAATCTATGTGATCTGAATAACAAGAATAGGAAGTACAGGTCCTAGAGTAGTGTGCTATTGGAACAGAAGTGAAGAGAAAGGAGGAAAATTAAAAATATACCATGAAAGAGAGAAGGAAAGCCAGTCAAATGGTGCAATTTAACAAATGAGATGGAAAAAAAAAACTAAACAGAAAGAGGAGAAATTTAAAAATACCAATAAAATAAGTGATGTAAAAATAATGAAATAATAGTAATACAAGTAAGCAATAACATGCACATGCTCTCGAGTGAAAATGTGAAATTTGCCTCAGTTTCTCATTTGTTGGGATTAGCCTTGTGATCCTTTTCTGGGTCTGACTCTGGTCCTTTCACAGTTCCAGGTCTTATTGCCTCACTTGGAGAAAAAATATTTTTAAAGATTTTATATATATATAATGTATGTATGTATCTTCTGGCTGACTTTAAATGTCCCAGCAAGTTCTGCTGTTCCTTCTGGCTGCAGCAAGCTGAGGGGGGTTGGGTGTTGCTTTTCTCTCTTCCTATGCTTTTGTGAGGATGGGAGCCAAGTCTGGGCCACACTCTTCAGAGTTGCCCAGCCTCCAGCCCAGTTCTCCAGTTCGCTGCTGGGCCCCCAGTGCCCTTTTGTGCCAGGAATGTGCCTTCAAGCCACCAATAGTGCTATCCTTGAGGTACATTAGTTAGGGGCATCTCACACACCACCTTCTTGCTCTTTGCTGTCCTAGGTCCTAAGCACTCTCCAAGTCTCTCAGGGTAGTTCAATTCCCCCACTGAGTTAAGTCTTTCTGAGGACTGCTAACTCCCTGAGCCCTGCTGCTCTCCTCTGATGGTGGGCACCTCCTCCTTCCTCTTGGGAGCCAGTCTGGCAGGGTAGGGTGAGGGCACCACCATGGCTGGGGTGGCTGGGGTGGGGATGCAGCCATGGCAGTGGCTGCAGCAGCAGGGGCTGGCACATGCCACTGAGGCTGCAGTGGTGGGGAACGTGGCTGCAGTTGTGGTGGTAGGGTCAGCAGCTGCAGATCTGTTCCTTAATGAGCCACCAATAGCCTTTTTTTTTTTTTTAAATAAATTTCTCCTGTTCAAGCCTGCTGCTCCTAACAAGTTCCCAGCCTCTCTCACAGCCCAAAATTCCAACCAGACCAGAGACTATCTGGGTCAGGGTCCGTCACAGTCCAACTCTTCCCCCTTCTCCAGGCATCACCTGGCTCTCCAATTTCTTTGGTAATGACCCAGCTAACACCCACAGTCTCAGTGAGTAAACACTGCCCCTATGCATCTGCCACTTCATCTTTATTTCCCCCAGCGACTTCAAGCATCCAGGTCCATCCTGGTACCGCTCTATCCTCCCTGTTTGACAGGGGAGGGAGCCCTTGACCTGGCTCTCTTGAAAGAATTCTTCCAGCAGGTGCCAGACCTGGAGCTGCAGCAGCCCTGGTTCCCACACTGGTCCCAGGGACTTCACCATCCCAAAGCAATTTCCTCATCATCTGATTTTTCAATGTCCTCTACAATTTTGGCCTCCAACCTTCATATATGCTGGGATGCCATTGGCTATTCACTCTGTTCCTCAGAAGATCAGCTAGGTGTTCCACCTGTGCACAGGGGAAGTGGACTCTGCTCCCACCTTCCTCACCACAATTTCCCATAGATAGATTCTCCATAATATTCAATAATATAAACAATTCTTGATATTTCCATATATTGTGGCATTTCCAAAACATTTTCACCTACCCAATATATGACATATGCCTGGGGAAAAAATCCAGCTGCTATTAATATAACAAGAATGGTTTGAATTACATTGGTGTAACCTGGCAGCCAAGGAGAGTGGACTGGATTGCACATGTGTGAACAATGATGACTTCACTGTACTAGTCAGTGGAGATGGTAGACACCACTGAGTGAGCATGTGTACTATGTGGCCATCACACTCAAAATGACTGAGCATGTAGAGCAATGAATCTGCACCAAATTTGTGTTAAGCTTGAACATGCCTGCATGGAAACTATTCAGATGATTCAGAAGGCCACAGCTATGGGCAACTGGTTATTGACAACTTCATCATAACTATCTGCTCACTCATGCATCAGGTCTCATGCAGAAACATCAAGTCATCTAGGTGACTCAGCCCCCCTGTAGACCATATTTGGTGCCCTACAATTTCTTGCTTTTCCCAAAACTAAAATCATCTTTGAAAAAAAAAAAGATTTCAGACCATTGATGAGATTCAGGAAAATATGATGAGGCAGCTGATTGCTATCGGAAGATCTGTGTGAGGTTCCAAGGTGCCTATGTTGAAGGGGACTGAGGCATCATTGAACTATCCACAATGTTTCTTGTATCTTGTATCTTCTTCAATAAATGTCTCTATTTTTCATATTACATGACTGGATACCTTCTAGACAGACCTTGTATTTCCAAAACATTTTTGTCTATCCAATTAGCAAAGTGGAGACTATGTTCCCCTCTCATAATGCAATACTGAACAGAGTGGTCACTTTTCCTAAGCAGAATAACTATAAGAATTCCATGTCCAATTAGAGCAGATAAGGAGAGCTTTGAGATTTTTTAATGATGGGGACATGTTGGATCAACCTGCTTATATGAGATAAGGATGATCCTGACTTCAGATCCTGCACCATAGTCATGTTTGTGCAGTGACAGGATCCCACATGGACATAAATGTAAGGTTATCCTTACACATAGATACATATACATACACATACATATTTCAGTTAACTAGATACAGCCTTGTCTTGCTAGAGAGAGTGGTTTTGTCTCTTGGACTCTTACTCTTCCACCATGCAGAGAGAACCAGTAAATGTTGTTTCATGAAAAAAAGAATGGCACTGAGGATGGTGGGCTTCTCTTGTGTTTCCAGACTTCTGGATGAAAACAAAAGCCATCCTCTGATTAGCTATACCTTCATACTAAGGTGAATGAGTTGTGAGAGGGAAGGGGACTAGCACTGTAGATAACCAGAGTTTTTATCCATCTTTAAAGACAACTCCTGGTCCCACCACTAGTCCCCCAGTGATATCTGAGCCTCTGTAACTAGGCTCTTGCCAGCATCTCCCTCCCCCTTCACCAGGAAATCAAGTTTATCTCATTACCTAAAGCTGCTATCCTCCTTCCTATACATACATGCTTATAACACAGTTGCATCTAAGCTCTGGCCTCACTCCATCCACATCAGCCCAGTTTGTCTGTATTTCACACTTTGGTTTTTCAACATGCCTTGAGAGAGCACAACAGCAGAGTCCACTTTGTAAAGGCAATACAGCTACCATAAAGGGAGAGAGGGGAAAATTTGGAGTATGAAAGGGAGTTGGAAACCTGGAGCACCAGCTATAGGCTGTGGACTCTTAGAATGTAGAGCCACAAACACCATGGTCCCTGCCAATGGGCCAGGAAGGGGAAGATGAAATCAGTGGGTCAAAGTCCTGACCTGGAAATAAAATCTAAGACCACACCTGTGTGAAAGGTGGCCTATCCTCTCAGCCAGGATGGTGCCCAAAAAACTCCAATTATTTACGTTTAGTTCTTACTACTCCCTTAAAGTAAGGGATTGTGAAACAAGAGCAAGAGAATCAACTGGGCAAAACTTATACCACACACTGGGTGGACTCAGGTATAAAATGTGGATGAGTATAAAATACAAATGACTTCTGCATCTGTGTAAACACTGTTTCACTTGGGCCAGTGGAACAACTAACCCTACTAGGTCATGGGGAGACCCTCAGCCCCTAACCGGTTGAGGGTTCTGTTTCTCTTTGTTTCCCCCTGAGTTTCCTACCCTACCAGTGTGGTGCAGTGTCCAAAAGCTCAGTCACAGCTCTGCCCATTGCATTTCACAGTTATCTTCCAGGTGGAAAGGCTTCTGCTCCAAATTGCTCCCCTTCCCCTCCTCCAGTGTATGACCATAAGGGTCACTGCTCCTTACTCTTATCCCCAAAGCTACCGAACCCCTGCATGGAGCAAAGACCACCAAAGAAGTGCCCCCCACTAGAAGTGTGAGTGACAGTGCTCTATGCCACTACATGCAGTATAATTTTTATATTCAAGGGCACATGGGAAGGTGGCATCCCAGACTCCTTCCAAAAGGAGAGAAAAAACAGCAATTCTCTTATTAATCAGAGTAACAGGCAAGTCAGTAACAGGTAATTAATTGAAACTACACCAAAGCTTGAATTATCATTAGTGAGAGGTTGGTATTCTATCTGACCACATCTAACAAAGTAACTGGATAATTTTTAAATGTTTATTTGTAATGTACGGCCAAGATCTAGAAAATATATAAATGAAAAATTCAGATCCATCTGAACTTGGCATTTTCAATTGATCTAATGGCTCATTTGTATTTAATCTACTAATTAGGAGACAGCAAAGAATTCCAAGTAATAACATTCTTTGTCTTTCAGAATGGTTATGGGATTTTCAGATGGTATATTGAAAGGTACAACAAACAGATGCAAGCCTGGAAATAAAATAAAGCAAGGGTGTATGAAGGTCAAAATTAGATGTTGCACAGCAAGGTTTGGATTAACAGCTGTGGTGGAAAACAAACAGCTCCTTGTGACCAGACTGGGTTGAGAAAACAACCAGATCACAGGACCTATTTCCAAAGGCCCTGGATCAATCAGCAGCTGGGAGTGTGCTGGGAATCTGAGAGGCAGTAGCCTGCTGACATGGAAAGGCCAGTGTATGTGGCAGAGTAGGGGGTATAAGTTCCTCTGCGCTATCCACCAAGCTGCAGTGATGAGATGTCTCGGGAAGGGCTCAGGTGCACCTGGCCCAGGTAGAAAAGTCGATGTGAGGCAGCAGCACCTCTGCCCACCACAAATGTCCTTTACCAAGAAGTTCTAGGCCCCTAGCCTCCTAGAGCCTCAAATCTGGGATCCATGCTCAGAGAGTCTATGTATGTAGTATGGAGGAAAACACATGAGCTTTTAAAGCAGACAGACCTGTGTGTAGAGGCAGACATTCAGATCCCAGTGATGCCTCTTTTTAGCTTTGTCACTTTCTAGTTGGGATGTTGATAAAGCCTCTCAATATCCCTTAGTCTGAATGTCCTCATCAGTGAGGACATGTTTATTTTGGAATGTTATGCGGATTATGTATGTTGTAGAAAGTTCAAGTAAGTTCTAGATGGTCTGTAAGGAAGGAATTAAGAAAGTGGGAGTGAAAAGGAAATAAGAGGAATAGTAAGCATCTAAGTCTTTGAAACACTGCAAATTCTAGACCTAGGAACTACCAGGTCCTGAGAACAATAAGGTAATTAACTTGCTGCTAAAACTCATTGCAGTTTGCAGAAACAGCAGGGGGCCTGTCTTTCCAAGACACTAACTCAGGTACTCTATAGGCCCCTCCCCGCACTGGGGAATCAGCAAAGAATGTTAGAGCTTGAGGCCTTCATCCACTTAGGCTGTTCACAAGAAATCAAGAATAATAATGGCCTGGAATATATTGCACAAACCACTCAGGCTTTCTTAGAAAAGTGGGGAATTCGGCATAAAACAGGTATCCCCTATAATCCTACAGTTCAAGCAATTGTTGAAAGAGCTCACCAAACCTAGGGAGTCAGGAAACATCCCCCAGGAATTTAACCATTCTGTGAATATATACATACAATTTTTTAAAATTCTGATGATAATTTAAAGTCACCCATAGACAAACACCTTGTGCAAAACAGGCCTGCATTCCCACACACCTTGGTCTTATAGAAAGACCTGTTCGGGGAGAGAAAATGAGAAGGCCCAGTTGCACTATTAACTTGGGGAAGGAGGGTGTGCTTGTGTTTTCTCTCCAGAAAGACCTTTGGAGCTGCTGACAAAGAGGGTGAAGCCATATCAGAAAAGGCTTCCCTGCCAGTGACCCATTTCCACCGCAATTGGACTCTTCCAATCCAGGATTTTGCAAGCTGTACATCACCCACCCTGAAGTGAAATTCCATCCAGTACTCCTGGAGCAATATTCCACATCACCTAACAGGGACTTTTTCTACCAATTTAAAAGGGCAAAATTGATAAATTGCAGCTAGAATTACATCAGCAGCTGTAGGACATTCAACGCTTAACCAAGCAAGAAATTTTTCAAACCCTCTGTGACAATCTCATCTAGCTAAACCCAAAAAATTGATTTGATGGGTTTAATCTGAGAATGTGGATCTTTGGAGCAACCAGTTGCTTACTGATTATAATAATGCTCTGTGTACTTTGCTGCATTTCCAATTTATTTCGCCAGGGTCATGTAAGAGACTAGCAAATAGCAAGGTTTGTGGGATCTATAGCAGTCCTAAATAAAAACAAGGGGGGAAATATAGGGAACCATTCCACAGGGCGTGGAAATGTAGCCTAGCTCCCACTCAGAAAAGCCAGTGGGAAGCAAGGTCTGGCACACAGGACCCACACCTGTGTAGGTGAGTAGGTTTTCCCTTGGGGAATCAGGCCTGCATTGTACCCAGGCTGCTATGAGACTTGGTTTTGCTAAAAATCCCTCACCCTGAATTGAGGCAGCAAGTGCTTACTGTAACTTCCTAAGATCTGTACTAAACCTCCCAAGTATGGAGTGTAACCAGTTCAACCACTTTTCCCCTTGGTCTGTAACATCCTTCTCTTTGAAATAATTAGTAACATTCTTTCCTTTGTTATCTGTAAAAGGTAATCACCTACAGTGAACTTGTGCATGGTAAAAGAGGACCATCCTCAATGTAATGTACCCAGAAAAGCAATAAAAATCTGTCCAGGCAGGGGCCAGGACCCTCTCTCTCACTTAGAAAGCAACCATGCTGTCCCTTTTTCTCCACAGGACTTCTGTAGTCCATGTGAATTTGTTCATTGCAGCCCCAATACATGGACCCTGCTGGCCAGGGTCCGCATCAAGGGCACAGTGGCATCCACCTTGCAGAGGACCTCAAATAACCTAGCACCCAATAGCCTTAGCTGTTTGCATCCTCTCCTGTCCCTGATGGCTCTCAAATTTCGTAGCCTATCTCAGGACCCCTGCCACACTACAAATACTAAAGACAGATCTGTGGCTCATTCCTCTCCTTGTACTCAGAGTGGTCCCGGATGGGTGTTCTTAGAGAATCACTTTCTATTCACACTGGCCTCAAATATTCCACACAAACCTCCAGAGGCCACTAGCAAGCTCAAGGAATTTCCCCAGGAGCCACCTCCCACCCTCTGCTTCAAACCTAATTAATGCCTGTCTGAATTTCCTAAGTTCTAGCCACTGTAACCATCTCAAATCTCAAATCTCCTCTTTCTTCCCTCCTTCCTTCTTTCCTTCTATTTGCACTTATTTTCTTTCCTTTTTTGTCCCCTTTCTCCCTCCCTCTCTCTCCTTGCCTTATTTATCCCTGTTGATGACTGTTTGTATGACATTACAAGCTCTGATCTCATTTTACCCCCAAAGACACTGCCCATCACCTAGTTGCCTTACTCCCAAATTCTTAACTCATAGCTCTGGGAAGTCTTGCCCTCCATCAGACCCTGCTCCCTTGCATCTAGACACTATCACACAGTTGGCAACTTTAATGGACATTCGTTACAAAAGTGAAGTGGGGAAGGTGAGTATATAATCTTAGTGAGATCCTAAATATCTGCCTGCTCCAGTCCTGATTCATCAGCCCACCCTTCAATCCCATGGGCCAACTCACATCATTCCAATGCATCCTCTCCTATTTAAGTTACCAAAATAGGCCACTGTTGTTTCCAACCAAAGAACTACATGGCACCTAGTTAAAGAGTGATCAGGGACACTGGCCAGAAGGGAATGAGACTATCCCAGTTGTCACAATGAGAAATGATCAGTGCCTAAGCCAAGGCAGGAGCAATGAGTGTGCAGGGAAAGGGATAATTAAAGAGCTAATGAATGAGAAGGTAAAGGCATGAGGCTCCAATCTGGAAGATGAACCCACCATCAGGACCCTGGTTGGGGTGTTGGACAAAAGATGGAATAGGACCCTAGCAAAAGGAGGAGGTGTGGGAGAAGGGGATGGCATGATCTTTTATAGGCACAGAAGGACAGATATACCTGTGGAACACCCAGGGAAGGACATCCAGGTGGCAGTGGGTTGAATAGTTCTAGAAATCATCCCAAGAGCAGATTATTCCCTAAGGTTGTGAAAGCTGTTCCTGCCTGGTCTTCTGAAGAGCAGGTCCCTCATGAGGAACTTTGGGGCTGAGGCTAGAGGAGACATCAGAGTAAGATAACAGAAACCTTAGAGAAGAACTCTGAGACCTGGCCTCCATCAGGTCTTCCACCACCCTGTGTCCTCAAAGGTAAGCTACTGACTGTTTCTAAGCATCAATCTGTCCATCTATAGAATGAAGGAAGAATGCCTTCCTCATACTTCCATCATCCCATCGGGGAATCATGAGAGTGAGAGGGCTTATTGGCCAGTTGTAGGAATAGAGATTGATATTGAAGCCAAGGCTGGTCATGGGTGAGAATGGAACACTTTAGTTCAGGATCAAGGCCACAGGGATGAAGAGAAGGAATTTGAGGGCCTTGACACAAAGTGATGTAATACCATTTTATTGAGGGTGGCCTCCCTTGAGCAGCCTAGCACAGACTATTTCTTTTTCTTCTTAACCAAATGTGAAAGCCTCACCAAATACTTGATGGCTTCCAGCAAGCCCTTGTGGATCCACTGTTTTCCTCTCCAGATTTTTAGATTTAAATCCAAGCTGTTGAAGGCAGATTTTTGCTGGTCTCTGGGATGCAAGTGGGAACCAGAAGGATTCAGAACAGCAACAAGGGCTCACAGAGGCCAGGGATGCTCCCTTGAGGCTGGATGTCCTGGGCTGAAAGACTTCCCTACGTCTGCGAGACTATACAGTTCCAAGGCCCACGTATGGCATGGGTACTCGGTGGAAGTCACAGAGTATGCAGTGAAACAGATGGCACCTCTTCCTTCAGCCACTGGAAGATAGAGCCATTGAGCAGACCAAGTAAAGCTGCAGACACTCAAAGTGAATAAAAGGCATAATCGCATGTTGTTACCTCTGGAATGGTAGTGTTTTGTGTGTGGTGTCCCATTTTCAGAAAATGGATGCATGTAATTCAGGACTAGTATAAGCATCCCCACAAGAACAATGAGGACACAGTCCTTGGTTTATTGGGGACCAGACATAAGAGCACTGACAGCCTAAGAGATGCCAATGGATTCTGTAATACTGAGGCTGGGAAGACCCCAAATCAAGACATTATCTGGACCACAAAGAAAGTGAGACTATCTGAACCAGAGGGAATGCAGTGTTTACTACAGTGGGCTACTGTACAGTCACAGCCCAGTTCACATGGCGAATGCCCATGTGCAAGACCTTCGACTTTGGGGAACTTACTTTGTCTTTTCCACACTCAGTTTCATTTTGTTCTTGGGGCTGGAGTGCACATAAAGCATTGACAAAGCACTGACACTTAGTAAATGCTCAATAAATTGTAGCTTTTATTTTCCTATGGCTTTATACTCTCTTCCTTTCCTTTCTCTCCAGAGGTTAGGCATTGCCTCACAACCTTCATCCCACACAACAGTGAAAGCACCAACAGATGTTCTCCTCCCACTGCTCTCAGTGACCAGCAAGACTTACACAGGCACTTTACCTCTCCAGGGCACAATTTCTCATCTGCCAGCAAGTTGTGAAAACAGATGATGCAGAGGGCCACTTACTGCAAAAGTCTATGGAACTGCAAATTCATGATTCTCAATACGTAGTCATGTACCTATGTAGTCTCAATGCACTAGAAACTTCCCAGCTGGGGTTATTACCTACATATTCTCATGATAAGGTCAGCTTCACAATCTAAACTGCAAAAGACTTCAGGTTCAATAATTCAGTAAGAGAGAGGAAGTCCTAGACACTCTGGGAAAGCATCGTTTCTGAAAATATTAATGAATATTTTATTATGTATAAATAATAATGAAGAGAAATGTATGAGTATCCTTGCTGTCCTGTTATTAGTACTTTAAAAGGCACAAAATAGAAAAAAAACTCATAATACAGTCCTAAGTATCAATTCATTGCCTTTTAGTTTTGCTCATTGATGGCATTCACATTGCCATTAAAGTCTTCTTACAAGACTTCTGCATGTCATCTCCCTCAACTGCCATTGATAATTTATGTCACCTGCTTCTCCCCTTGGCTTTGTGACATTCTGAAATTCATTCTTTGTAAGAGTCTCTCTTGAGAAGCATGATAGGTAGTGTCTGAAAAATCCATGGAGATGTACACTCACATCATAAGATGGCTGGTAAGGGGGAAGGGGTTCTTTTGCTTTACTTTTTTTAAATGTATTTTTCAATTATAGTTCACACACAATAGTATATTAGTTTCAGGTGCACAACAGATAGTATTTAGACATTTATATAACTTACAAAATGATCATCCCAATAAGTCTAGTACCCATCTGAGATCATACACGATTATTACAATATTATTAATGCTATAGTTTATGTCCCTATGATTATTTTTATAACTATCAATTTTCTACTTCTTACTCCCTGAATTTTTTAACCATGTCCATACTACCCAAAACAATCTATAGACTTAATGCAAACCCTATTAAAATACCAATGGAATTTTTCACAGAACTAGAACAAATAATCCTAAAATTTATATGGAACTACAAAAGATCCCATATAGCACCAGCACTTGAGACTGAAGAACAAAGTTGGA
>CM052542.1:94481333-94507997 GCA_028533065.1 Trachops cirrhosus | reverse complement strand
GTATCATGCTACCTGATATCAAACTATACTACAAGGCTATAGTAATCAAAAACAGCATAGTACTGGCATAAATGCAGACATATAGATCAATGGAAGACAGCAGAGAACAACAACAACAATAATAATAATAATAATAATAATATACAATAACTTCTAAGTTCTGGAATAGCAAAATGAAATTTTTCTTACTGTGTCCTTTGTTGGGATGACCCTTCTTTGTGTCTACGTCTCATCGTTTCAGAACTCCAGGTTTTATTTTCTGACTTGTGCGAAATTGTAAAAAATAAATAAAAATGAAAAGCAATGATTAAAAAAAGGAAATAGGGAGGAATAAAAAAAGAAAGCAGGAAAGAAAGGAAGAAGGAATTAAAAAAATGTAAGGGCCTCCTGCTGGCTTTAAACCAGCAAAGCCAGTTCTGCTGGTCTTCCTGGCTGCAGCAGGCTGAGGGGGGATTGGTTTCACTTTTCTTCCTTCCTTAGCTGCACTCTGTGAACTTGTGCAATTCCCAGCCCAGTTCTTCAGTTCACTACAAGGCCCCCAGGGCCTTTTTATGCCCAAACTATGAGTTCAGTCCACCAGTTGCACTGTCCTTGAGGTGCACCAATTAGGGGCAACTCACACACCACCTTTTTGCTCTTTGATGTCCTAGGTGCCAGGGACTCTCAGAGTCTCTTCAGGGTAGTTTAGCCCCCACACTGAGTTAAGTCTTTGTGGGGATTGCTGACTACCTGAGCCCTTTGGCTCTCCTCTGCAGGGGGCATCTGTATTTTTAGAGAGCCAGTGGGCCCTGCAGGGTAGGGGCTCTGCCATGGCTGCCACTGGGCATGCAGACACACACCACTCATTTATTGGTGGGCACTTAGGTTGCTTCCAGCTCTTGGCTATTGTGAATTGTGATCCCTATCCTTATCAGACTATTTCAAAAAATCCAAGTAGAGGGAAGACTCCCAAACTCTTTTTACAAAGCCAGCATCATCCTAATTCCAAAAGCAGATAAAGACACAACAAAGAAAGAAAACTACAGGCCAATATTGCTGATGAACATCGACACTAAAATCCTCAGCAAATTGGCAAACCACATCCAGGCTTTCTATTTTAGTGATTTGAATAGGTGTATAGTGCTGTCTCCTTGTGACTTTAATTTGAATTTCCATAATGACTAACAATGTTGAACATCTTTTTTATGTGCTTGTTTATCACCTATATATTGTCTTTGGTGATGTGTCTTACAAATCTTTTGCCCATTTAAAAAGATTGGTTTGTTTGGTTTCTTATTATTGAGGTTTGAGAGGTTTTTTTTTATGGCTTCTGGACACAAGCCTGTTTTAGATACATAATTTGAAAATATTTTCCCCACTCTGTGGCTTGTCTTTTCATTCTCATTACAGTATCTTTTGAAGAAGAGGAATTTTAATTTTGATGAAGTCTAGTTTACCATTTTGTTCTTTTGGTGAATTATGCTTTTGGTGTCATATCTAAGAAATTTTTGCCTAACCCAAAGATCACAAATGGTTTCTCCTGATTTCTTCTAGAAATTTCTTAGTCTTATTTTAAGTTAATTTTGGTAGATGTACAAAGTCTCAGTTAGAATTTAGTTTCATTCACATGGGTACCGAGTTTTTTCAGCACCATCTATGAATAAAGTATTTTCTGACATTGAATTGCCTTTGCACCTTTGTCACATCTCAGCTTTTCTGTGTAGGTCTGTTTTTGGACTTTTCATTATCTCCCATTTATCTATTTCTATATTTTTGCCCAAGTACCACACTATTTTAATTATGGTATTTTTAGAATAATTCTTGAAACCAGATGATGTTAATTCTTTAATTTTGTTCTTCTTTTTCAATTTTTTA
The DNA here is from genome assembly GCA_028533065.1 of Trachops cirrhosus. NCBI lineage: Eukaryota > Metazoa > Chordata > Mammalia > Chiroptera > Phyllostomidae > Trachops > Trachops cirrhosus. Next base: position 94,506,143 of record CM052542.1, on the reverse strand, counting down.
TTCAGATACATCTAAATTTTAGAAGCAGTGTCTCTGTTTTGAGAGAAAAGAAAATCCTGCTTTTGGTTTTACATTGGGATTGAGATTATACAGAATCTATAGATGAGTTTGTAGGGAATTGACATCTTAGTGGCATTATATCTTCTGACTCATGAATGCAATGTATGTCTCTAATTTTTGAGGTCTTTTAAAAATTTTCCAGCAATATTTTGTGATTTTTATTATATATAGATATTAAACATATTTAAAAATTAATACCTAAATATTCCATATTTTTGATGCTATTATAAATGGTATTTAGATTTCTGATTGTTCATTGCTAGAATACAGGAAACAATTTACTTTAGTATATTGATTTTCTATCCTGAAACTTTTCAAAAGTTGCATATTAATTCTAGCATGTATATGTATATATACATATATAAATTCTGCCAAATTATATATATTTGTAGAGGGTACTGAATATTTAACATACATTAGCCTCTCATTTGTAAATAAAGATAAGTTTACTTCTTCCTTCCAATCTCAATGTATTTTATTTCCTTCTCTTGATTTGTTTGCTAGAACCTCCAGCAAAATGTTGAACAGAAATTGTAAGAATGGATATCCTTGATCTTGATCTTAGGGGAAAAATAGTCTTTCACTCTTAATTGTGATATGAATAGTAGATTTTTCCTTTTAAAAATTTCTTTTATTAAAGTATAGCTGATATAAAATATTATATTAGTTTCAGGTGTACCACATAGTGATTTGACATAAGATGATGTGATCACTACCATAAAAATCCACTGACCATCTGTCACTATATAAAGTTATTACACTATTATTGACTATATTCCTTGTGCTATACATCACAGCCTCATGACTTATTTATTTTATTATTGGAAGTTTGTACCTCTCATTCCCCTTCACCTTTTTCACCCATTCTCTCACCCTCTCCCCTCTGTCAATTTTTCTTTTTTTTCCTCTCTTTTTAAAAAACTGTTCAAGTACATTTGTCTCCATTTCCCCCCCACTACACCCCCTACCCTAGCCATCCCCACGTCCTACCCTCAAGTCTACTGCCCTTTGGCTTTGTCCATGTGTCCTTTATACATGTTCCTTGACAACCCTTCCCACTTTTCCCATTATCCTTTCACACTTCCCCTCTGGTTACTATCAGTTCTGAATTTCAATGTCTCTTGCTATATTTTGCTTGCTTGTTTGTTTTGCTGATTAGGTTTCACTTATAGGTGAGATCATGTGGTATTTCTCTTTCACTGCCTGGCTTACTTCACTTAGCATAATGCTTTCCATTTCCATCCATGCTGTCAGGAAGGATATGAGCTCCTTCTTTCTGTTGAGGATTTTAATGTATATGTTCATCAGCAATATTGGACTATAGTTTTCTTTCTTTGTTGTGTCTTTATCTGGTTTTGGGACTAGAATGATGCGGGACTCCCTCATAAAAAGAGTTTGGGAGTTTTTCCCCTTCTTGGATTTTTTGGAATCATTTGAGAAGGATAGGGTTAGCTCTTTCTTAAATGTTTTATAAAATTCTCCTGTGAAACCATCCGGTCCAGGGCTTTTGTGTGATGAGAGTTTTTTTTATTACTGCTTTGATTTAGACAGCTGCTATCAGTTTGTTCAGGCTTTATACTTCTTCTTTATTCAGTTTGGAAGATTATATTTTTCTAGAAATTTGTCCATTTCACCTAGGTTTTCATATTTCTTGGCATATAGTTTTTCATAAAAATTTCTTACAGTCCTTTGTATTTCTGTGGTATTAGTTGTAATCTCTCCTCTTTCATTTCTGATTGTGTTTATTTGGGTCCTCTCTTTTTTTTTCTTGATGCATCTTCTTAAAGGCTTGTCAATTTTGTACATCTTTTTAAAGAACCAGCTCCTAGATTTATTGATCTTTTGGATTATTTTTTTAGTCTCTATGTTGTTTAATTCTGCTCTGATCTTGGTTATTTCCTTCCTTCTACTTGCTTTGGGCTTTGCTTGTTGTTTCTTCAGTTCTTGTAGATGAAGGGTTAGGTTGTTAATTTGAAATGTTTCTATCTTTTTTAGGTAGGCCTATATGACTATGAACTTCCTTTTCAGGACTGCCTTTGCAGTGCACCATAGGTTTTGGCCTGTTTTGTATTCATTTTCATTTGTTTCCAGAAACTTTTTGATTTCTTCCAATGTCACACTATCAACCCAGTAATTATTTAATAGCATGTTGTTCAATCTCCATGAATTTGAGTGTTTTTGAGTTTTTTCCTTGAGGTTGGTTTCTAGTTTCAGGCCCTTGTGGTCTCAGAAAATGCTTGATAGTATTTCAGTTTCTTGAATTTGTTGAGGCTTGTTTTGTGTCCTATCATGTGGTATGTATTTGAATATGTTCCATGTGCATTTGTAAAGAATGTGTATTTTGATTTTTTGGGATGAAAGGTCCTCTATATATCAGTTAAACCCATTTGATCTAGGGAAATGGGCAATACTGCAATATCCTTGGTGATATTCTCTTTGGAATATCTGTCCATTTTTGACAGTGAGGTGTTAAAATCCCCTAGTATAAGTGTGTTGCTGTCTATATCTTTCTTGAAGTCCTCCAAGATTTTCCTCATATATTTGGTTGCTCTTATGTTGGGTGCATACATGTTTATAATGTTTATGTCTTCTTGATGGATTATTTCCTTTAGTATTATGAAGTGTCTTTCCATGTTTACTTTTATGGCCTTTATTTTTGAAGTCTATTTTGTCTGAAATAAGTATGCTACTCTGGCTCTTTTTCCTTTTCATTTGCTTGGAATATTTTTTTCCCAACCCTTCACTTTCTGTCTGTGAAGGTCTTTTGTTCTAAGGTGGGTCTCTTGTAGGCAGCATATGTGTGGGTTTTGTTTTCTTATCCATTTTGCTATTCTATGCCATTTGATTGGAGCATTTGATCCATTTACATTTAAGGTTATTATTGATAGGTACTTATTCATTGCCATTTTACTTCCTTTGGACCTGTGTTCACCTCTCTCACACTGTTTTTTGTTTTTCCTTTTCTTAAAGCAGTCCCTTTAGAATATCTTGTTGTGTTGGTTTCATGGAGGTGTACACTTTCAGCCTTCTCTTTTTCTGGGAAATGCCTTATTTTGCCTTCCATTTTAATTACTTGCAATATTTCTTTTTGTTCCCTTCTGGCTTGTACTTTTTCTGTTGAGAAGTCAGCTGCTGGCCTTATCAGGGCTCCCTTGTATGTTACTTCCTTCCCATTTTTTCCTTTCTGCCCTTAAGATTCTCTTTGTTTGGAATTTTGCCATTGTAATTGTGATTTTTCTTGGAGTATACCTCTTTGGGTTTCTCTGCATTGGAACCCTCTGTGCTTCCTGGATTCACATGACTTTTTATCTCATAAAATTAGGGAAGTTTTCCTTCATTCTTTCTTCAAACAGGTTTTCTATCCTTTGCTCTTCTTCTCCTTCTGGTATCCCTATTATATGGGTATTACTATGTTTCATGTTGTCCTGCAGTTCTCTTGATCCCTCTTCATTCTTTTTGAGTCTTTTTTTCCTTTTCTTGATCTTTCTGAGAGTTTTTTTCTACTTTGTCCTCCAGCTTGCTGATTCAATCTTCTGCTTCATCTAACCTGCTTTTGATTCCTTCTACTGTGTTCTTCAGTTCAAAAATTGTCATCTTCATTTCCTCCTGGCCCTCGTTGATAGTTCCTATTTTCTTTTTCATGTTGATATAGGTTGCTGTAAATTCCTCATAGTTTCCCTGTAGTTTTTGGCAATTTTCAGTGAGCTTATTGAGCTTCCTTATAACCATCGTTTTGAACTCAGTATCTGATAGTTGACTTGCCTCTATTTCATTTAGTACTCTTTCTGAGGATTCCTCCTTTCCTTTTGTTTGGGGTTTGTTTCTTTGTCTTCCCATTGTTTGTGAGACTTTACTTGTTAGCCTCTGCTTCTTAAATTGATCCCTTTTGAATCCCTGGGTTTGTGGTGTGAAGTTATATAATAGGAAACCTGTGAAATTCAGTGGTGTAGTCTCTTTGATCTCCTTAACTTGATGATCTTGGGATGCCCTTTATGCTAATTACATTGGCTCTCTGGATTAATTGGGTTTTGATTGCTGTTGGGTGATTCTTTGGTGAGTCCTTTCCTCCTGCTGGTTGACCGAGGTTCACTCTGCCCACCATGTCTTGTATGCTATTGTGCAGGTGCAGTCACTTAGTGCTGAAGCTGATTCTTCTTTGTTTCCATGGTTATAATGCTTTTCTCCCACTATTGTTCAGTTGTTTATTCCAGGCGATCTACACAATTTATTTGTAATTGCAGATTGATTCTGGGAGGAGGTTAGTGTGGCTTCCATTTACTCCTCTGCCATCTTGCCTTTCTTCTGAATTGTAGATTTTTCATAAACATCCTTTATTAGTTTAAGGATGTTCCTTCTATTTCTAATTTCCTGAGAGTTTTTATGTGGAATGAATGTTGTGTTTTCAAAATGTTTTTTACTATGTCTTTTGAGATGCCTGTGTGGTTTTCCTTTTTTAATTTACAAATATGGTGAATTACATTGATTGACTTTCAAATCATAAGCCAACTCTGCACTTATTTCTGGGATATACCTCACTTGGCCATGATGTATTATCTTTTTATGTTGTTGCATTTGATTTGCTAAAATTTTGTTTGGCTTTTTAAAATTCATATTCATTGGGATGTTGGTCTGTTGTTTTCTATACTTGTAATGTCTTTGTTTGGCTTTGGTGTCAAGGTAACACTGACCTCCTAAAATGGATTGAGAAGTATTCCCTTCTTTACAATTTTCTGGAAAAGTTTATGTACAATAGAGTTGGTATTTTTTTCCTTAATGTTAATAATAAAGCTGTCTGGATCTGGAGTATTCTTTTGAAGAGTATTTTAAAGTAAAACTTTAATTAAAAAAATAGAGACAAGGCTCTTTTAGGTTATCTGTTTACTCTTGAGTGAGCCTTGATAATGTCTTTCAAGAATTTGCTTGTTTTGTCTAACTTGTTGAACATATTGGCCCACATTTTTCCAGTATTCTCATATTACATTTAACATTTGTAGACTCTGTAATTATACCATAACTCCCATTCCTGATATTAGTAATTTGAGTCTGTTTTCTTTTTTTGTGATCAATCTGACCAGGAGTTTGTTAATTTTATTGATCATGTAAAAATAGTTGCTGCTTTTAATTTTATTGACTTTTCTGTTTTGTTTTTCTATTTCCTTCTCATTGACTTATGCCCTGATCTTCATTATTTCCTTTCTTTTGCTTACTTTGGTTTTAATTTGTTCTTTTATCTGTTTAAGGGTGAAGCTGAGATAATAGGTTTGAGCTTCTTCTTCCTAACCTAGTTTAATGTTATACATTTCCATTAAAGCATCACTTTATCCTCATCCCACCTATTTTGATGTGTCATGTTTTGTCACTCAACTCACTGTCTTTTTCCTCAGTATGGGTCATTTTCCCCTGCCTTTTTACATGTGGGTCATTTTTTATTGCATGACATGCATTATTGCTCTTTTCTTGTTGTGTGCTGGACATTTTCATTTTCTTGTGTGTATTTTTCAGCTTTATCTGGGACACAGTTAAATTACTTAAGAGCAGTTTGATTCTTGCAGGTCATGCCTTTAAACTTTCTTAGGGAGAATTGGAGCTGTGTTTACTCTAGAAGTAATCATTCCCCACTCTGAAGCAAGACTCTGCCTAATTCCTCATGGTTTGTGAGGTGTTCAGTCTGGCTGGGGGAAGAGACAGTGTTTTGGGCCTATGTGGAAGCTAGGTATTTTTTCCTATGATCCTGTTAGGGCATTCTTTCTGGGCTCTGGTAGTTTCCCACATGTGTGGGCTGATCCTTTTTCGTAGTTTTCTAGAATTGTCTCTCTGTGTAGCTCTCAGTTCCTTCAGGTCCTCTGTATCTACCTTGGTTTCTTTGGACTCTTGGCTTTGTCTCCTGAACTCATGGATTCTGTGAGCTGTGCCAGGGTCCTTCACTGTGCTGAGGCCTGGAGACTCTCTGGGCAATGGTGTGGAAGATTATAGGGGTTATTTGTTTCCTGAATCAATGTCTTTTGAGTCTTGAAAACTGTTATTTCAGATTCTGTCAGTTTTTCCCCCTGGTTCTTTCAGGTGAGAGGTGAAAACTGATCCCTGTCACTCCATCATGGCCATTTAAACCTCTTGACAATTTTACAGGTCAGAATTATTATTTCCCCCACTTTACAAATAAGAAAACATCTGCAGTGTTCTCTTAAATAACTTCCCAAGGTCATCCACTAGGAAGTGGCAGTGTGAAAGAGGAACCCAGCTCAGGGTGTGCTCCCCATTCCTGGCTTCTGGCAGAGGTTACAGTATGGCCAATGTCTGCTAGAGGGCAGCAGAGGTCCAGTATTGTTTATATAAACTTGCTGGCTTTTATTCTAGTGGCTTCTTTCACTTGTACCTTGTTCTTGGCTTCTGTTCTGTGATCACAGCCTTTATGTCCACTCCAAGCTTTGTTGCCCCACAACTTTACTTCTTGGATAGTGAACTGACACAGAAACCAGCAACACTGCCCTGAGGGCAGCAGGTTGCAGAGCCTGGTCAAGGGCTGCTGAGAGAGAGCTGTGTGAGGTTAACTGCAGATGACACAACATGTGGAAAAGTTTATTTCTCTTCACTCTCCAGTGTAATTTACACAAAGTTATATAGGCTTTAAAAACATGTTTAAAAACATTACAGACTTAGATGAACTTACACCTGATCACAGCTTCAATCGGGCTTGGTAGTCTAGAGCCTCTTCAGCTTCCCCGACTCCACAATCATGGTGATGAAAAAGTAGAACAATTATTCTGCTTATTTTTAAAAAAATGTGCCTTCCTAGTCATTAATGGAATATATGAAAATAGTTACATGCCATTCTTCAAGCAGGCTGCTCAAGGAACTAATATAAATTGGTTACTGTTGTTGAAAGTTCTGAAACTAAATAATCCATTCACTGAGTGCAGAGGCATCCTTTCTGACATCTTGGAACAGTCTTCTTCCTCTGGGCACAAATGCAGGCCCTAGAGGGACGAGTGGAAGCAGAAGTTACAAGAAATCTGAACAGAATGCAGCATGAAGACTACCAGACTCCCACACATGGGCATGCTCATTTTTGTATACCATGGAGCCTACTCAGCTCAGAGTCGGTGCCAATAAGCATTTCTAATAAAATTTAATGAATTTCAGATGCATATATTTATGATTTCAAGGCTTTTCAACATTTTTTCATTTATTTATATTTTAAAAGATTTTATTTATTTATTTTTAGACAGAGGGAATGGAGGGAGAAAGAGAGAGGGAGAAACATCAGTGTGTGGTTGCCTCTCACATGTACTCTACCGGGGACCCAGCCTGCAACCCAGGCATGTGCCCCAGCTGGGAATCAAACCAGCGATCCTTTGGTTCACAGGCCAGCATTCAATCCACTGAGCCACACCAGCCAGGGCCATTTTTTCATTTATTTATTCATCAGTGTAAAATATATTTATAGACCCAGTGCTGGTACAATGGTATGTAAGACAGACATAATCACTGTGTTTGTAGAGCTTGACATCAAGAAGGAAGATCAATGCACAGGGTACAGAGGGTCTGAAGCCAGAAGACCTAACAGGGTCTTGGGGTTAAAAAAGGTTTCCTGAAGAAATGAGCTGTAAGCCGGCAGGGCCCCTCTTAGGAAGCAGGGAGGAGCCTAGTGAGAGCAGACATCTACAGAGCATGTGCAGGAATGAGAGTGGACAGCCTTGTGAGACAGAAGTGCCTAACTCTGTGTGAGCTGTAGATGAGGGGCTTAGCTCAGGGTTTCATAGGGACTCAGAACTGCACTACATATTTTGAATAGAGAGAGATTGAATAGGGAGATCTGGGGGCTTTTTCAACCATGGGAGAGCCTGGGGCAGTGGAGGTCAGGAAGACTCCCTCAGGATTTCCAGAATAGAAATTGAAAGGAAATCATCACTAGTGACCCCACAGCCTGGAGTACCAAAGGAGGTGTTCTCAGGAGGATACCTGGAGACCTGAAGGCTGACTGTCCACAGATGCCACTTGCTTGCAATATTCAAAGGGTGATTCTTTGGAGAATCACTGGGAGGCCAGAGAGAGCACCACCAATGACTACAGCTGCAGGACAGAGAAACATACTATTTCTCCTCTTCCATACTCCAGCTCCCAGTACCAGCGCTCATGGACTGAATCTAACCTGGAGGTAGGTGGGGAAGTGACTCTGTGGCTCCAGGCATATTCCTGAGAAGCAGAGGACAGTGGAGAAGAAACAAGGAGAAGCTGACTGCAATAGACAATCCAGAAAAATTGATTTTGGAGAAGGAACTTGGTCTGTGTCCTGCCTCTATCAATTACTGGCTCTGTGCCTATCTCCAGGCCTCAGTTTTCTCCTCTACATAATTTGTTTCATAAAACAAAAGATAAGGTAACACACTAATATTTTTAGTATGCAGGTGTCAGTGATTTGTGGTTTTATTGTTATTGTTAATGATGTTTTTGATGTTATATATTGAAAGTGACTAAAGGATTTTCAAAACAGCAGAAATATGCTCATCTTTTTAAAACATTGCAATAATTTTAGGGTGTTACTGTGAATGATAGCAACATGTGCAGAGCTAATTGGCTCTGTGGCCAGGACCACCAGGACCACCAGGACCACCAGGATGAGGCTCAGAGCACATCCTACTGGATCATTCAACTCTCATATCCTTATCAAATTATTGTGTATCTCACCACTCCAATGGGCTATGTGTATCATGCATGTGGGGTGGATGGGACAATTTCCCCCACTTTTGGCCCATTAGGAATTTACATTTCTCTAGGGGCCACTGTCACTGAAACTTTGTCCAGTGGAGTTAATATAGTATAGTTTGCTTAGTTCCTGATCTGGGCTTTCTTCTTTCTTCAGTTGAGGAGTGGCATGGATCTATAGGAGCCTCTGAACAAGGTTTACACTCCTACTCTGAGGGAGCAATACAATTCTGAGAGGATCTTTCTCATGGAAAAAACTCATGAACAAGGGTGGGAATGAAACAGACAACTCAACAGGGTGTATGTGGAGTTGAGACTGAGACAGACAATCAAAGGTCCAAGGGCAAGATTCACAGGTAAGTTTCACTTGGAAACCTGAAAGAAAGAAATCAGCACGTAGAGGTCTAACTACACAGAACCTAAAGGCCAAGAAAACTAAAGGATCAAACTTTTAATCTGGAGTGTGGATGCTGGTAGGCTTCCAGGTTCTGGGGGTCTGAGTCTGCAGGAGGAAGGTCCAGAGTGGCTTCCTCACTATAAAGGTGCTATTCTAAACACTGCTCTGTTATAACAATTTAGTACCCACATCAACTTTAGGAAGCAGGTACTATTATTACTATCTGTAGCTACAAATGAAGAAACTGAGGCTCAGAGAGGGTATGGCAGCTGCCTCAGGTCACACAGCTGGTGAATTGGATGGCTGAGTCTCTGGTAGCCTGGCTCTGGAAGATGTGTCTGGTACCACACTCTTCCATGGATGCATCCGTACCTTTCCTCATCTGTGTGCTCTAAAGCTCATCCAGAGGGTACCTGGGAGATTGTTCAGTGTTCTTCAAAGGCTCATCTGCAGGTTTTGTGGACCTTTGAACCATTCATTAGTCATAAGAGATAGTCAAACTGGAGAAATGGGGAGGTGTTCTGTAGGCTCTAAGTACTCTTAGTGCTGTGTGTGTGTGTGGACGCATATGCATGTTTGGGCAAACTCAGGAAAAGGCGAGTTCTAATTATGTCAAAGTCTAGACGCTAAAAATGAAAATACATTGCATACCTCCTGACAAAATGAATTCTTTTTGTTTATTCATTTATTTTTTACTATTTTAATGGAGGCAATGTTGCCTCTGAGGGTATACATTTAGAAATGAAGTCTGTGTGTTTTTTTATTTTACTAGCATTTACTAACCAGGAAACTACTCTTTACATCTACAGCCTCTCACACACACATACACACACACTCACAGATTCCGAATCACAGACTTTCAAACTTACAAAGGACCTGAAAGAGTTTCCCTCTTAATGAGCTCAAATGTGTTTTCTTGAATTGTCCATGTGTTAGACTGGACTCCTGGCTCCAAGACTTTGTTTCCTCATCGGAAATCCTACTTACTCTCAGTTCTGAAGATTAAACGAAGGAGCTCACATGGAGAACGTTCACTGGGCTTGGCATGTCCCTCACAGGCCACAGGTGTTGGCTCACTTTATGTTCTTTAAGTCTCCATCCCAGTGCCCATCAGTGTGGCTGTCAGTAGTATAAGTCACTGATAAAGGGTGAGTGCCCTAGTAATGTAAGGTATTGTTCTTTTTACTGAGATGACAGGCACCCCAAGGATTTAGAAGAAGGACTCAGTGTGACCACCAGTCTCAGTCTTTTGATGTCTCTTTTCCTGATCTTCTTATCATCTCTGTGCCAGCTAGTTCCTGCCTGCTCAGAGGTGAGATGGCAGAAGCTATCAAGAGGAGTATTGGCCCCCTTTCTTCTTTCCCTTCTATCCCAGACTCCATTCCTGGCTGTAGGGTCCTTACCTGGCAAGGGTCCTACAGATGGGAAGAAAGGGCAGGTTGGGCCAACCTGTCCAACCACACAGAGGTTTTTAGGTGAGATGGGGGAGAGCCTGCCATCCTTTCACTCCCTCAGCATCTCCTTCCCTGGGCTCCCAAATTCCAGTGCTCCTTTTAATTTTCCTTGTCCAAGGATAACCCAGTCCAGTATATATATAGGCATCCTAATAGTTTTTTCCCCTTTTAGGAGTGGTTCATGCCTTCTGCTATCTTTTATTAACAGGATTTCTCTTCTGAGAAAAGATGTATTTAGCCTGAATTTATAACTTTATTCCAGAATATTGCCAATGGCATATTCTGAGAAAATGGACAACGGGATACAGAGCAGCCCATTACCTCTTTCCCATCCCAGCCACAGGAAAAAATAGCTCAGAGAGAGGTTAGCCAGGCCAGTCAGACTTTCACTACCTCCTCCTTTTGCCTGAAATCTAGCCAATATCTGGTATTGGGACTTGAGTTTCTGTGATATGAACAAGGCCACTGATCCCTCCAAGGACGACGGACAGAACCATTTTCTTTGGACTGTCCATGTGGTAGGTACTGAAAAACTCAAGTTGAATGTGACAGTCTGATCATAGAATTTTGTTTTATAGATGAGCACACTGGGATCTAACCATTGCGACTTCCACTCTGTTGCTGAGTTGACACAATAATATTGTAAAGTAACAAGGATGAGTATAACTGTTGTCTGGAGTCACTAATTTCAGAGGCTGGAGGATTTCTATTGTATTCTACTGCTTCTCTGGCTGTCAGAAGTCCTCTGTCTCAGGGGACTTCATGATTAGCAGAAATCATTTCTGCAAGTGCTCCTATGTGTGGCATGCACACAGCTGGGACTGGATTGACCTCATTCAACAGTGGTAGAAACCACAGCTTCTTTGGCCTTTCAACAAAGGTGATGTACAGGGCCACTGAGAAGATGACTATCTAGTCAGTGGATCCCTGGTGCTATAAGAAAGTTCTTTTAATGTTGGCTCCTTCTCTCTTTGTGGTCCTCAGGCCTCAAGTTCCTTATTTCTCCCAGTCCGGGTATGATGCCCACTTATGCCCCTCAGGCCAGGTTCACCTTTTTTCTCTCCTAATCTGCTGTAATGGGAAGAAAATTATCCTTGTTTCCCCTGCTGGGGTCTTTTCTCACTGTTGCCTAAAATGTGAGTTTGAGGCCTAGTTTGGGAGTTAAAAAAATTGAATGTTAAATATTTTATTCTCTTGTGTTCATACTACATTGTTCCTGATTCTCCTATCAGCAAGATAGATTGAAGGAAGATTGGTGGACAAAAAATTATGGGAAATAAATATACAAAAATAACATTTCTATTTATCATTACTCTTCTTTCAAGACTGAAGATGCCCATGTCTGTTAGCTGGGCTGACCAACACCTTGTGGAAGGTTCATTTGCAGCCATCTCTTGGCACATGTGTGAGTCAGTGCAATTATCACTTCCCCATGGCTCAGCTAACTTTAATTTTTCCAGTGGTGTTTATAAACCAACTTAGACCAGTGACAGCTATTTAGAAACCTTATGAAGGATTCCCACAATCCATCTGTAACCTCGACTGCAGAGTTAAGAATGCCCCCAGAAAGCAGTGTGGTGAAGTGGGGATCATATCACTTGGGAGCGCTGGGTTGCCTCAGCTTCCCCACAGCCTGCTTGCAGCCATGCAAACTGTATGCTGTCTTTGACACTCAGTAGCTTTCTCTGCAAAGCAATGATAGTACAATCTTGTCCTGCTGGATTCACAGGGTTGTTTAATCCAATCATTGCTAAGAGAAAGTTCTTGGTAAACTGAACCATGTTGGACCACTTGCCCTTTTAATTGAAAATTTTCTGCCCCTAACTCTCCTGACCACTAGGAGGCAGGGTGAGGGAGTGAGGGGATGGCAGGGAGCATTTTCTCCTATGGTCCTGGGGGTGCTCTCTGCTGGAGGCTTGCTCTGAATTGAAGCTGAGGTCAGAATGCAGTCTAATTTGCTGAACAATTTGCAGTCTTGCTTAGCAAAAAACCCTGGGGGGCAGTGCACAGTATGACTCAACCTCCACTTCCTGTTAAAAGAGAATGTTTGCAGAGTTATTCCATTGCTGCAGCCTGGAGGCACATAGTCCAGACCCTTGGCTTCCTTTCCCCAGCATTCCTCAAGACCTTTCTTTTTATCCTCTTTCATTCCCAATGCACCAACCAGCTAAGTGAGAGTGAGTGATCAAGAGTCTGCCAGAATAAAGACTCTTCTGTGTCCACACAGCCCAGTGGCAGGCCTGGCCAGATCCAGGGTTTTTCTTAGACATGGAAACATCAGAATCAAAAGAGCCTGGACAAAACATCTAGTTTAATGGGCTCTGTAAATGGGTAAACTGTTCCCAAGCAAGGAAGGGGTTGGAGGAGAATGGACATTTCTTGGTAACCTCTTGTGTGAAAGCCATGTGTGAGGCTCACTTAATCTCCACAGGAGTCCTAAGGAAAGAACACATTGCCCATTTTACAGATGAGGAAAATGGAGCACACAGAGGAAAAATGGTTGCCTAAGACCAAACAGCTGGCTTCAAGATGAGACCAGATCTGTTCACTCATGAATTTATTTTTTGAGCAAATATTTAGCAAGGACATGATAAACAGCAGACATGAACATTTTGTCTGTCTCTCTAGGCCTCCTGTCAGTGAGGGATTCCCTCATATGAATCCACCCCTTCACCTCCCACATAGGAAGTGCTCAAGGGAAGTGTTATTGACTCTCCAGGTCCCACTATTCCTCTTCTCTCCTCATGCTGTTTTTCTGATTCTGACCTTGAATCTTCATCCTCAAACCCTCTCCTCAATTCAGAGGTAGAGCTGGCACTGCTTCCATTGCCTCGGGCAATCTGACAACATACTGTGAAGTTTTGGTCACAGAACTGCTCTCCCATGGGGCCACAGAAGTACTTGTGCCTCCCTGGTAATGCTTATAGCTGCTCTGGGCTCAGGGAAGGAGGCCTCTTGAAGACCCCAACCATGTATATGTAGAAGCATCCCTGATCCTTCCAGGATATCTGTGCTGTGGACTGTCTTCCTGACCTGAGCAACTTCCTTGCCTGTGTTTTCCCAGGGATCTGTATTCCTTATAATTTGGTTATCTCAGGGCAGAAAGAAATGCCATGCCAAGGTTTCTCAGGAGGCTTCTGCATCTGTGAAGGTCATTGCAGTGACTGGAATGAGCAGGGCATTGCCTAATTCTACATAGACTCACCTAGGAACTTTGCCCCAAACATAATGTGCTTTTCATTTGCAACTATGCAATGAAGGAAACTGTATCATGGTGCCAGAATGAGTAGGCCATATATGTCTTGTAAACCTACATTGGATCTCTTGAAACAAAGACTCTATAGAGATGAAAGGGACTTGAGAAGGATGGAATTAAGGTATCAGACTAATGGGGTTTGTTTGCAGCTTGGGGAGCTCTCTTCTTTATGTCCCAGAGAGACAACTGCTTTTTGTGATCATGTACTCATTCATTCACTTATTTGTTCACTTACTACTATTGGTTGGGCTCTGGATAAAGTTATAAGCCGGAAATAAAGAGCAATGCCAGATATGGCCCTGATCTTGGGGATTTTATTTTTTGATGGGAGACAGACAATAGGTATGTTAAGAAGATAGTAGAAGGCTGACAGGTGTTACTAGGCCATTTAAGGCCTTCTGGGCAATGGGACAGGAATTTGCTTCTTCAACTCAAAAGTAATGGGAAACTTTTGAAGGGATTTTAGATGGTGAATGATACAATTATATTTGCATTTTTTAAAGTGAATGAATTAAAAGAGGGTGGGAAGGGAGGCCTGGAGAATATTTTGGTAGTCCAGACAAGGAACCTGGCAGCTGGGATTAAGGTGATGAGAGTAGAGATGAAAAGAGTGGACAGACTTGAGGGATGTTTAGATGAAAATACACAAAGTGCCCCTGCTAGAGGATCTGTCCAACCAACTGCTAATAATCAACTCACAAAAGTGAGTGCTAGTCTTGAGATCATCCATTCCAACTTCCTCAGTGTAAAAAGCAAAAGACCTGAAGGTCTGAGGGCAAAGAGATTTACATGAAACATACAGAAAATTAGATGCAGAACCCAGTGCAAACTCATGGGAGCCACACTGGGGCCTCACAACACCAGCCAGCTATTGACCAGACACCATCGGGGTTACGGCATTTGTTCCAGGGTAGAGGAGAGGACCCCAGTCTCTAGAGGCATTGAAAACCTGGGGCTATGATTATGAAGGGATCTTGGGAGGTAAGAAATAGTATAGAAGGGATACAGGGCATGAGGGGGTTTCTATTCAGGCCCTTTTCTACTTTCATTGTGCCTACAACTTACAACACACATTTCAGCCAAAGACTGAGAAAGCAGCTGGGTAGAGAATCTGAGAACAACATGTCTTTGATGCCTTTGGGGTCAGGGCAGATAATGAGATGCAGGAATGAGCTCAGGGTGGCCATTTGTAGTCCATCCTATGCCACTTCCTGGCCTTGAGAGCAGACTTAAAGGTCAGGAGGCTCCTTCCTCAAGAGTGCAGTTCCATCTGTACAGCTCCTCAGATGCTAGGCATTTTCATGTGGGCTTTCCTGGAAGCCCCTCCCCCATGTTCTTCCTTCTTCCAGCAGTAGCTTCAATGTCTCCATTGTGGCAGCAGCTGCACCATGGGGGGCCTTGGTTCACTCTTTCTTCTCCTCCTTTGTGTAGGGAGAAGCTCGGCCTGTGAACAGAGCTGGGCTCCTCTTCCTGTGTTCTGTAACCCCAGGCCCTGATTGCTCTTTCTGGTTCTCCCTTTCCATTCTGGGCAAGTGGCTGCCAATGGTTTTATTTCTGTCCTGCCTTTGTGAGAGGATTCTGTGAGTGAGCCAGGAAATGTATCCTCCAGCAGGTGGACACTAAGGGTCACCAAGATATATCTTCTCCCCCTATGTAAAGGCTTCCTACCTGTGTAGATCTTGGCTTTTTTGGAGGATCCACATTGGAAAATAATAATCCTTGAAGAAGAGGGCTATGCTTTTGATCATTGCATTTTGGACCCAAGTTATAGATGAATGGGTAGGGGTGGTGGGGGTGGGAGGGAGAGAGAGAGAGAGAGAAATAGAGAAAAAGAGAAAGAAAGAGACCATTTAAAAAATTCTTCAGGTGAGCTATAACAATCCTCGAAAAATATAACTGTGGAGTCATCTGATTTGAATGGATAAGCCATTCACTTTGGTATGGGTCTTAAACAAGTACAGTATTTTCTGCCCTTGATTTCCTTATCTTCTAACAGAGTTTCAGATCTCTAAGACTCTGTGGGTTGAGGATTCTAGGTCTAGGAATTAATTATTGAGTGAATGATAGGGACTACACAGGGTATACTCAGCACAGGTCTTCCTCCCCTGAACTCCCTGCCTGTCACTATAATGTCATTAAGTGTAAGTTCATGTGATAGGTAAGAAGGAAGATTAAATTTTTTTAAATGATGACTTTATGAATATGTGGGCACTTGAACTGGACAAGGGTTTCCTCCAGCCCTGGCAGCCCTATAAGTCCACCCAGCAGGCCCCTGAGACAGGCTGAACCAGTGCATGGTTCATTGTGCTGGAAATAGAGCTTGGTTTTTATTCCCTGCTCTTAGCTGCCTGGGAAGTGAGGCAGTGGGCACATAAAGGAGGGTTGGGGGTCTCACGGGGGAGTCCAGAGCCCCAGGCCACAGTGTACAGTGGAGCTGGGCTGTACTCTCCCGTCTTTCCCATTGGGCATGGGAATGAGCTCTTGGAGAGTTATAAAGCAGGAGCCTGAGTGGGCCAAGTCCAGCTCTTGCTTAACCCTGGCCCCAAAAGGCTCCCCTCACCACTTGGTGACAGTGTACTTTCTTGTGAGCTGACAGCTCCTTAGGAAGGCACCACCATGGTGAGACATTAGGGATGCCAACCCCCTGCAGTAACGTAATGCACAACGGCCCCCCCTGACTCTACATGTCTCTGATCTCCATCCTATTTGAGCTATGGGGAGCCAGGAAGCCCATTCAGTCCTATGAATTGGAAACCCCAGCTAAGGTAGAGACTGGGGAAGCTTTATCCTACCTTATATCAGTCTGTCTTCAGACAGGAGTACTTCAGGTGGCCTTGTGCTGCTAAGGACTAATCTATCAAAAGTTCTTCTTGCCCCTCTATCCTCCCTCTTATGATCTTCAGTAAAAGGTCAGTGACAGAGGCCCATGTACCAAATATGCACATGAGATAAGCAGTCAGCGAAGAGCCATGGATAGCTGGAGGTCCCAGCCCCACCCCAGCCCCTGACTCTGAAGAAGGTTTTAACACAGGGTACAGGACTGGGTAATGGAATTGAATGTATACTTGATAACCTTTTGTAGACACACAGAAGCAGGGTGGACTGCACCCAGAGCTGGACACCTTCTGGCTTTGGCATCTACTGTGCAGCAGAAGGCAAACTACTTCACCTGTTGGAGGCTGTCCTCCACTGCAGACTCACTGTAAGGCCAGACTGAAGGCAGGAGCAGAGAAGGCCTGCTAGCCCAAGCAGAATGGCCAAACACCTAGTGATATCTTATGATCTCTAGGAAGCCAGATGGCCACAAACAATTCCCCTCTCCACCAGCACCTATAATTTCATTGTAGCAGTTGCTTTCCTTCAACTTAAGGTATCACCTCTAAGGCAGGTCCTACTGAAGGCAATCCCTTCTTCCTTGTTTGTTAATTGACCCATGGCTCCTTTTTTCAGACCTAAATGTATACGGGGTACACTGGGCTCCTTCAAAGCTCAAGGACTGACTCTAGACTAATAATCATGGTAGTTCCATTTTTTTGTGCCTAGTAATTGATTGGTTTACTAACGAGCAGGAATATAACCCTGGCCATTGAGGTGTGAGGAAAAGTTTACTTGGAGTACCCTCAGAAAGGTGAGAACTCCCATTTCTGCTTGTTGTATCTACATGTGATGCTTAGGACTATGGTAGCTGTTTTGGGAGCATGAGGCAGCAATTTTAAGGACTAAGGCAACTGGCTTGCAAAATTGATATAACCTGAATTGTTCATGACAACTTTGAGCCAATCTTGCAGCCCCTATACTTCAGACTTCTTGATATGTAAAGTAATAAATTCTCACATTATTTAAACAACTGTGGTTAGGTTTTGTGTTTTGTGCTACTGAGAAAACCCACACAGATACAGTTTCTTTTTAGGTGTGTACCAGATAATCTTGTTGCTCGGTTTAGAACTCCTCAGATTTCTTCTTATTGTTTCTCTCTACCAGCTACCATCCAGACCCTCACTCTAATGTGCTTTCAGCACCCAGGGTTCTTCCTTGGAGGATGCTTGGGCAACTGGAGCTGCTTTAACACTAAAGAGCAGAGAGTGCCTGAGAGATTTTGTCCCAGGGTTCATGGGAGGCAGCACTGTTGGTGTGATATCACACCCCAGCTCCCCAAGACTCCTTCGCTTCCCTGAGCACATCATTTATAGTTCACATGTGTGTAGGATCTTCCTCTTAGGGTCTGCTTCTGGGGAATTCACCTAAGCCATGGTGCAGCTCATCCTGGGAGAGTCAGCCTCTTTATTGCTGGCCATCACAGCACAGGTGGGAGGCAGGGCCACATCCAGGAACATGTCCTCTCAGAATTTTCCTTGACCATCATGCCTAGTGCTCAAGGTTGCCCCCTGGAGAGATGCTGACTGACCTTCTCACCCCTGCTTTGCAAATGTATCAGGCTGGGCCCAGGTGCATTCTTCCCACTCAGGGTTGGCCTTTTCCAGGCTCCTGAGATGCATTCCAGTCATCTGTGTGGGGCACTGTAGCTGCATCCCACCAATGGGGAAGCATATTCCTTCTCAATTTAGTTATAGGGTCTCTCATTGCCAAGCCTTTCTTAAAACTGTTCTCCTTGCCTAGACTTCTACCATCCTCTTCTATCCATTCTGTTGTATTGACCCTTAGAACCTCAAGATCTTTCAGGGAATGTAGCACGTGCTTCTTCCTGTGCAAAGTCATTTTGAAGCCTCCTAAGCATTGATCTGTCACTCTGTTGGGTTCACACACCATTTACATGTGCTTTTCATTTGTGGTCTTATTATGCTGTGCCCTGCATTGTAGTGGAGTGGGGGGTGTGTCTGACTTCATTAAATTGAGAGCTCTGAGTCTTTCAGTCACCCAGGGTTTATGGAGAACTTACTATGTGCCAGAATTGAACAAGCTACAGCTGCCAAGAAGAATGGGATGAAATTGCCCAAAGAGTGGATGAATAGCTCCAGAGTTTCATCAACATGCAGGGACAGTGGAGTGGGTGGTAGACAGGGTGCGGCAGTGGGTGGACAGAGATAGCCAAGCCTGGGGTAATTTTTTTGTGGGTGAAGAGTGTTGGGTCTGTGTGAGAGCAGAGGGTCTGGTTTGGGCCATATGCACAAAGGATGCTTGATAACTTGTTGCTGAGTTACTGAGGCCCCAACTTTGGGGCTTACACCTATGTCACCCACAGGCCATGTTTTTGCTCTTTACCTCTACAAAGCTCAAATCCCTTTGTGAGCTCTGGTACCATTTCCCTGCCTGTGTGGGTAGTAGGAACCCAGCCCTCTCCAAACTGCAGGTGCCTTTAGCTTTCCTTTGGGGAACCTGAAAGGGCAGGTTGTGGTTCCTCAAGGACAGGGCCCCATCCAATCCTCTTGGTACTCTAGAGTGCCAAAGGGTGTCCTGGGCTCATAGCCATTATTCAGTATATTTCTGCTGATTAATTGGCTGATGGCAAGGCTGACAGCCAACAAGATACAAATCAAAGCACACATAAAAACAAAACAAAGCAAAAAAAAAAAAAAAACAAGTTCTGTCAAATCGCCTAGTCCAGAGGCCCCTCTTTTGACTCCTAGTGGTCCTACTTCTTTGCTTTTGCCATTGAGAGATGTTCCTTTGCCATTGACCTTACCCCATCTCTCAACACCTGTGAATTACAACTGCATCCACCAGGGAACACAGCATTCTTTTTGTCTGATGGCAAGCTCTCTGTAAGATGGCTTGTTCTTTCTTTGAGGTGAACTGGATACTACCCTCATGAATGGGTAACCTCTGAATCTGGGCTCCAATACAGAGGCCTTTCCCCCTGAATCCCCTGCCTTAGACTAGGCCTTGGTGTGTTCAGGTAGCCACTCCAGGGCTGGGGACAGCCTCATTCTCTCTGCCTCTGTGTGGGGTTATCTCCCAGTGTGCAAAAACTTGATGACAGCACCACCATTTTCTCTCCATTTTCTGCTGGGTGCCCAAGGCCCTTTATACAAACAAGGGCAGTTGGCATGCAAGGAGGTCCTATTCCCAGGAGCCTTGGTGACAGGGAACCAGGCCCAGCCAAGGGTCTGATATCTGCACAAGAAGGCACAGGTTGTTCACGTCAGTCTACTTGGTGGGACTAGACATTTTTTCCCATATGCTACTCCTCCTGGGACTACTCAGCCAGTAACTACAGTCTATGCATCCTTTCTGTGGGGCAGAGGGCATGGCTTTCTAGATAGACCAAAAGCCA
This sequence comes from Trachops cirrhosus, assembly GCA_028533065.1. Lineage (NCBI taxonomy): Eukaryota > Metazoa > Chordata > Mammalia > Chiroptera > Phyllostomidae > Trachops > Trachops cirrhosus. The sequence continues at coordinate 94,486,041 of CM052542.1, read as the reverse complement.
GAGACTGAACAGCAGGTGAATCCAATCTCAGAGCAACCTTGGCCAAGCATTGTCCTATGGGGTCCTCACTTTCCAAATGCCAAAATGTGAAAGTTGAATAAGAAACTCAGTCTAGTTATGTACTGACATGTAATAAAATACTCTAAAGTTTAGTAGCTTAAATCAACAACATTTAATTTTCTAATGAATCTGAAATTTGGGCCCAACGCAGTAAGTAGAGCTCATCTCTGCTCCACTTAGCAACATCTGGGGCAGCTGCTCATTCCAGGTTGCAGTTATTGAGGGCTCATTTCCTCACATCTACATGTGACTTTTCCACATGGCTGCCTGGCTTACCTGGCCTAGGCTCTGGCACTGGACATCTCTGCATGGCTCACGTGTGCGTCCTTCTCTCTTTCTTTTTTAATCCTTACCCAAGGACTTAAAAAATTCTTTAGAGAGAAAGGAAGAGATAGAGGAAAGGAGAGAAAGAAACCCTGACGTGAGAAACATCGATTGGTTGCCCCCTGTACATGCCCTGACTGGGGAGCAAACCTGCAACCCAGACACGTGTCCCAACTTACAGGATGATGCTCCAACCACCTGAGCCACAATGGTCAGGGCGCTCGCTCTCTCTCTCTCTCTCTCTCTCTCTCTCTCTCTCTCTCTCAATTTCTCCATCAAGGAGGATTTCTTTACTTTGTAATGTTCTGAGCCTCTCAAGTTCCTTCTCAGGAAAAGGTATTTCTAAATATGGATTTTCAGTCAACCATTACACAGTCATAATGGATGCCTCCTGGAAATGGGATCTGATTTCTAAGGATTGGTGGCCACCAGCAATGCCCAGAAGCTGGGTCAAAGTGCTTAACTTGGCCTATGCTGCTTCAGTGATAAGAGCCACATTTTCTGGCTTATGGTCTTCATATGCTTTTTCTGGCCATGGCCTCTAGATGGCAGTAGCAGAGAACTGGAAGTTAGAGGGTGAGGGTGGAAGTGAGAGTGGGAGATTAGCACAAAAACGGAAACAGCAGGCTCATCTCTGATTCTTCTCCCTGCCAAACTCATGTCTGCTGCTAAAGAATACACTGTTCTCTTCCTTTGACACTGGGCGCTTTCAGCCAGAGGTAAGAGAACTCTGGTGCTATTTTCAGCTGTTTCTCCACATCTTGCTGGGCTTTCAATCTGGCATGAACAATACCTGGGAGAAGCTGCTGTAAATAAGCTCAGGGCTAGTGTCTGAAGCCCATTGTGAGGGACAAGGCAGCAAAGACATTACACAGTCCTGAGGAGAACGTGGGGACCCATCCACATAGAACAAGGCTATCAGGATTAACCCTTAGGGGACCTGGTTACAGATTTCAGCTCCACCTTTATCTAGATGTGTGACAGGTTATAGGTCATTTTCCTTCTTTGGCTTTAATTTGGCCATCTGCACCAGGACAATCTTGGACAAAGTTATTGCTAATCCTCTTTCATTTTGAATATTGTGTCATCCCAACTGGGATGAAAGATTATGAATGCTCAATTAATGACAAAGTGAGACACACAGTCTTTGGGTTGTGATACTGGGGTAGTTCCTGAAGATGAGATAGAGGGTCAGAGTGGACCTCTCAAACATGTTGCAAGGTATCAAGCCTGTTTGCAAATAAAAACTAAGGAAGAACAGCATGCCAAATCTTAGAGGACTGTGGGCCTGGGTCCAGATGCAAATCTGCTGGTGCCCCTCTGCTGAACTTCTAGTCCAGTCTCCACCTCCCATATGGCTCATTTTACTCGATCCCCATTATGCTCCCTCTTTACCTGCTTATCTCCAACCCACTCTTCAAGACTCAGTTTACTCATCAGCTTCTCCATGAGGATTTCACTGCATTCTAAATCGATGCCACATGCCTTCCTCTGTACTTCTTATGGACTTTGTGCTTATCAATGTAAAGAGTTGTTATCTTTCACACACACAATGGTGATTGTGTTTTATTTTTATAAAATGAATGATAATCAGCTTAGCCCCACTTCTGCTCGGACTGGCAGAAAAGTTCATCACGTCCACAGCTGGGGTTTATTCCACACACTCCCAAATTCTAAGAAGGCTTGGGGAGTCTGGTTTCTAACAGGGCACCAGGGAGGACTCCTATTCCTCACCCACACTGGCCACTTTTGATTCACTTCTTGTCACATGGCTCTTGTTGACCCCCTGTGGGCAAAATACTAGGTTTCCACTCCATGCTTGGATGTGGAGTTCTTTGCTGAGCCTGAGAACCTGGAGGCCTCAGGCCAGTTTTCCTGAGTCTACCACTCACACAGTCCCCTTTCAGGTCCTCCCATTGCTCTGGTGGACCTGGGTTAGGTGCTCCACGTGGGTTAGCACAGGTGCCTGGTGCTTATATCATCCCCCCCTTTATGCCCTTTCTAGTGTGGGGAATCTGTTTCTCCCTTTTTTGTCTTGCTGAATTCCTTCTCTCCTACTCCTTTGAGAGGACCTGTGCACTACTCTCAGAGTCACAAATTCATATCTTATTAAATTACTCAGAATGTAAATTGAAGATATGTGATTATACGTGTGTATGTATAATGTTTTCCCAATTAGTAACAAGATTCAGGAGGGCGGGAACTATGTCATATTTATCTTTATAATTCCAACAGCTGGAAAAGTGCCAGAAACATGTGAGAACTCGAGACATTTTAATTGAATTAAAATGAGTTGAATATCCCAGTTGTCCAGGGTTGTTCTAAATGAATCTGAATCAGGATTATTCTTCCTTTTGGAGGGTGGATATGGTTATGTGAATGCAGAATATCAGTAAGAATTTCTGTTTCATGGCATTCAGGAAATATGAGCTTGAATCTTTGAGAACTGGCAAAACTGACAGTCAGGTGAGTGCTAACATACAATAGTCAGTAGCTGGAAGGTAAAGGAATCAGTTTTCAGCCCTTGAAGAAAGGGAGACCCTGGACAGCCAGAAAAAAAAAATGGATCATAGTTAAATGGGAACCAGAATACCAAATTAGACACAGTCAAAAACGTAGTCTTAGAGCTTGCACATATGTATTCAGTAGTGATTGGGAGCAAGGAAGTGGTTGGATAGGGTTACTGAGGAGAGCATGTAATGCTAAAGCTTAGGGCAGCATCCTATCACTGGCAGGGATGGACCCCTAGTACCTGCTATGCTTAGGTCTCATTGATTCAGGACACAATAGGCTCAGCCTGGTATAATTTTCAGTTACAGAAATTATGAAGTTTGATGGATTTATCTCCAAATGGAGACCTGTGTCACCCCTGTATGAAGAAAGTACATTAAAAGTGAAAGAACTTTGAAGTTAACTGAAGTAGCTGGAAAGTACTTGGTTTGGGATCAAGTCTTTAGTTTCACAAGACATTGAAGGTATGGTATCAGTCTAGTTCCCCCCCCCCAATTTTATTTTAATCATTGTTCAAGTATAGTTTTCTGTCCTTTACTCCCATCCCAGCCCACCCACCCATCCCTTCCCACCTCCCTCCCATTTCTACCTGCCCCTAGTTTTTGTCCATGTGTCCTTTATATTTGTTCCTGTAAACCCTTCCCATTCTGCCCTGAAATTCCCTCCCCTCTCAGTCTGGGGTTTTAAACATTGGTTTCATCAGCTGGCTAGTCCTTGCAGGATTTTTTATTTTGTCTCTGCCTAGAATTGACAGGATATAGAGGGTACAAAATATACCTCAAGTAGATGTAATGGAGTCCACTGATTCACTGAATGGAATGGTATGGAAATTCTGTAAAGAACATCAGGCAGTGACCCTTCAGCCAAGTTAATGGCTTGTTTCATTTTTTACCCTTCTTTTTAAGCATAATTAGAATACAGGGTCAGTTGTTTCTGAAGGTTGCTCCTGCTTCTCAATAGTAAACTTTATCATTAGCAGGGGGTGCTGGAAGGGCAAATTTTCCTGTTTGCTGTGATATGGGCATACATGCCATTGGCTAAAATCTGGATCAATGTATTTAGACATAAGTAAAAGTGAAGGGGGTTATTAGTTTAGGTTTGGAATTGAACTGTTAAGAAGCTATTCCTTCCCCAGTTTCATTTTGTGGTAGAGAGAAGTTTTCAACAAACATTTCCAAATAATCAATCTTGTTTCCATTTAAATTTCTATGAAGTTTAATTAGATTATTTTAGTGACCTGTAATGAAATGTGTATATCAAAAACCTCTTTGCTTCAGGCCTTAAGCTGGCATAGAATTTATTTTAAAATTGTATTTTTTTATTGTTCAATAACAGTTCTCCTCAACTGCCCCCATTACTCCCCCCTTCCCTGCCTACTCCATACCTCCCTATTCAATTCTCCCCCACATTGTTTTTATCCATGGGTCCTTTATACATGTTCCTTGACTCTTCTCTTTCTTTCCCCTATTATATACCTCCTGCCTACCCTCTAGCCACTGTCAGTTTGTTCATTATTTCCACGTGTCTGGTTCTATTTTTTTTAACATATTTTATTGATAATGCTATTACATTTGTCCTACTATCCCCCCTTCATTCCCCTCCTCCCTAAACACCCTCTCCCCCCCTTTAGTTCATGTCCATGTGTCATAAGTTCTTTAGCTTCTACATTTCCCCTTCTATTCTTGCCCTCCCCGTCTATTTTCTATCTACCCTCTATGCTACTTATTCTTCATACTTTCCCCCCGCCTCCCACTTCCTTGTTGCTAACCCTCCATGTGATCTTCATTTCTGTGTGTCTGTTCCTGTTCTAGTT
>CM052542.1:94459040-94475360 GCA_028533065.1 Trachops cirrhosus | reverse complement strand
GGCATTTAGGGCTCTTAGGCCTCTCACCCTCACTGCTCTTCAGAGTATGCCCAGCAAGACCACACAGACACACCTGTCTTTACAGCTGGGCATATCCACAACCACAGCATGTTCTCCCTTCCAAGACTCAGTGCCAAAATATGTATATTACAGACCACTGTCTGGGGTGGACAAGGCCCATATGGAATAAAGGCCTGGGTCTTATGTACCCTCCCCAGTGTGTCCCCACGACTCAGTTCTGACTCCTGGACCCATATGCTCCAGTGGGACCCTGATGCAAGGAAGGTTACATTATTAATACGTGGAAGCAAGGGCAGCTGGCACCTCTGGGGGAAGGTATAGGTGTAGGAGATAGGCCTGATGGTGAGGACTGAGGCCAAGGGGGTGTGGTCAGGCAAGGTGAGGACTTGAGGTATCTGGGTGGGTCTGGACTTTCCCTCCTGAGCTGTGGGAGTGTGCTCCGCGCAGAGTACCAGCATCAGGGGTCAAGGTTCAGCCGAGATGACAGCAGACTGAGCAGTAAACTAAGGCCAAGTGCAGTCCTGGGGACTAGCACAGTGGCGCTGTCCCACAGCCTGCCACTGGCCACGCTAATGTTACACAGGAAACTCTGGCAACAGTGGGTGACCATGGACACCACACCAAGGTGGATGTTGGATTGGGGGTGGGGCATACCAGAAAGCAGGCTTTGTTTAGGCTGTGGCCAAAGTCCACCAGGTTCTCACCACCAGCCACAACAAATAGGCATAGATGGTCATGCATTAGTTGTTAGAGTCAGAGCAGATGGTGGGCTTTAGGCAGAAGTTGCTGTTCTGATTTGTGCAAGAGAAGCACACCAAGGAGTGGGCTTGCTATACACCCAGAGCAGCCTTCAGAAGTACGGACAGGAAGACCTACATTCTAGAGAAGACAGGCTACCATCTGGGTCTAACACCTAGAAAGTCTTTCTGCATGATGGATGCAGCTCCACCACCTGGCCAAGCTGCCCAAACCGGACTCAATAGTTTCTTTCTTTTCATTGCTAAGTAGCATTCCATGGTATTAGATGTATCCAACTTATTTAACCATTTACCTGTTAAAAGATATCTGGTTTGTTTCCAGTTTTTAACTGTATGAATAAAGCTGCTATAAATATTTGTGAACAAATTTTTTTATTAAAAATATTTTGTTTATTTATTTTTAGAGAGAGGGGAAGGGAGGGAGAAAGAGAAGGAGAGAAACATCAATGTATGGTTGCCTCTCTGACCCAGTCTGCAACCCAGGCATGTGCCCTGACTGGGAATTGAACTGGTGACCCTTTGGTTCACAGGCTGGCACTCAATCCACCAAGCCACACCAGCCAGGGCAAATTTTTATGTGAACATAAGACCTCATTGCTCTAAGTGTCATCCCTTAATTAATTCAGCTCCAGGTTTCATGCCAGTTATTACTGGGTCATATGGTAATTGCACATTTAGTGCTTTTTAGAGAAATTGTCACATTATTCTCAGGAGTAGCTGTGCCTTTTTAAATTCTTACCAGCAGTATATGAGTGATCCAGTTTTTCTGCATTCATTTCAGCATTTTGATGTTATCAATATTTTGTTTTTAATTTTAGCCATTCTGTCAGGTGTATAGTGATATCTCATTATGGTTTTAATTTGCATTTCCCTAAAAGTTAATTTTGACTATCATTTCATGTACTTGTTTGCCATCTGTATATCTGTTCTGTTAAAGTGCCTCTATGTATCTTTTGTGTATTATATTTTTTTTTACTGTTGAGGCTCTTTATATATTCTAGATATTAGTCCTTTGATGGATATGTGGCTTGATAATATTTTCTCCCACATTGTACTTTGTCTTATTATTCTCTTAACAAAATTTAAAATTTTGATTAAGTGTTCTCTCCTCTTCTAGTTTCTGGAAAAGATGTATAGAATTGTATTACTTCTTTAGACATCTGGTAAAATTCTTCAGAGACACCATCTGGGCCTGAAGATTTTGTTTTTGGGGATTTTAAAATTACAAATTCAAATTACTTAATAGTTATGGGCTGTTCAAACTATCTACACTGGGTAATATGTGGTAATTTGTCCTTTTCAAGGAATTGGTCCATTTAATCTAAGTGTTCAAATTTATGTGTGTTGAGTTGTTCATAGTATTCTTTTTTCCTTTGGACATCTCTGTTACATTGTGATATTGGTAACCTGTGTCTTCTCTCTTTTTAATTTGTCCATCTTGTTAAAGATTTGTCAGTTTCATCATCTTTCCAAAGCTCTGTGTTTCATTGATTTCCCTATTGATTGTCAACTTCTCTGATTTCTGCTCTTACCTTTATTATTTCCAGTAACTTGTTTTGGATTTATTTTGCTCTTACTTCTCCAAGTTCTTAAGGTGTAAGGGAAACCTAAGTTTTTGGAACTCTTCTTTTTTATTTTATGTATTTAGTGCTGCAAGTTTCCCTGTGAGCTCCACAGGTAAAACTACTTTTATCTGTGTCACACAAAGTTTGATGTTATATTTTCATTTTCATTTTGTTCAATGAATTTTTGATTTCCATTGATATGTTTTGTTTACAAGTGTGCTTTTTCGTTTCCAGGTATTTGGAGGTTTTCCTGTTATCCTTTTGTTATTAATTTCTGGTTTGTTTTTATTGTGGTCAGAGAATACACTGTGATTTCAGTCTGTTTAATTTGTTGAGGCTAGATTTATGGCTTAAGCTACTGTCTGTCTAGGCATATATTCTGTGTGCATGGGAAAAGAATGTGTTTTCTACTGATGAGTGTTTTATAAATGTTGAGTAGCTCCTGTTGATTGATGATATCTTTGCCTGTTTTCAGCCTAGTTATTTTATCAATGGTTGAGAGGGGTACCTTTCAACCTTTTCAATTATAATTGTTGATTTGTCTTTTTCTCCTTTCGGTTCTGTAACTTTTTGCTTTGTCTATATTGTAGCTCTGTTGTTTTAGTGCACACATTTGATATTACTATATCTTCTTAGTAGACGGACTCCTTTATCATTAAATAATGTCTCTCTTTGTTTCTGGTAACTATTTTTGCTCTAGAATCTACTTCATGTGATATTAATATAGTTACTCCTGCTTTCTTTGATTAATGTTTGCATGATATATCCTCTTCCACTCTTTTACTTTCAATCTGCTTATACTGTTACACCTGAAGTAATTTCTTATATATTTGGATCACATTTTAAATGTAATGTGTGAATCTCTGTTTTTATTTGATGTACTTAGTCCATTTACAGAATTATTTAATTTTATTCCAAATTAAAGTGTGATGAAAGCTCATTTGATTGGCAGAAACTAAATCATTCAGGATCTTATCTGGTAGGGAGTTTAGAAAAGCTGCTTTTAACTTTCCAAACTCTGTTTTCCAAACACATACTCGAGAATTTAAACAGAAGCTGAGTGAAATGTCTACTCATTTCTCAGAGATGGTCCATCTTTTGCTATGCAACCCCAGGATTGCCCAAATTCTTGGAATTGCTATTCTTATTCTTATGTGCTAGTAGTCATCACAATATACCTACTGGGAATGAGAGGAATGTAGTGAATTCAAGATAAGCCTTCTTTTTTAAGTGTGTATTTCCTTATCATGGTCTCTTTATATGGACTTTGCTACTGGTTAAAACATTGGAGCTATTCCGTTGAGTGTCAGCAGACGTGGGTTGGTGGGTTGATATGCTAGCCTTATTTAAGTTCTCAATTTGTTACCTCTCTGAGGTAAGGGAAAAAATGCACAGGAAACATCCATCAGGTCACATTTACTGCTACAAATCTTTTGAGGTAGTTTGGCTTCATTGTGCTAATGAAGCATTTAGAATTGATGCACAGGGAACCAAAAGTCCAATCATCTCTGTTTCTAGAAGACAGCAGAGTAAATATGTATCTTTAGAGACATCTGTCCTCACATCTGGGAAGACCTGAATGAGATATCTAAACAGGCAGGTGGGACTGTCAGGATAACCACACATAACCTGGAGAATTAGCTGGGGAGACCAAAGGCATGTCAAGTGGTCAGAGTGAAGTGGAAGAAACAGAATTTAGTTACCAATGTGCAGTGACAAGATATATCCAAGTACAGGAGAGCAAATGCCAAAGGTAGAGCCCACATACCCACCCATCCATCCTGGTGACAGACATGAAACAGCAATGTGTCTCCTTCAAAGGGTGGTTTAGTTCAAGACTTTTATTCCAGCCAAGAGGTCCAGAAGTCTGATATTGCAGTTTGGGTGAAGGAGAAGTATGTGAAAAAGATAAGGAAGGAACCCAAGAGTTTGGGTTTTAGGTGGAAAGAAGTGAAAAGGAGTGGAGAAGTGGTGTGTGTAAAAAATACTCAGCCCCTGGAGCATCCCAGAATACCCTCTACTCTGTGCTCTGTTTTGTAGGTTTCAGCATCTTCTGCTCTAGGACCCAAGCTAGTTCCTTCATGCACCAAACAGCATTGTCTTCTTTCTTTCCCAACTTCACACTTTCTCATATGCCATGTGTCAAAACTGACCCAGTTTTTTAAAAAACAGTTTCAGTACTCCCTTCTATGAGATATTCATGTTTTTCCCCATGGTTCTCTGATAATGTACCTTGAACATTTACTAGAGTTTTTATTTACTTCTTACTTAATGCAGTACAGTAAGATAATGTATTATGACAGCAATAAAATACTTAGCAACAGGGAAGTGACCTGCAATTGAGAAAACTCTGAAAGAGATTTTAAAAACATTTAATAAAAAGTACATCAACATAAATTAAGCAATTACATTTATTAAAGGACACAACAAAACCTGAATAAATGGAGAGACCAGTTATGCTTCTGAAAAAGAATACGATACTGAAGGCACTGATTTTCCTTAAATCAATGGTTGCTTCTTTGTCTCAATGAAAATTCAATTTGTCTCTTGGTTTTCCCCCCCATATCATTATTTGTTTTAAAATTTACTCCAATACTGCATCTTTCATATGTTTATTGACCTTCACTATGAATTTCATATTTATGTGCTTTGCCTAAATTTCATTCTATCTTGTCTTTTAAAATCTTTTATTTTTGTAAGAGTTCCATATATCCTTGGAATTATTACTAGATATTGCTAATAATGTTACAAACATTTTTCTCTGCCTCTCACTTGTCTTTTAACTTTTTTATGGTATTTGTCATATAAGTATTAAAAATTTAAATTTATGTTATTGATTATGCTATTACAGTTGTCTCAATTTTTTTCCTGTTGTCTGCCTCTGCCCAGTACTCCCATTCCCTCCAGCAGTCTGCTTAGTTCATGTCCATGGGTCATGGATATAAGTTTTTTTGCTTCTCCATTTCCTATACTGTTCTTAACACCCCTCTGTCTATTTTGTACCTACAAATTATGCTTCTTAATCCTTGAACCTTTTCCTCCATTCTTCCCCTTCCCCCTCCCTGCTGATAACCCTTCAAATGGTCTCCATATCTATGATTCTGTTCCTGTTCTGGTTGTTTGCTTAGTTTTTATTTTTTTGGCTCAGTTGTTAATAGTTATGGGTTTGTTGCCATTTTACTGTTCATATTTTTGATCATCTTTTTCTTAGGCCTCTTTAACACTTCACATAAAAGGACTTGGTGATGATGAACTCCCTTAACTTGACGTTATGTGGGAAGCACTTTATCTGCCCTTCCATTCTAAATGATAGCTTTGCTGGATAGAGTAATCTTGGATGTAGGTCCTTGCCTTTCATGACTTTGAATACTTCTTTGCAGCCCCTTCTTTCCTGTAAGGTTTCTCTTGAGAAATCAGCTGATAGTCTTATGGGAACTCCTTTGTAGGTAACTGTCTCTTTTTCTCTTGCTACTTTTAAGATTCTCTCCTTATCTTTCATTTTGGGTGATGTAATTATTATGTGCCTTGGTGTGTGCTTCTGTGGAGTGGGTTCAACTTCTTTGGAACTTTCAGAGCTTCTTGGACTTCCTGGAAGTCTATTTTCTTTGACAGATTAAAGAATTTAATCTGCCATTGTTTGCTCAAATAAGTTTTCAGTTTCTTGCTCTTTGTCTTCTCCTTGTGGTATCCCTATAATTTGGATGTTGGTATGTTTGCAGATGTCCAAGAGGCACCTTGTACTATCCTTTTTTTTTTTTTAATTCTTTTTTCTTCTTGCTGTTCTGGTTGAATGCTTATCTCTTCCTTATGTTCCAAATCATTGATTTGAATCCTGGCTTCCTTCCCTTCATTGTTGGTTCTGTGTACATTTTTCTTTATTTTACTTAGTGTCACCTTTGTTTCTTCTTGGGTCTTTTTAATTTTGTTGCCATACTCCATGAGTTCTTTGAGCATCCTGATCACCATTGTCTTGAACTCTGCATCTGATAAATTGTTTATCTCCATTTTGTTTAGTTCTTTTTCTGGGATTTTGTTCTGTTCTTTTGGTTGTGCCATATTTCTCTGTCTCTTCAATTTGGGAGCCTCCCTGTGTTTATTTCTGTGTAGTATGTAAAGCTGTTTTGACTCCTTTTCTTAGTAACGTGGCCTATTTTAGAAAAGACACCTGTAAATTTTGTGAGGTGGAGCCTTAGTTAATCAGTAGGGCCCGGCAACCTACTTCAGTGCTTTGTGAGGGTTCAGAGGGGGACAATTCCACTGACTGGCTTTTGGAGGTTTGCCTAGTACTTGCCCTGTGCTAATGGTGTTCTTCCAGCTGTTGCCCTGTTGCTGAACCCCAGAGTGGGTGTGTCTACATACATTTTAAATCCATGAGGGCCATTTAAGTGGAGTCTTCTAAAAATCTGGCAGTTTCTTCTGCCACATCAACTCCTGTGGTTTTTACAGGCATGGGTTATGAGGATTTATCTTCCTGGCCATGGATCCACAAGCTGTGCAGTCTAGCCTGGAGCTGGGATTGCTTGCTCCCAACATATCCCTTCCAAGTTCTATCCACCACATGTGAATGTGGAACCACCCATTCTGCTGCTGCCTCCTGTCTTCACCACACTGTGTCTCTGCACCTCTGTGTCTCTGCCCCTCCTACACATCTGGATGAATGTAGCTTCTTTTGGTTGTCAGACTTCCATACAGCTGTATTTTCTGATGATTCTGGGTGTTATTTGTTTTAAGACCTAGCTGTAATTTTTTTGTGTGGTTACATGAGGAGGTCAAGCATGTTTACCTATGCCTCCATCTTGACCAGAATTCTCAAAATTTAAGATTGTATGTTACAAAATCTTTATTCCTTTTCTTTATGATGCCTATGTATCTTGCTAAGGATTCTTCCATCAAAATTTATAAAAATTAATCTGCTTGTAGTGTATACAGATATCAAATTATAATATTATACACATGAAACTTATATAATGTTATATACCAATTTTACCTCAATAGAAAAAGGAAATAAAAGTGGAAAATAACCAACAAAACAAACAAGCAAGCAAGCAAAATATAACCAGAGACATTGAAATTAAGAACAAACTGACAGTAACCAGAACAAAGGTGGGAGGGGATATCGGAGGGATTAGGGGGAAGGGTTGTCAAAGAACATGTTATAAAGAACACATGGACAAAGGTAAAGGGGGATAGGATTGAGGGTGGGAGGTGGGGATGGCTGGGGTGGTGGTAGTGAGAAAAGTGACAAAAAAATTAAAAAATAAACAAAAGAAAATAGAATAGAATAGAAAATATGCCTCACTCTTAGAGAAAATAAATGTACTGTATAGCTAAAAATATCATATACAAATAATTTTATTCCATTGACAATTTTATTTATTATTTATTTATTTTTGTGTTAGGGATCCTATTATCTACTGTTATTGATAGTTGAAGGCTAAGATGAAGATATTCTCTAAGAATGTGAAAATCAGGGAATTCACATGTCCCCTTCATATTTAAGGTAAATTAATAGATAAACATAGAATGGAGCTAAGTAAAGCTGTCCTAATAAGACAAACTTTCTCTCAGGTAAACAGGGGTTGGTCATCATTTGCCTGAATTCACAGCCATATTAAGAGGGCACCTTGCAGCAGTAAGTACCAGTTTTGGTCAGACACAGGATTTTAGAGGAGTCCCTGGATAAATGCATAGGGCTCTTCTTGGTTTAGTTGACTGACCAGGGACAGATGTGCTGAGTCATTTCCACTGTGGTGAGAGCTATTACAGTAGCAGGTAACAATTTTGAATATTTATAGTCCTATTGGCAAAAAACACTTCTCTGGTGAGACGGATAAAATCTTGTCTTATCTTGATATTATTAACATACAAATCTCCCATCTCTCCTTATTCTTTAAGAAACCACAAATGGCTTTATTATGATTTGGCATCTCAAGAAAGTCCTTGAAGTGAGAGAATGAAGTGGTGATACCAACTACCTGTATTTCCCTTTCTACAACAATGATTTCTTCTATTACATTAGCAGAGTAGTTCCTGGTTAGAATTTGGCTTGAAGTGCAGAGAAAATGTACTAAAACACCAATGTGAATATTTTACATCTTTGCTTGGTTTTATAGAAGATTAGGACATATTCTTTATAAGTCTATTTCTAGCATTTCCTCTCAATCATACAGCTAGAGGCATAACAATAATCTGGCACACAATGGTTGTCACTATGGAAAACACTTTCACAAAGACATGTGTTATATATATTATATATGTATACTTAATTCATTTTAATTTTTAAAATAATTTTTTATTTTTAATTACAGTTGACACATTATGACATTAGTTTCATTTATATTTATATAACTTACAAACTGATCACCCCAATAAGTCTAATACCCATCTGGCACTATTCATTATAACTATAATATTATTGACTAAATATTCCTTATGCTATACTTTACATTTCTGTGACTATTTTTTAACTACCAATTAGTGCTTGCTCCATATCTTGGTTATTGTAAATAATGTTACAGTGAACATACAGAAAGAGGCAAGATAGCAGAGGAGTGAATGGAAGCTACACTAACTTCTTTCCAGGACCAATCTGTAATTACAACTAAATTGTGGAGAAATTACTTGGAATAAACAACTGAACAACAGCAAGAGAGAAGCCTTGTAGCATTGGACAGACAGAAGAATCAGCTTCAGCATAACCTGACTGGTAAGAAGTATCGTGGAAACTCAAGAAGGCTGACTGGGAGCCCACAGGCAGCAGTGAGGGAGGGATAATTAAACCACCAGCTGGATCCCTGGGGAAGTGTGGGATCTAAACTCTAAGCTGTGATCCTCAGTCTATAGCACAGGAACTCCAAAAATACACAAATACGCAAATATTTCCCAGTAATAAAAAAAAAATCAACAGGGTTGTTCTCTGCCAGAGATGGTTGGTTGGAGACCCAAAGAGCTGTTTAAAGGGTCAAAACACAAATTTTAACTTGCAGGCACTTACCCTGGGCTCTGGCAAAGGCAGGGACAGAGTGGGCTAGAAATGCCTGAGGAGAGACTGTAGACAGAAGCTTTTGGGACAGATATGATAAAGTGGATGCTGGGATCCCTGTGCTGAGTCATCCCCCATATGGCAGCAGCCATCCTACTCAGGCAGACCACTACCCTCTGAACAACAGCAGCCTGAGGGAGGGATTCTGCTCCACCCTATAGGGCTTAAGCTTGACTGCTGATTGCAGAGTGGTTAGAATAACAACTGAAGGAGACAGTCACACACTGTGTATCCTTGAGAGTCTCTGAGAAGGCTGCCTAAGGTCAGATGTAGTCAACATCTCATATCACCAGAGGTGGATCCAGGAAAAAAAAACAGTGGTAAGTGTTAGAGGTTACTGAGATGAAACCCACTGTGGTCTTCTCCATGATAGTAAATTTTCTTTCCTGCATAGCTTTTTAACATTCATTTGTTGTCTATCAAGTTTGTGCATATTAAGTCACTAGATTTTATACTATAGTTCATTTCTCTCATTTCTTAATCTCTTTACACCCTTATTAATACTAGTTCATTTGCTCTTGGTAGTGGGATTACAGGTGGGAGATATTTTTGTGCATGTAAATTTATTTCCTGGGCTTTGTGGTATCTTTCTGGCAGTGACTGCAAACAGCATACAAGACATGGTAAGCTGAGGGAGTTTCAGTACATCAGCTGGAGGGAAGGACCTACTAAAGAATGACCCTACAACAATCAAAACTCAATTACATTCAGAAAGTCAACAACATGTATGGTATAAAGGACATCCCAAGAGCATCAAGTTCAGGAGACCAAAGAGACTGCACCACTGAATCTCACAGGCCTTCTACCATAGAAATTCATACTATAAAATCAGGGAGTCAAAAAATATCAATTTAAGAAGCAGAAGCAGACAAAAAGAGACTCCAAAAAACAGGAAGACAAAGAAGCAACCCCCAATCAAAAGGAAAAGAGGAATCATCAGAAAGAGTGCTAAATGAAATAGAGGTAAGTCAACTATCAGATACTGAGTTCAAAAAAATGGATATAAGGAAGCTCAATGAGCTCACTGAGAATTGCCAAAAACTACTGGTAAACTATGAGGAACTTGTACCAAAAAATACCAGCATGAAAAAGGACATAGATAATATTAATAAGGGCCAAGAGGAAATGAAGAATGCAATTTCTGAATTGAAGAACACAATAGAAAGCATCAAAAGCAGGTTAGAAGAAGCAGAGGACTGAATCAGCAAGCTGGATGACAAGGTAGAAAAAAACTCTCAGAAAGAGCAAGAAAAGGAAAAAGAAACTCAAAAAGAATGAAGAAGAATTAAGGGAACTGCAGGGCAATGTGAAATGTAATAATATCCATATAATAGTGATACCAGAAGGAGAAGAAGAGGAGCAAGGATAGAAAACATTTTTGAAAAAGTAATGATGGAAAGATTTTCTAATTTGATGAGATAAAAAGTCATACGAATCCAGGAAGCACAGAGTGTCCCAATGAAGAGGAACACAAAGAAGCCCACTGTAAGACACATTATAATTAAAATGGCAAAATTCCAAGACAAAGAGAGAACCATAAAGGCAGCAAGGGAGGAACAGGAAGTAATATACAAGAGAGCCCTCATAAGGATAGTAGCTGACTACTCAATTGAAAAACTATAAGCCAGAAGGGAATGGAATGAAATATTCCAAGTAATGAAAAGCAAAGTCCAGCAACCAAGACTACTGTACCCAGAAAAGCTCTCAATTAGAATGGAAGGTGAAATGAGATTCACAGACAGAAGAAGGCTGATAGGATATACCTCCACCAAACCAGCATTGCAAGATATGCTAAATGACTTCTTTAAGAAAATAAATAAAAAGAGTGAGAGAAACAGGAACATAGGTACAAATGGGGCAAAATGGCAATGAATAAGTGTCTATCAACAATAACCTTAAATGTAAATGGATTAAATGCTCCAATCAATAGACATAGGATAGCAGAACAGATAAAAAATATGACCCACACATGCTGCCTACAAGAGACTGACCTGAGGAAAAAAGAGCCTACACAGACTGAAAATGAAGGGTTGGAAACAAATATTCCAATCAAATGGATAAGGAAAAGAGCCAGGGTAGAAATACTTATATCAGACAAAATATACTTCTAAACTAAGGCTGTAAAAAGAGACACAGAAGGACACTTCATAATACTCAAGGGGAGAATCCATGAAAAAGACATAAACATTATAAGCATGTATACACCCAACATAGAAGCACTCAAATATATAAGAAAATCTTGGAGAAATCCAAGAAAGATATAGACAGCAACACCCTTACAGTAAGGGACTTTAATATCCTACTAACAAAAATGGATAGATCTTCCAAACAAAATACCAACAAGGATATTGTTCAGTTGAACAACACATTAGATCAAATGGACTAAACCAAATACATACATGTGTGTATATATATATAATCTCTAAACCCAAGGAAGCAAAATACACATTCTTTTCAAATGTACATGGAACATTTTCAAAGATAGACCTTATGATAAGGAGACAAAACAAGTCTCAACAAATGTAAGGGGATTAAAATCATAGCAAGCATTTACTCAGACCATGAGGGCCTGAAACTAGAAACCAGCCTCAAGGGCAAAACTCAAAAATAATCAAATTCCTGGAGATTGAATAGCATGCTATTAAACAATCAATGAGTTAATAATGAGATTAAGGACGAAATCAAAAAGTTTCTAGAAACAAGTGAAAATGAACACACAACATTTCCAAAACCTATGGGGCACTGCAAAGGCAGTTGTGAGAGGGAAATTCATAGCCACTGAGGCCTACCTAAAAAGATAGAAACATTGCAAATAAGCAATCTTCTCTAAATCTATGAGAACTGGAGAAACAAAAATAACAAAACCCAGAGTGAGTAGAAGGAAGGAAATAACCAAGATCATAGCAGAATTAACATAGAGACTGAAAGAACCATCCAATGGATCAATAAATCCAGGATCTGGTTTATTGAAAAGATAAACAAAATAGACAAGTCTTTAGGCAGATTCAAAAAGAAAAAAAGGAGAGATGACCCAAATGAATAAAATCAGAAATGAAAGAGATTACAGCTGACACCACAGAAATACAAAGGGTTGTAAGAAATTACTACGAACAACTAAATGCCAAGAAATTTGAAAACCTGGGTGAAACGGACAAATTTCTTGAAACATATAACCTTCCAAAACTGAGTGGAGATGAAGCAGAAAGCCTGAATAGACCAATAACAGCTGGTAAAATCGAAGCAGTAATAAAAAATTTCCCAGCACAGAAAGCCCTGAATCAGATGGTTTCATAGGAGGATTTGACAAAACATGTAAGGAATAGCTATATCCTACCCTTATCAGCCCATTTTAAAACAATACAAGAAGAGGGAAGACTCCCAAACTCTTTTTATGAAGCAAGCATCATCCCAGTCCCCAAACCAGATGAAGACACAACAAATAAAGAAAGCCAATATTGCTGATGAACGTAGATGCTAAAATCCTCAACAAAATATGGGCAAACCCCATCCAGCAATACATTAAAAAGATCATACAACATGATCAAGTGGAATTCATCCCAGGGAGTCAAGAATGGTACAATATTCACAAATCAATAAACATTGTACACCACATAAACAAAAGGAAACAAAAACCACATGATCATATCAATAGATGCACAAAAACCTTTTTAAGGTACAGCACTCATTTATGATAAAAACCCTCAGCAAAGTGAAAGTAGAGGGAGCATACCTCAACATAATAAATGCATATGAAAAACCTACAGCCAACATCATAATCAATGGGCAAAAACTAAAAGCTTTCTCACTAAGATCAGGAATAGGACAAGGATGCCCACTTTCACCACTTTTATTCAAAATAGTATTGGAAGTCCTAGCCACAGAGATCAGACAAGAAAATAAGAGGCATCCAAATTAGAAATGAGGAAGCAAACTTGTCATTGTTTGCAGATGACATGATAGTTTACATAGAAAACCCTGCATACTCCACAAAAAAATGCTTTACCTAATAAGTGTATTTGGCAAAACAGTGGGATACTATCAATATTCAGAAATTAAAGGCATTTTGAAAAAGTTTTTATTTATTTATTTATTTTTAGAGAGGAGGAGGGAGAAAAAGAGGAAGAGAAACATCACTGTGTGGATTCCTCTCGTGTGTCCCCAACTGGGGACTTGTCCTGCAACCCAGGCAGGTGCCCTAGACTGGGAATTGACCAGGCAACCATTTGGTTCACAGGCTGGCACTTAATCCAATCAGCCACACAGCTAAGGCCGAAGGCATTTTTGTACACCAACAACAAAATATCAGAATAAGTATTCAGGAAAAATATCCCATTTGTTAAACCAAAAAGAAAAATAAAGTACCTAGGGATAAACCTTACCAAGGTGGTAAAAGACCTGTATTCAGAAAACTATACAACATTGAAGACAAGCATTAAGGAAAATAGAAGCAAATGGAAACATATACCGTGCTCATGGATTGGAAGAATTAACATCATCAAAATGTCCATACAACCCAAAGCAATTTATAGGTTCAATCAATCCACATTAAAATACCAATGACACATTTCACAGATATAGAACAAACATTTCAAAAATTTGTATTGAACAGTAAGTGACGTCAAATAACCTCATGAATTTTGGGAAAGAAGTACAAAGTAGGAAGCATAACAGTACCTGATATCAAACTGTATTACAAGTCCACTGTAATCAAAACAGTATGGTACTGGGATAAGAACAGACCCATAGATCAATGGAACAGAATAGAGAGCCTAGAAATAAGCTCATGTCTCTGTGTTCAATTAATATTTGACAAAGTGGGCAGGAGAATAAAATGGAGTAAAAATAGCCCCTTCAACAAATGGTGTTGGGAGATCTGGAAAGCTATATGGGTAAAATGATACCCAACCACCAACTTATACCATGTACAAAAGTGAATTCAAGTAGGAAAAGACTTAAATATAACTTGCAACACATAAAAGTCCTACAGGAGAACTTAGGCAGGAATGTCTTAGATATTTCATGCAGCTATATTTTCACCAATATATCCCCTAGAGCAAGGGAAATAAAGGAAAGAATAAATAAATGACACTTCATCAAAAATAAAAATCTTTCACAGATAAAGAAAACAGTAAAATGAAAAGGGAACCAACCGTATGGGAAAATATATTCACCAATGATAACTCAGACAAGGGTTTGATCTCCAAAATATATGAAAAACTCACACAACTCCACTCCAGGAAGACAAACAATCCAATTAAAAATGAGCAAAGGACCTGAACAGACAGTTCTCTAAGGAGGGCAAATAGAGGGCCTAGAGATATGAAAGGATGTTCAGCATCACTAGCCATCAGAGAGATGCAAATTAAAATCACAATGAGATACCACTTCACACCAGTAAGAACGGCTATCATAAACAAATCAACAAACAACAAGTGCTGGTGAAGTTGTGGAGAAAAGGGAACCCTAGTACATTGTTGGTGGGAATGCAGACTGGTGCAGCCACTGTGGAAACAGTATGGAAATTGCTCAGTATGGAGAAGTAAAAACTGTACTCTCTTTTGGCCTGGCAGTTCCACTGCTGAGATTATATCCCAAGAATCCTGAAACACCAAGTCTACACAATCTATGCACCTGATGTTTATAATAGCACAATTTACAATAGCCAAGTGCAGGTGACAACCTAAGTGCTCATCAGTAAAAGAGTGGATCAAAACACTATGGTATATTTACACAATGGAATATTATGCACCAGAAGGAAAGAAGGAACTCCTACCCTTCGCAACAGCATGGATGGATCTGGAGAGCATTATGTTAAGTGAAATAAGGCAGGAGGTGAAAGACAAATACAATATGATTTCACCTATAAGTGTAATCTAATCAACAAAACAAACAAGTGAGTAAAATAGAACTAGAGACATGGAAATAAGGAACAAACTGTCAGTGATCAGAGTGGAGGGAATAGGGGGATGATGGGATAGTAAACTATAACTAAATACGTTGAACTGAAGAACAAACTGACAGTAACATATGATGAAGAGGGAGGGGATAATGGGGGAAAAAAGCAGAAGGTTCATCAAGGAACATATATAAAGGACACATAGACAAAGCCAAAAGGGGAGTAGGATGGATAGCGGGAGGTAAGAATGGGTGCAGTAAGGCTGTGTGATGGGGGAAAATGGAGACAAGTGTACTTGAACAATAAAGAAAAGATACAGATATGTAAGTCTTTTCGAATTAGTGTTTTGTGTCTCCTCAGATAAATATCTAGAAATAGAATTGCTGGGTTCTTCTTCATTTCTTGCTGTAGTCTTTGTTTTACAGTTTATTTTGTCTGATATAAGTATTGCTATCCTAACTTTTTTTGTTTGTATATGCATAAAACATCCTTTTCTATCCCCTTTCTTTCAGTCTTCATGTGTCTTTTGATCTGGAATAGGTCTCTAATAGGCAGCATATGTATGAATCTTGTTTTTTTATCCATTTGGCTACCCTATGTATTTTTTCTTTTTTATTTTTTAAATATATTTTATTTATTATGCTATTACAGTTGTCCCATTCCCCCCTTCACTCCCCTCCACCTTGTACACCCTCTCCCACCCACATTCCCCCCTTTAGTTCATGTCCATGTATCATAAGTTCTTTAGCTTCTACATTTCCCATACTATTCTTATCGTCCCCTATTTTCTACCTACCATCTATGCTACTTATTCTCTGTACCTTTTCCCCCTCTCTCCTCCTCCCACTCTCTTGTTGCTAACCCTCCATGTGATCTCCATTTCTGTGGTTCTGTTCCTGTTCTAGTTGATTGCTTAGTTGGCTTTTGTTTTAGGTGTGGTTGTTAATAAATGTGAGTTTGCTATCTTTTTACTGTTCATATTTTTATCTTCTTTTTCTTACATAAGTCCCTTTAACATTTCATATAATAAGGGCTTGG
>CM052542.1:94441216-94458540 GCA_028533065.1 Trachops cirrhosus | reverse complement strand
TCCTGTCCAGGGTATGGGAGGGGTAGTGGCTCTAATAAATCTTAAGCTTTTGAGTGGTGTGACTCCTTAAGAAACATTCCTAACAACAGCTTCCTTCAGCATTCTGGCAGTTGGTCTGCCCATTGTTTAATTTTGTTCTTAACTTCCCAGGTGTGGGAAGTAGGCAGCATTAGTGTTATTAGGGGTTTCTATTCTGTGGTCAGCAAGTCATTTCATGCAGAATCAGAGGCATTGTGCAGATTTTTTGTTATAACACATAGGTATCCAAAAATCCCACCACCTATTACTAGCAGGGACAGGCATACAGGAAGAGATAGACAGGAGATCTGGCTATAGTCTCCTCTGCTGTGCAGATGCATCTCATCTGTCCCGACTGTGTCAAAGGTTGGCTGTTGGTCAGCTCCCAACAGGCTGTGAATTTGGCCCTACACAAAGTTGTAATTTTCGTTAAAACATTATGAGATTTTTATGTGAGTACACGTTGCAATGTCATGTAAAATAAACATATGTATGCTTTGCTATTTGTAAGTACGTGTGGCTTTAGTTTTATAATAGTGTGAAGCTTCCAGTGTGTTATCTCCCAAATGCAGACAGCAGAATCAACACCATCAGATGTTACATGTGCTCATGGTGACTTAGTGAGACAGTGATTATCAATAATATTTCAACCTACAATTGCAATGTTAGGTGTTTAATGTTATTTAGAAGTCAGGTAAGTATTTTTGATTATTAAAGGTACTTCCACATCTCTGTGGAACCTCACACATTGCCTGTCATACTTTACATCTGGTCCTCTGCCTCACCCTACATTGGCAGCAGAGAGAGCTGTGGAAGGGCCCAAACCTTGCTTTTTACTGTCCTAATTAATTTCCATAATAAAAATAAAGAAAGTTCCTTACCTATTTTTTTTAATCCCAGCATGGCTTTTACAATGTCTCAAAAGAAAAAAGGACCCCACCCCCCAAAAAAGAAAAGTTATGGGCAAAGGAAGATTGTTCAATGAAAAGTGGACAGGTGACTACTTTTTTGGCAAGGCAAATAGTAAGACACTATGCTTAATTCATAGGGAATATGTGCACATTTTCAAAGACTATAATTTGAAAAGGCATTAGATGCAAAAACATGCCACCAAATTCAATGTCAATGAAGGATTGTGTCATAAGGACAGAATAGTGGGAATGAAAAAAATCTGTCTTCACAATGAAAAATCTTTTAAAAAGTTACAACTCAAGTGGATTCCATTGTAAAAGCTAGTTACATGGCAGCATATTTAACAGCAGAAAAGTCAAAACCATTTACTGATGGTGAGTTTACTAAGCAATGTATAGAAAACATGGCAGATATAATTTGACCTGAAGAAAAGGGGGATATTTCTAAAATCAGTTTGTCTCACCAGACTATAGCCAGGCAAATTTAAGAAACTGGAAAATCTATTGAAAAAAGCTTGGAGAGTAAAGGTGCTAATTTTAAATTTTATGTCCATACTACCCAAAGCAATTTACAGATTCAATGCAATAGCTATTAAATTTTATGCTTTAGTGATGGATGATAGCACTGATGCTACAGATATGGCTCAACTTGCCATTTTTATTACAGGTATTATGGTGAATATAATGTAACTGAAGAAATGACTTCTTTAGTGCCATTAAAAGACAAAGGTGACTAAATCAATATATTTATACAAAGCAGTAAAAAATATATTAAAGCAATTTTCTCTGTCCATTGTCAACATGTCTGATATAGTTACTGATGGTGCCTCAGCGATGGTATGTAAAAGAGAAGGGCTTATAAAATTAATAGAAGACAATGCATTTGCCACCCAAAACTCATGTTTGATGAAGGATAGCACATAGTAAATTAAGAAAATTTATGCACAAAAGCTTTAAAATGGATAACATAATGCAAATCATTATCAAGACTGAATTTCTTAAGAGCTAAGGGATTGAATCATCACCAATTCCAGGAATTTCTTAAAAGTATCAGTGTTGACTATGGTGACATCATTTACTTTTCAGAAGTAAGATGGTTAAGTCTAGGCCAAATGGTGAAAAGATTTTATGATTTGTGATATTTTGTCAAGTTGTTTACAGTATCAAAAATCAAATTTGTTCTGGAACTTGATGATGAAAACTGGCTTTACAGATTTAGCATTTTGGGTGGATTTAACTGCTCATTTAAGTGAGTTAAACATATATCTTCAAGGTGAAAACCAACTTATTGATGCCATGTTTCAAATGATAGCAGCATTCCAAATGAAACTGAAATTATGGCAAGTTCAAATTAAGACAAACAATTCTATGCATTTTGTCACATTGGCTAAACACAGACCTGTGAATAGCAAAAAATATTTAGCCTTGCTTTTTGATTTTATACAAGAATTTGAAAACAAATTTCAAGATTTCTGGGAAAATAATCAATATTTTGCTATATTTGTGACTCCATTTTCAGTCAACATAAATATGTTACTTGCCAATTTTCAAATGGAATTTGAAAACATAGAGCTGCAATCTGACATTCAACTTAAAGAAAAATTTTATTGTGTCTCTTTACTGGACTTTTATAGGTCCTATCTTCCCAAAGACAAATATCCCTTGCTTCACAATCACAACTTATTAATGTCATCACTATTTGGCAACATCAACATTTGCAAGCAACTATTTTCAAGAATGAATCATATTAAGAGTAAAATTAGAACCAAAATATCTGATGGGCACCTTGCAGAATTGCAACTACTGTCAAACCAGATGTTAATGCACTAGTTTCTCAAATAAAATATAAAACATCCCACTAGTTTTATATTACCCTCTTTTTGTTTACTTTTATAACAAAAATATTTAAAAAATTAATGATGTTTTATTTCTTAGATATGTACATTTTCTATATTAGTGATCACAAACTTGGGACCTGATCAACAATTGTAAATGATTATTGAAATGGCACCTGCATAATTAAGGTTATTATGTGGGGATTTGTTGCTTATCTGTGGTGGCACATATCACGAAAATTATACACAGACCTTTTTTTTTTGCTCATCAGTTTTTGTTTGTGTTTATGTATTTAATGTGTGGCCCAAGACAGCTCTTCTCCTTCCAGTGTGGCCCAGAGATGCCAAAAGGTTGTATATCCCTGCTCTAAAGTATTATTTATTTCTGACTGGTTATTTCTTATATTTTCTACTTCTATTTTCATGTTTCCTATCTTTTTGTTAAAGTTCTCACTAAGCTGATCTATCCTTTTTCTAAGTTCATTTAGCATCCTTATAACCAGTGTTTTGAACTCTGCATTGATGCAGATCCTGGCCTGCAGGATCCATGTGTTGTAGTGGCTATGAACAAATACACATGGACTACAGAAATCCTGTGGAGAAAAAGGTTGGCATGGCCACTCTCTAAGTGAGAGAGAGGGCCCTGACCCCTGCCTGGACAGGCTTCTACTTTTTTCTGGGTACATTACATCGAGGATGGTCCTCATTTGCTATGCACGGGTTCACATTAGGTGGTTACATTTTACAGATAACAAAGGAAAGGATGTTGCTAATTACATCAAAGAAGAAGGATATTTGTAAATGTAAAGGGAAAAGTGGTTGGAGTGGTTACACTCCATACTTGGGAGGTTTAGCACAGATCTTAGGAAGTTACAGTAAGCACTTGCTGCCTCAATTCAGGATGAGGGAGTTTTAGCAAAAGCAAGCCTCATAGCAGCCTAGGTACAACGCAGGCCTGATTACCCAAGGGAAAACCTATCCATGGGTATGGCTCCTCTGTGCTGACTCACTCCCCACTGGCCTTTCTAAGTGGGGGCTGAGCTACATTCCTACTCCATGCAGAATGGCTCCCTATACTGCATCTGGTAGATTGCTTGTCTCTATTTTGTTTAGTTATTTTTTCTGAAGTATTGCTTTGTTCTGTCATTTGGGATATGTTTTTCTCCTCATTTTCTCTGACTCAAACCCCCCTCCCCCAGTGTTTGTTTCTATGTATTAGGTGGATTTGCTACACCTCCTGGTCTTGGTAGAGTGGCCTTATGTAGTAGCCTTCACGTGGAACCCAGTGGCACAGTCTCCCTGTCACTTGAGCCTAGTGCTCCAGGTATGTCCCTTGTGTGTCTTATATGTGCCTTCCTATTATAGTTGAGCCTTTATTGCTGTTGGTACTGCATTGGGAGGAATGGATCTTCAGACTAACTGGCTGTGAGGACCAGCTTTGATCATAGAAGAGGTGCTATTGTTCAAGGGCTGATCTCATGGAGAATAGTTCATTTTAGGGGGATCTAGTGACTATTGAGGTTTTCCTCAGGGTGTGTCATTTGTGAAGGTGGTTGAGTAATGATCTGGTGTGGTCTGAAGTTGGCCACCAAGTGTGTTGGTTCTAGGGCCTCTTGGGAGGAGCTCTGGTATAGGCCAAGGTCATTTGCTGCCTGTGCCCTGCCTGGGGCTATATGGTATGGGCAAAAAAGTGATATGTAGATAGTTGCCACTTGTTCTAAGCTAGAGGTGTGTGGAAGAATCTAAGCTTGAAAATGAGGCCAGCTACCATTAGGGCAATGCTTGGTCCCACTTTCAGGGAATGCCAAGGTCAGCTACTGTTTGTTTGGGGGTTGTGAACCTTTGAGCAATTTTGGGAAAGTTCCCAGTGTGAGCCAAGACAGGCCATTTATATGGAGAAGACAATGAAAGCAGCTTGGGTGGGCCTGCATTTTAGTTGGGGCAAGGTCTCAAGGAATCATCTGTTGAATGATGTTTGCCAGGTTGATGGAGAGTCATATGTGGTGCCCACCTGTGCCTGCATACTAGGTGAAGGGAGGGCTCAATAGATGAATAAAGGCACCTCCTCCTTCAGGAGATCTCTGCTCTTCTAAGCTCTTACCATGAGGCTAGACAATCCAGTTCCTCTCTGTTTGTCCCTGGCACTTTTTGAACATCTGTCCAAGTGCTGGAGCTCAGAGTGAGTCTGTCAGTGAGTAACTCTCTGTGCAGACCTATTAAGAGGAGCACCTAGGTTTCCAGAAGCCCTCTGTCTTACTCAGTCACATTCCCTGCCGGTTTTTACAGCCAGAAGTTATGGGGACTTCCCTTTCTGGAACTGGAATCCTTGGGAGTCTGGTGTGGTCCTGGGACCTCTCATTCTTAAGGAGGGACCTCTGCAGCTGAGATATCCCTCCTGTTTGTTAACTACCACATTGCTCATCCTGTCTTTTTGGCCCTTCTACCATGGTTTCTTTTGTATATCTTTAGTTATAGGATGTCTGTCTGTTCAGCTAGACTCCAGGCAGTTCTCAATGTTGGTTGTTCTGTAGTTTAGTTATACTTTTTCTTTAAAAAATCACAAGTCAGTAAGATTTCTTAAAAAATTACTAATAAAAATTTATATGGAGTATATAAATAAAGGGCAAGCACAGTGTTTATCTACTCTGCCCTCTTGACCAGAAGTCCCCACTGACAGTTACATGTTCATCTCTTTTTTGAAGGTAGAATTCACATTTGTATATGGGGTCAAAGAGAGAGTTCACTTTATTTTTTCCTTCACATTGGATTGCAAGCTGTACAAAAGTTTGTTTATATTATTTATGAAAATGCATTTCCCTCCAATGTTTTCATATACTATTTTATAATACACTATGCATGTACTCATTTATAGTCTTTTTCTGCTTCATTTGTTAATTAACAATTCCTCCATCAATATTTTTTCAAAATATATATTGACACCTGGAATAACAAGTCTTTCTTTGTAACTGTTGGAGATGCTAAATCCCAAAGAGAGGTCTTTATTCTTCTTCAGAGAAACTGAGTGATTGAGACAAGAGTTTTTCCCCTAAAATTCAATTGTGCCAAGTTGGGTAATAATGGTGAATAGTTGGTTGCCACAAACATCCATACCCAACCTACCTTCATTGATTTTTTTCCCTTGTCAGGTCTCTTATAATGATGGACAAATTGGGGGGAGAGAAATTGAAGAGAATGTGATGGTGTACTAACAAAACATGGGATAGTGTGGGGTACAGTGGTAGTTTAAACTTCAGTTTGTGACTCTGAAAGTTAGCCATAAATCTTCAGAAAATTGTCTGACCAAGGATATCAGGGGCACCAGAGAAAATGGAGTAGATCAGAAAGTTATGAGGCCTTAATCCACTCAGGAAAAAGCCACGAGCCTTGTAGGAGACAGTGATGGATTCAATCCATATGAAAAAGCATATATCAAATACCTCAACATCATCCCTATCTTTGGAAGATGTATGCAATTCATAGAGTGTTTAAATTAGACAAATGATCTGATCAATTTAGAATAAGAAACAGGAAACACATATTTTTCACATTAAACTGAACTTAACCAGAACAGAAATGCTTATGATTTCCTGAGTGATAGAGTGTGGGTCTCCATCTAAGTGCTTTTTATTATACAATTGCACTTTCCACAAAGCAGATCCATTGTGGAACATGCTGTCTCCTCAAATACCAAGAATGTTCAACAGCTCAAGCTAAGTAGTAATTTATATCATTGTTTATAAGAAGAAAGAAAAAGAGAGCAGGAGAGTGAGGGAAAGAGCAAGAGAATGAGAAATAAACCTGAAGAACATTTTAATGGAAATAGAAAAGAGATTAAGACAAACCGTGGAAAATGATATCAGCTTTATGTTCATAAAAGTTGAGCTATGAGATGAAGAGAGGAACAATGGAGAGTTAAGTTCAGTTTTCTTTTACATTTCTTACTTATACCTGGGTAATTGACCAGAGTGAATTGTCTGGAAGCCAAAAGTACTTAATGCTTTTTTCCCGGGAGGCAGATAAAGACACAAAAAACAGTATACCAAAGGCTAGTTCATTGACATAAAGTGACCAAATTTTAAATCACAGAATGACCTGCTCCCTGATTTATTGAGAATTTTATTCCAAGGTTTAGTTCACTGTGAGTTTGCATATAAGAGGACTGTCTGGAAAAAGCCCAGCCATTGTTAAAATAACTAGAACAGTTTGTGCAACATTGAAGGAACCTGGCAGCCAAGTAAAGTTGACTGGAATGTGCATGTATGAACAATGATGACTTCACTGTAGAAGTTAATGGAGATGGTAGATGCCGGTAAGTGAGCATGTATACCATGTGGCCGTCACATTCAAAATGATTGAGCAAGCAGAGCAATGAAACTTCATTAAATTTTGCATTAAGCTTGAACATTCCTCCATGGAAACTATTCAGATGATTCAGATAGCCACAACTATGGGCAACTGGTGATTGGCAAGCTTCATCATGATAACACGCATGCTCATGCATTACATCCTGTGCAGAGTTTTTTTGATGAAACATCAAATCACCCAGGTGATTCAGCTCCCCTACAGCTCAGATTTGGTGTCCCGTGACTTCTTGCTTTTTTCAAAACTAAAATCACCTTTGAAAGGGAAGAGATTTTATGCTGTCACTGAGATTCAGGAAAATACAATGGGGCAGTTGATGGTGATTTGGAGAGCTATGTGAGGTCCCAAGGTGCCTACTTGGAGGGGGACTGAGGCATCATTATTCTATGTGCAATGTTTCTTGTATCTTGTATCTTCTTCAATAAATATCTCTATTTTTCATATTACATGGTTGGGTACCTTTTGGACAGACTTTGTACAGTACTATTAATATATGAATGGGTGAGCTTTTCTTAAATGTAGTTCACTGTGGTTCACCCTGTGGATCTATTTGGTACTGCCTTGTCCCCTGTATCCGCTTCTGCCAGCAAAGTAGTTGCAACAGTCTACCTAACCATGTTTAAAAGATATTCATATGACGTACATTGTGAATTGGCTTTGGTAAAATGATTTTCAATGGATTGGCCTAAATTTATTCTATAGTTTAATCAGAGTCCCTCTACATCTTGTCATCAATATCTTCCACATTCCAAGATGCTATTTAGCACCCACCCTAACCTGGTTGAGAGTAAGTAGGGAGGTGCCAGAATCACATTCCAAATGGCATTGGCCACCTGAATCACCTTCCAGTGTGCATCAATTACCAGCTAGCTCTTACCTGGAAAGCATCCCCTCAAATATAAATGCAAATGCAAATGTAACACATCCTATTTTTACACAAAGTTCACAAATCTCAGCATGCATATGAGGATCTGCACAACCTGGCAACAGTCTCCTTTTCTACCTCACTATTATGGTCCTTAGATGTCATTGTTTCTGAAGCAAACCATGCTATCTGAAGTCATTAACATCTGAAATGCCTCTGTCCTTCTTCATTGTTACCAGGGCCAGTTAGACTGTATGAAGCTGTTTAAATGCCATATTTTCATGGGTCCTTCTCAAACACCTCTAGGAAGATACATGTTTACTGTTATATTCTCTTTCTTTTCATACCTCCTCAGAGATTCTTCTATTGCAGGGACCAGCACCACCTTGAAGTGACCTCTCAATGTAATGTGAAGTCCATGAAGGAAGAGGCTGTGTATTATTTTCCTTGGTGTATTTGTGTCACAGTATTGAGCCTCGGCTTAGTAACTGCTCCATGTGGGCTAATAATCAATGGGTAAAAGACCAAGCAGTGATGGTGTAACTGGGTAACAGGAACTCTGCCCCTGGAAATGGGGAAGGGGTTGAAGTACCCATGCATGTGTTTCCCTGGCAACCAGGGTGAAGCATGTTGGGCTCTGCAAGGAATTCTGTGGGAGATCATTTAAAAGGAACATGGGAATGCAGCTTCCTCTTTTTAATCTCCTCTCATGCATGGATGCTGGGGGCTTGAGGTCTTGAGCCCCAAATATTAGGGGCAGTAAGTGGGGAGGAAAAGAGGAGAGGAAGCTTGGGCCAGTCAGCAGCAGGGCCTGTGCCCCTCCCCCAAGTGGGCCCATCAATGATCACCAGTGTGGGTCTGTCAGTGGCAGGCCCTGCACTGTGCCCCTCCCCCATATTGATCTGGTTATGGCTGAAGGCCCCATGCCCTTCCCTCAGGATGGGCTTGTCAAGGGTCACCAGCATGGGTCTGTGAGCAATGTTAGGAAGAGGACAGGACTTCATGAGTAAGAGGCCTGGAGATGTAGACTCTAAAAGATGCCTGAAGCTCGAGAGCGACTGGAGAGCTGCTAAGCTAACTAGGTTTATGTTAGTTTTAGTTGGGAGAAGAGGTTCTTGGCACAGCCTTGAACTGAGATGGCAGAGTATGACAGAATGATTTTTCATTGGGTGTCTTAGAGGAAATGGGCTTTGATGATTGTTTTTCTTTAAATATATTTTATTGAGTATGCTATTACAGTTGTCCCATTTCCCACCCCCTTATTCCTCTCCAACCTGCATACCACCTCCCACCCAAGTCCCCTACCCCATTAGTTCATGTACATGGGTAGTACATATTAGTTCTTTTGCTTCTATATTTCCTGTACTACTCTTAACTTCCCCTGTCTATTTTCTACCCACCATTTATGCTACTTATTCCCTGTACTTTTTCCCCATTCCCCCACTTCCATTCTCTGCTGACAACCTTCCATGTGATCTCCATTTCTGTGATTCTGTTCCTGTCCTAGTTGTTTGCTTAGTTTGTTTTTGTTTTAGTTTTTTTTTTTTAGGTTTGGTTGTTGATAGTTGTGAGTTTGTTATCATTTTACTGTTCATATTTTGATCTTCTTCTTTTTCTTAGATAAGTCCCTTTAACATTTCATAGTATAAGAGCTTGGTAATGATGAACTTGTTTAACGTGACCTTATCTGGCAAGCACTTTATCTGCCCTTCCATTCTAAATGATAGCTTTGCTGGATAGAGTAGTCTTGGATGTAGGTCCTTGCCTTTCATGATTCTGAATATTTTTTTGCAGCCTGTTCTTGCCTGTAAGGTTTATTTTAAGAAATTGTCTGATAGTCTTATGAGAACTCCTTTGTAAGTAACCATCTCCTTTTCCCTTGCTGCTTTTAAGATTCTCTCCTTATCTTTAATCTTGGGTAATGTAATTATGATGTGCCTTGGTGTATGCTTCCTTGAGTCCAACTTCTTTGGGACTCTCTGAGCTTCCTGGACTTCCTGGAAGTCTATTTCCTTTGTCAGATTAGGGAAGTTCTCCTTCATTATTTTTGCATATAAGTTTTAATGTCTTGCTCTTCCGCTTCTCCTTCTGGTGCCCATATGATTTGGATGTTGGAATATTTAAAGTTGTCCCAGAGGTTCCTAAGCCTCTCTTCATTTTTTTGAATTCTTGTTTCTTCATTCTTTTCTGGTTGAATGTTTCTTTCTTCCTTTTGCTTCAAACCATTGATTTGAGTCCCAGTTTCCTTCCCTTCACTGTTGGTTCCCTTTATTTCACTTTTTATAGCCTTCACCTTTTCCTCTATTTTGTGACAATACTCAACCAATTCTGTAAGCATCCTGATGACCAGTGTTTTGAACTCTGCATCTGATAGGTTGGCTATCTCTTCATCACTTAGTTGTATTTTTTCTGGATCTTTGATTTATTCTTTCATTTGGGCCATTTTTTTTTTTGGTCTTGGCATGCCTGTTACATAATAAGGGTCAGAGCCTTAGGTTTTCACCAGGGTGGGGCAACCCAAGTTGCTGCATTGTGATGAGCAGTCTGCTCAGCTCTCTGCTGGCTTCCAGTCCCCTCTGCCTCTACCCACAAGCAAATTTAGCCCTTCTGGGTCTGATTCCCAGGTGGGAGGTTTTGTGTACGTTCCAGGATCCCATGGATCTCTTCAATGAACTTGTCTGTGAGGTTGGGAGCCTCCCCACACTACCTCAACCTCCACAGGTCTCTTCAATCAGAGGCTTTGAGGCTTTATTTCCGTGTCCTGGAACCCTGGGTTGAGTAGTCCATCATGCTCCCCAGTTGTTCCTCCTGGTCTATCCATACACAAATGTGGGACTGCCTGCTCTGCCAACTTCTGCTCCACCCTGTCCTCCAGCTTCTGCATTGCCATGCATCCTCTCTGCCCCAGCTGCCTGTCTCTTCCCCTCCTACCAGTCTGGATGAATGTTTCTTCTTTAACTCCTTGGTTGTCAGACTTCCATAAAGTTCATTTTTCTGTCAGTCCTGGTTGTTTTTTTGTTTTAAAATTTGTTGTTGTCCTTTTGGTTGTGTGAGGAGGCACAGTGTATCCCCGTATGTTTCCATCTTGGCTGGAAGTTGATGATTGTTAAATAAGTTCACTTTCTGTTCCATCAAACTCTGTCTTTCATGTTTTGCCTGGTAAGCAGTGAGCTGTAGTACCCTCCTTCCCCCTGGTTGGATTAGGTAACAATGGATCTGAGAGAATAGGGCCCTAGCCCAAGGATGGTACCCATGAATACTGAACTTTCATGTACTAAATGAGAAGAAGAATGCTAGGGGAACTTGAGGAAGGAGATGCAGGATCTTCACAAGGTATGAGTCTTTTCCAACCTGGTACATCCAGAGTAGGGAATGAATTTTTGAAAGCCCAGAGTTCTCTGTGTGTACCATCCAATTACTTACACTCCAAGACCAGCTAACAAGTTGGTAAACCTCCTAATGAACTCAAGCAAGGATATCTAATTTGTTTTTAACTGACAGATTATCTAGTAATTAACAACACATGCTGTATACAAGCACTGCCAATCAAACTTTCTGAATATCAAACATAGAAATGTTTGATATTCAATATTTTCAATATAGTAGACTTTGCTACACTGAGCACTTAGAATGTAACTAGTACAACTGAGATATTGACTTTTTCATTTTTCAAAATGACAATTATGTTGGATAGTACAGTAAAACACAAACAATATGGACTCAAAAGTCATACAGCTCTGCTAAGTGTAAACTGGCATTTAGCCTTTATTTTCTTATTTATTAAATGATGGTAACTTTATACTTACCCCTTATATTTTTCAATGATTAAATCAGTTATTAATTTGTGTTAGTTATCTATTGCTGCATAACAAACCCCCAGATTTCATGGCTTAAAAATATAATAGTTTAGAGCTACAGTGGAGGAATGGCAGTGTGAGAAATCACTTTGTTCTCTCCCCTTAAAGTTTCAACAATCTAAATAGCTATAGTTAAACAAAAGATTCCCTGGTCAACACACAAACATACCAGAGTAATCTGTACATGGAAATATCTACAGGTGGGAAAAAGGGAGAAATGCTGAGCCAAGCCATGGATGTGGTCCTACAGCTGGGAGAACACAGCAGGATTCAGTCCAGAGATGGAAGGAATCAGACTGTGGCTGGCACTCCCTTCAGCTGGGTGAAGTAAAGAGATTTGGTGGGTATATCTGGAGGTGTGGGCAACATGAGCTGTTGCTGGGTCCCATGACTTGGATAAAGACAAAGGATAGAAGTGCAGCTGCGGTGTTGGGTGTTTGGATTTCCAGAAAGAAACAAAGACATGGAGACTTAACCTGCCAGAGTTCACATGCCTTTGCGTTTGGCATCAAATTTCAGAGCACATTATCTGCAAACCCTAGAACTAGTACCACAGAGTCACTTTTTCCATAAGCAAAGGGTGTACTCCGTGACTGGTCCTGGGATTGGGGTACAGGGGTGACTCCATGGAATTCCAATGTCACCATTACCAGGAGGGCAAAGTAACTCAGAAGGCAGCTGAGTTACCCAAGACCATTCCACCCCTGTGCATCATGGCTACACTAACTGCAGTGTCTGGCTGTACAATAAATGATAAGAACTTCCAAAGAAGCAAACAAAACAGCTAATTACCTCAGTCCAAACAGACCTTCTCCAAGGCACGTTTTATTAAAACTGTCAGGAATTAATGACAAAGAATAAATTCTTAAGGCGGCCAGAGTAAAGAAGAAAGTAACCTATAAACAAAAGTCCATTAGTTATCATTGGACTTTTCAGCAGAAACTTTATAAGCTAGAAGAAAGTGGAACTAAATATTCAAACTCCTGAAAAAGAGAAATTAACCATTCAAGAATAATTATCCAGAAAAGCTATCCTTTAGATATGAAGGAGCAATGAAGACTTTTCCAAACATAAAGAAGCAGAGGAAGTTTATCACCAGAAGACCTCCATGGCAGGAAATACTCAAGAGGGTTATTTTAACTGAAACAAAGTAAAATGTCATAAAATTATTAATAAGATCACCAAAGAACTCTCAGTTTAAACAGGCATAATTCATGACAACAAAAAATATGAAAGGAGAGGGGATAAAGGTCTGAATTTCCAAAAGAAGATGAAGATCAGATGTATTCAAAAGAAAAAGGACTACTATATATGAAACTTTTTTTATAAACCTAATGATAACCCCCCCACACACACACGCACACCAAAACTAAGACACATAACTTAAAAAAAAAGAGGAAACAGAAGAAAGAAGTACAAAATACCACTGTGGGGGAGCTTTGCCCGTAGAGTGCCCCATCTGCCATGGATGAGAATAAGTTTAATAATCTGCTTGGGGAGGAAAGGTGGCCGATCTTTCAAAGGAGAAGGACCAAGAGCCTTTTCCTCAATGGGCTTTTATTGGGTTCATTTTGCACAGAAATACTGGTAAAGCTCATTAACCATTGTCAGGCAGTAAGGATCAAACAATAGATAACATACAAAAAACTCTGAGGGCCTATTCTGAGTCTGGATATACTAGCTAAAGGGCTACAAAACTTTGGGAGACAAACTCATTTCTTGCTCAGACCCTTATCATTTAATTAAGAACATTCTTAGCAAAGCAGGTTTCACAGGATTTTATATATTCTTTCTCAGGCCTGATCACCCGGGAAGCCCGCCCTTTCCAGTACAGGGCTGCACCGCCCTCTGTCATTGTTTCAGGATTAAGTCAGGCAGAGGCTGCAAGGCAGCCAAGAGATTGGGACACTTCTTGCAGATGGGATGAGGACTCAGGTTTTGTCAAAGCTGAGGGGTGAGGGTCCATCACCCCCTTTTGCTGTAGCCCCCCAAGTCCTTCCTTGGGGGCCTCCCACATGATTGTGCCTGTCTTAGGTCATTCCCCCCTTGGGGAATCTTGCCCATCATTGGCTAACTGACCAAGCATTGGGGGCCAGTTATGGATGAAGTAAAAGGAGCAGAAGTGGTGCTCCTGCCAGGGAGATAAGCTTTGTGTCCTTAGTGGTATATGGTCCGAAGGTTGCTCACTCAGCCTTAGCCTTGGGGGGGTTACAGCTTCTGAAACCAGGCAGGGCAGTTCCCAACATACCACAAAAGAAAACAACAGACAGAAACGTAAAGGAAAGGAAACAATCAAGGCACTTAGCTATCAGAAAACAAAAGATAAAATGATCATAGGAAATCCTAATACACCAATAATTACCCTAAATGTAAACAGACTTGAACGCATCAATAAAGAAGCACAGAGTAGCATATTGGATAAAACACAAAATCCAATCATATGCTGTCTTCAGTAGATACATCTAAGCTGAGAAGACAAAGATAGACTTAAAGTGACAGGGTGGAAAACAATTTTCTAAGCAAATAACATCCATAGAAAAGCATGTATAGCCAAACTTAATCTGACAAAGTAGATTTCAAGATAACAAAGTTAATAAGAGACAAAGGTGGACATTTTATAGTAACACAGGGGACACTACATCAAGAAAATACAACTCTTCTCAGTATATAGGCACCCAATCAGAGACCACTGAAATATATAAAACAACTACTAACAGAACTAAAAAGAGAAACTGACAAAACACAATCATAGTTAGGGACATCAATACTCCATTGACAGCTCTGGATAGATCATCCAAACAGAAAATCAATAAAAAATATCAGCCTTAAATGACACATTAGATCAAATGGACATAAATGACATTTACAAATACAGAGCTTTTTCATCCCGGAACAGTAGATTTTACATTCTTCTTCAGTGAATATGGAACATTCTCAAAGATAGACTATATGTTGGGTCACAAAACTAGACTCAGCAAATTCAAGAAGATTGAGACTATGCCAAGCATATTCTTTGACAAAAATGTTTTGAAATTAGAAATCAACTGTGAAAAGGAAGCAAAGATACTGTCAAATATATGGAGATTAAACAACATACTGCTAAAAAGTGACAGGGTCAAAGAAGAAATAAAAGTTCATATCGAAAGATATATAGGAAAAATTGGAATGGCAATACAACATATCAAAACTTCTAGTGTGCATCAAAAGCAGTAATAAGAGGGAAGCTTATATTATCAGAAGAAACAGGAGAAGTCCCAAACAAACAACCTAACATTACATCTTAAAAAACTAGAAAAAGAAAAAAAAACCCAAACTCAATAGAAGGAAGGAATTAAAAATTAGAGCAGAATTAACAAAATAGAGAACACAAAGACTATATAAAATTAATACAATGAAGAACTGGTTTTTTTAAAAGATTAATAAAATTGACAACCCCTAGGTAGACTCACTAAGGAGAAAAAAGAAACCACAGACATCACAGATATACAAACGATCATATTAGAACACAATAAAAGACTATATGCCACCAAATTCAATAACCTACAAGAAATGGGTAAGTTCCTAGAAATATATAACCTTCCTAGACTGAATTATGAACAACTGGAAAATCTAAATAGACTGATCAACAGTGAGGAAATTGAGATAACCATCAAAAGCTTCCCCCAAAATAAAAGTTCAGGATAATGTGGCTTCACTAGTGAATTATACCAAGCATTAAAAAAAGATTTGACAGTTCCTTCTCAAACTCAAAAAAAAAATGAAGAAGAGGCAATACTTCCAACATATTTAGTGAGGCCAACATAACCTAGATACCAAAACCTGGCAAGGAAAACACACAAAAGAAAACTACAGACCAATATTTCTACTGAAGACAGATGCAAAAATCCTAAACAAAATACTAGCAAGTCAAATACAACTATACATTAAAAAAATAATACACCACATTAAATTCAGGTTTATTCCAGGGGCAAAGGATGGCTCACCATACACAGATCAATCAGTGTAATACACCACATTAACAAATCAAAGAATAAAAGTCATTGATCTTATCATTAGATGCAGAAAAATGTGATAAGATACAACATCCATTTATAATTAAAACACTCAATAAAATGGATATAGACAGAAAATACCTCAACATAATAAAGGCCATATATGATAAACCCTCAGCTAATATTATACTCAATGGCAAAAAACTGAAAGCTTTTCCTTTCAGGAACAAGACAAGGATACCCACTCTCACCACTCTTATTAAACATAATTCTGGAAATCCTGGCCAGAGTAATCAGGCAGGAGAAAGAAATAAAAGGCGTTCAAATTGGGAAGGAAGAAGTAAAGGTGTCACTTTTTGCATATGACATGATTCTGTATATAGAAAACCCTAAAAACTCCATCAAAAACTATTACAAACAATAAACAAATACAGTAAAGTTGCAAAATACAAAATCAGTATATAAAAATCCATTGCTTTCCTGTATACTCACAATAAAATTTCAGAAAAAAAGAAATAAAGATACAATTGTTTTTCCAATTGCAACCAAAAGAATAAAATAGCATTTTCAGAGGAGGAAGATGGCGGCGTGGTAGGAAGGAGCAGATTTTACATCTCCCACACCCAGGGGGGGAAAAATAATTGCCATTCTAGGTAGGAACTGAGCAAAGACCCAACATTATCACGACATAACTGAAAATAGGAGATCACAAATTATAGCAGACATTGAAAAATCCAAGGGTAAGGAAACTGCGTGGATCAGCGGGGGGACCAGGGGGGTTGCAGCTCCAGACCCGGCAGCGTGCCTGGGTCGGCCAGCGGGGCTCCTGGAAGAGAGCTGGGTCATCCGCTCCCTCCCAGGCCAAACAAGGACTGAGCAGCACCCAGGGAGGCCAGTTTGCCAGACGGCACAGAGAGAGGAGTGAGGACAGAGAGGCACCCACACAGGGATTGTAAGCACCTACGCAAAGCCCTGGTGAAGGTGCGCACCCCACCCCATGCATCCAAGGGCACCCGCCTTTGCACCTGCACCCCCAAGCCGGAGAGAGAGCATGGTTTGGTGAGAATCTCAGAAACCACAGTGTTGAAAAATGAAAAGGCACAGGCACTTCCCAGGACCTATGATACCCAAGCTGTGAATTGGGGGCAAGTGGGCTCCCTTTGGGATCCAGAAAGCGCGCACCCCTGAACCCTAAAAAGGGGAGGGTGCTCCGCGGGACATCGGAACACACAGGGGCGGGCGGTGAAATCCCAAGGACACACATAGTTGCACCCAGGCCCCACCCTCGGGTCCCTTCTGGGAGTCATCAGAGAAGCTGGGGGAGAAGGCCCTCGCCTGCACTAAGAACAGTAGGTCAGAGGCTGACTGAGTCCTGAACGGGAAGGGAGAAAACCTGTCTCCAGTAACCCCTCAGTGGGTGGAAACCAGCTAGAAAAACCGGTTTGGCCAGTCTGAAATCAACAATAGGTATATGTGTTTTTTTT
>CM052542.1:94423551-94440716 GCA_028533065.1 Trachops cirrhosus | reverse complement strand
TTTCTATTTTCAGTCCCTTGTGGTCAGAGAAAATGCTCAAAATAATTTCAGTTTTCTTGAATTTGTTTGAGGCTTTTTTTTTGTCCTGTCATGTGGTCTATCTTTGAAAATGTTCCATGTGCATTTGAAAAGAATGTGTATTTTGATTCTTTGGGATGAAAAGCTCTATATGTATCAGTTAAATCCATTTGATCTAGGGTATTGTTTAATGTCCCAATATCTTTGTTGATGTTTTGTTTGGAAGATCTGTCCGTTTTTGACAGTGGAGTGTTAAAATCTCCTACTATAGTTGTGTTGCTATGAATATCTTTCTTGAAGTCTTCCAATATTTTCTTTAAGTATTTGGGTGCTCTTATGTTGGGTGCATATGTATTTACAATGTTTATGTCTTCTTGATGGATTCTTTCCTTAAGTATTATGAAGTGACCTTCTGGGTCTCTTTTATGGCTCTTTTTTTGAAGTCTATTTTGTCTGATGTGAATATTGCCACCCTGGCTTTTTTTTTTTTCCTGTCTGTTTGCTTGGAATATTTGTTTGCTGCCCTTTACTTTCAGTCTGTGTAGGTGTTCTGCCAAGAGGTGGATCTCTTGTAGGCAGCATATGTGTGGGTCATGATTTCTTATCCATTCAGCTATTTTATGTCTGCTGATTGGGGCATTTAATCCATTTACACTTAAGGTTATTATTGACAGGTACTTATTCATTGCCATTTTTTGTGCCTGTGTTCCTCTCTCTCTCTCACTGTTTTTCTTCCTGTTCTTAAAGCAGAACCTTTAGCATGTGTTGCAGAGCTGGTTTGGAGGAGGTATATTCTTTGAGCCTTCTTTTGTCTGGGAAGCTTCTTATTTGGCCTTCCATTTTAATTGGGAGCCTTGCTGGATAGAGTAGTCTTGGTTGCAGGCCTCTGGTTTTTATTACTTGAATATATCTTGTCATTTTCATCTGGCTTGTAGTGTTTCCATTGAGAAGTCAGCTACTAGTCTTATCAGGGCTCCCTTGTATGTTACTTCTTGTTTCTCCCTTGCTATGTTTAAGATTCTTTCCGTGTCTTGGAATTTTGTCATTTTAATTATGATTTGTCTTGAAGTAAGCCTCTTTGGGATCCTCTTCACTGGGACTCTCTGTGTTTCCTGAATTTGTGCGAGTTTTTCTCTCATCACATTAGGAAAGTTCTCCATCATTACTTTTTCAAACAGATTTTCTATCCCTTCCTCTTTTTCTTCTCCTTCTGGAATTCCTATTATATGGATACCATTATGTTTCATGTTGTTTTGAAGCTCCCTTACCATCTGTTCATTTTTTCTCAACTTCTTTTCCTTTTCTTGCTCCTTATGGGTGTTTTTTTCTGCCTTGTCCTCCAGCTTGCTGATCTGATCCTCTGCTTCATCTAGCCTACTTTTGATTCCTTCTACTCTGTTCTTCAGTTCAGAAATTGTATTCTTTATATCGTCTTGGCCCTTGTTGATAGTTTCTATTTCCCTTTTCATGTTGATATAGTTTGCAGTGAGCTCATTGTAGTTTTTCTTTATTTTTTGGTAATTGTCTGTGAGCTCATTGACCTTGCAGATAAGCATTGCTTTGAACTGAATATCTTATAGTTGACTTGCCTCTATGTCATTTAGCATTCTTTCTGAGGCTTCCTGTTTTCCTTTCATTTGGGGGTTGTTTCTTTGTCTTCCCATTGTTTGTGAGTCTCTTCTTGTAAAACTCTTCTTTAAAGTGATCTGTTCTTACTCCCTGGGTTTATGGTGTGAACTTCTATGATGGGAGACCTGTGAGATTCAGTGGTGCAGTCTTCTTGATCTCCTGAATTTGATGCTCTTCAGATGCTTATCATGCCATTTATGGTGGCTCTTTGTATGTCTTTCAGTTTTGATTGTTGTAGGGTCATTCTTTAGTAAGTCCTTCCCTCCAGCTGGTTGACTGAGAGTCACTGTGCTCTTGTCTTGTATCCTGTTGCGCATGTTCTGCCAGACACAATTACCAAGCCCAGGGAACAAATCCACATGCAAAAAAGTAAGTACCCTCCCCCTGGCAATTCATCTGTGAACAACAAATGAACCACTATTAATAAGGGTGTAAAGAGATTAAGACTATTATAAGAAAGGAGAGTAAGTATGCTATGCCCTACTGAAAGAAAAATGATTTTGAATGGATAGAGGGAGGAGCACTAATAGGAGTTGGCAGTTGGAGCAATGTGAAGGGTGAAATAAAATTTACATCATGGATAAAATGGGGAATGAAGAAGGCAGAATATGTACAAACTTGATGTAAAAGAAATGAATGTTAAAACCTATGCAGGAAAGAAAATATTACAAATTTTGGAGAAGACCACAGTGGATTTCTTCTCAGTAGCCTGTAGTATTTACCACCATTTTTTATTTCTGAATTCACCTCTGGCGATGTCAAATGTTGACATATCTAACCTTGGGCAGCTTGTTCAAGACTTCCAGGGATCTACAGTCTGTGGCTGTCTTCCTCAGTTGTTAATCTAGTAACTCTGCAGTCAGTTTTTAGCACCATGGGATGTAGCAGAATCTATCTTGGGATTGGGGGTATTGTTTTCCCTCAGGCTGCTGCTGCGTGAAGGGGGGTGGTCTGCCTTAGCTGGTTGTCTGCTGTCATATGGGGTATAACTGAGCACTGGGTTAATGGCGGCCACTCTTTCAGTTCTCTCCTCAAAGCCTATACATCCCCAGTCTCCTCTATAGCATCTCTAGTCCACTTTACCCCAGGCATGCCAAGGATCTACTGTCTGTAGCTGACTCCTTCAGTTCTTAATATAGTCATTCTGCACTCAGCAGTCATGCCTAAGCACCACAGGGCCAAGGAAGAGCCCCTCCTAAGGTTAGGGCTATTGTTTCCCCTCAGGGTGCTGCCACTCGGAGCGGAATAGTCTGCCTGAGCACAGTGGCTGCTGCTGTATGGGGGGTGACTCAGCACCAGGATCCCAGCATTTATTTTCTTCATTCTCTCCCCAAAGACTCTGGTCACCTCTCCTCAGGTGTCTGCAGCTCACTCTGCCCCTGCCTTTGCCGAGGCCCAGAGTAAGTACCTGCTAATGAAAATTTGTGAGCTGGCCCTTTAAATGGCTTTTTGCATCTCCAGCCATCTGTTTCTGGCAGAGAGCAACTCTGCTGCTTTTTGCTGCTTGTAAACTTTTTAGGTTCTGATGCTCTATGCTGGGATCCCAGCTTAGGGTTTAGACCCCACACTTCTTAGGGGGAATCCAACTGGTAGCTTATTTATCTCTGTGTCACTGCCACCTGTGGGCACCCAGCCAGCCTTCTCGTGTCTTTGCCATACTCCTTACCAGTCAGGTTGTGCTGCAGCTGATTCTTCTGTCTGTCAGAGGTTATAAAGCTTCTCTCTCACTGTAGTTCAGTTGTTTGTTCCATGTGATTTCTCCACAATTTAGTTGTAATTTCAGATTGGTACTGGGAGGAGGTTAGAATGACTTCCATTTGCTCCTCTGCCATCTTGCCCCTCTGATTGTTCTCAATTCTAAAGATGCTTTGAATACTATTGAAAACAATATTAAAATGTAAAAAGGAAAAGAGAGAAAATAAGCAACTTGAGTGAAACTGCAAATCACTACTCCAATCAGACATGAGGTACAGTGTCTGCAAATACTATATGAACAAGATGAGGGTTGCTCCTGCCAAGTCTACCCATAGTGCCTGGGGCCAGGCAGTGCACAAAACCTCCTGGAGTTTGCTGTTTTGAAGTTTAGACTAGCCATGATCTAATCCATGGTGGGTTTAACTGTGTAACCACTTGATAACAGCTGACCTAACTCATTTTCACAGACACTAGAATCTGTGAAATCCTGCATAAGGTTACCTTGTGTTCCTTGCTGCTGATGCAGTTTCTAGTAAAATGCTAGTGCTCTACTTTATTGACTTTTTTATGTGATGAAAGAAAACCCAACACATTGCTTTCTTTTTTTGATTGGTCACCATTGCAGAAATATCCTCAGTTGAGATGTGTGTGTAAGAAATCAATTTAATGCCTTCTTGTTTTTGCAGGAAGTGTTTTCTTGGTGCTGCCTTCCTGGGTGGAGTTTCTTTTTGCAGACTATGGCTTCTAGAGCAAGGAAGATGCTATTATTGTCTTCTACTGAAGTGAATCAATATCCCTCTGAGAGCCTGGATATTATCAAGATAAAAAAGGTTTGGCATTTCTTTCAGGAGCAGTAAAATCAGACCCTTGTGAAGTGTACATTCAATCTCATTACCATTTTTTCTTCTAGAAGTTGCTATGCCAGAGTTAAGCCTTTGTCTTAGCTACTGTGGGTGGAGGTGGGGAAGGCTGTCACCAAGGTCTCTTCTCCAGGCTTACAGACCTTCAGGCTCCCATTTGTCTTCCAAGTGCCCACATCCAGGGCTGCCCCTCATCTCCAGAGTCCTTCACATCCCCTTCCATCCTGGAACAGACTGGTTTACCATCACCTCATCTCCATGTTTCAGTGCTTTGGGGCCTTCTGTGTTTTGTTTCACTAGGAATAATGACACTTTATCTGGTGGGTGGGGCCAGACTGATGCTTTGGCTTCTTGTGAGTTCTCCCATCTTAAGCAATGTGTTTGGATCCACTTTTCTTTAGGAAGGTCTTCCAATGCCCTACAGAGGCCCAGGAGTAGGAGTTAAATTTGTGTTAACAGCAGAGGTAAAATTTTTGAGTAACATAAAATATTTTTTACACATAATTTGTGTATTATCAGATAGTA
The DNA here is from genome assembly GCA_028533065.1 of Trachops cirrhosus. Classification (NCBI taxonomy): domain Eukaryota; kingdom Metazoa; phylum Chordata; class Mammalia; order Chiroptera; family Phyllostomidae; genus Trachops; species Trachops cirrhosus. The sequence continues at coordinate 94,435,989 of CM052542.1, read as the reverse complement.
AATGTTTTGGAGTTTGAGTGTCTTGTAGCTTCGGTGGGTACCATCATCATCACACATTGCTAAAAAGGCAATCTTGGCCTGCATTAATGGAGAAATGGAGTATGGATCAGAGGAAAGGACAGTTTTACTGCCTTCTGTGATGGCTACTTTGTCTGGAGCTTCATATTTTAACTGTATCTTGCATTATAGAAAGAACCTTGAAAATGAATATTGGAGAGAGGGGTTAACATCTTGAGGGATATAGAAACCATGCTATGTGGAAAAGTGTAAAAGAATTGTTTAATCCAAAATAGCTGTCTCATCTGACAAAAAAGAAGAGTCAGGGTAGAAAAGATTGTTGTATGCAGGTGTTTAAAGAATGACAACATGGTAGAGAAAACAAATCCATTCTGTGGAGTCACCATAGGGTATAACTTTGATCTGTAGGTGAAAGTTGCCAGAGACAGGTTCCATTCATTCTTGTTAACAACCTCAGGGATAGTTGTGTGGGAAGGCAGTCCCTGTCACCCTGAATGCCTGAGCCAAGACTGGCTCCTTTCCTCCATGAGCTTGGGTGGGTACTCTCCAGGTCTCTTGTATGAGCAAGAGATAATGGTGTCTTTCCTTTAGCTCCTGAGGCATGGAAGGAGGACAGCAGGGCTGTACTGTACTCACAGTGGGGGCTGGCCCCACCAGAGACTTCAGGGGTTGTTTGTTTAGCTTTAAGTTTGGAGTTGATGAACCAGGCCTGCAGTTTCACCTGCATCCCCTCCCACACTCCTAACATCTAAAGGGAAGGCTACAAATCTGGACTCAGTCCCATCTGTACCCTGAGGACTCAGCAGAGGGTGACTCACATTGGTCTGAGGATAAAAGGCAAGGGCTGGATCTCTGGGTCGGGAGATGAACTGCAAACATGCTGTGTGGGGCTTGCTCTCTCCTGGGGCTCTTCCCTGTTTGTGAAATTCATTCCCATGAACATTTTAAGTGCTGTCCTCAGAAGGTTAAAAGCTAAGCTGCCTCTGTAGGAAGCAGCTCCAGTGTTTATTCAAGTCCAGTGGAATAGTTTTTCTTGCATTTGTCCAATTGAAGGGAGCATGGGCCAGTGGGCTTGAGATGGCACTTGTCCACCTTTATTGATGGTAAATTCAGTGGTAAATTGGCAGACTAGTTTGATGGCACTGGGCAGGGCTCTGGAGACTGACCCTTATACCATGATGTCATAGGTACCTACAGCCTTTCCATGTAAACACTCTGAAATAGGAATCCTTCCCCATGCCTAACACAGATTCTATTGATCAAAGGAAAGAGAAAAGCAGAAGGAAAGAGAAATTAGTGTTGAATTTACTAAGAAAATCAAGTTCCTAGGGAATCCTGCAGTTGGTTCTCCTTCTTTTCAGTTAATCTACACCTTCATTTTGCTTACTATTTATATGTATATTCTAATATGTCTTTATACTTTAAAAGGGCACAAAAATAGTACAAAGAATTTCTGTATATTTTTTGCTCAAATTTCCCAGATGTTAGTGTCTTATATAACACAAGTGCAATGATCAAAACCCTGAAATTAACTTAATATGACACATGTATAACCTATAAATCTCATACAGATTCTACCAATTGTCCCACAAATGTTCTTTTTCTGGTTCAGGTTCCAAACCAGTTTCATATGTTGAATTTAGTTGTTCTATCTCCTTAATCACTTTTAATCTGGAATAGTATTACCTATTATACCTTTGGCAAATTCAATTCTAGAGATGGAGAATGTACCCGTTAGAGAAATATTGAGTGTCTGCTTGCCCTCTGCCCTTGTCCCGAAAGGAATGAGGGAGTACCACATTGAAAAGCACAGAGCCCATTGCTGCTAACTGAGGTCTCTCAATCCAGAGTTGAACACAGGCAAGAAAGCTAGCAGTTTCTATGCAGTATGGCAGTTACTGTAAGAAGTACCAAAGGGAGCACACACATCAGGAGGGCACACACCTAAACTGAGTTGGGAAAAGAAAGAAAGGATTCCTGGAAGAGATGATATTAGACAGGAAGCCCCTGTGATGAGTAGGAGCTATTCAGGCTGGGAGAAGGACATTGCTGGCGTGATACTGTACAGCTAGTGGCAATGGCATTGGCATTGGCGACAGCTCTGTGGCATAAGACACCTGTTCTGATCAATGAATTGAAATGCATTCCAGACTTTGGACATGAGATCTGAATTGGGAGGAGGTGTGCATGGGGCTGGTGAGGCAGGCAGTGGCTGGATTGTGCAAAGGCTTAGAAGTCATTTTAAGGACTCATTGTTGATCTTAGAGCAATGGAGAAACATAGAAATATTTTTTTGAACAAGAATGTGATGATTAGATTTGTGTTTTAAAAGGACTACGAGAGATGATTTTGATTTGTACCAAGGTGAAACAGTGGACATGGAGAGTCATGTACACATCTGATATCTAGAGGAAACAGAATTGACAGGTGGAGACTGGTTGGATAGAGAGGTTGAGGGGCAGGTAGTGGTGGAAGATGAAGCTGGGCTTCTGGTTTTGGCACTGAGTGGTAGCTGGGGCCATTGTCTAAGGAAGAAGATACAATGGTAGGAGTAGTTTTCAGGATGTTTTTATGCTGAAGTGTTTGGGTAACTTGTGTAAAGTTAGAGTGTGAAACTGAGGTTCCTTTGACTCCCAGTCCAAGATTGGTGACTATGTGGCCTGCTTCTTAACTCTTTTCAGTCCAGAGAGACCCTGGATGGGAAATGCGTGGACAGGCACTCCTGAGGAGCAGGCTGCATGGCCTGCTCCCTCTCCCAAGGAGTCCACAGCCAAGAGAACCCTGGTGTTGCGCAGATACTGTTATAAAGGTGGTGCAAGGAGGCCTAAGCCTGGGTGGTGATTCTACAAACTTGGAGAGGCTGGACAGATTGGATAACATGGAGACGTGGTCAGGCTGCCACCTTAGATAAGGGTGATGTCCAGATACTGCAGGGTGTTTGCTGAGAGCAGGTGGAGCAGGAGCCCAGGACAGAACAGGCTGCAGGAAAATGCCACCTTTTCTTCAAACTGTCAAAGAAGGGCTGGGAGGGATAAGGGAGCTAGTCAGCATGGAAGCCACTTTCTCCATGGAAGCCACTATGACTGTTTTCATTCTGCCATTTTACTGCTAAGGAAAGCAGAGATCTGAGAGATTCAGTGACCTGCCTAAGGTCACATGGATAGTATGTGTAGAGCCAGGACTTGCAAAAAAAGCTGATGCTAAATCTCTCTGTTGTTGCTCTATGCCTTCTGATATCAAGTGGAAACTCAGGTCCATTCTGAGCAACAGTCAAAACTGTTCAGGTGTGGGCAGGTTAGGGGAAGCCTGGATGAAAGGAATAAAGAGAAGGTTTACAGTTCCTATTTGAAGTAGTCATTGGCACTATGCAAACCTCTGGCCATTGTTAGGAAAAGTCTTTCCCTAAGAGTGTAAGAGCTGGATAAGGGTTAATTCTGGGATTTAGCTGAGGGTATAGCAGGGAGAGAGGTCCCACAGCACCGGACTGGGAAAAGCCTGGCCTCCAGGAAGGAGAATCCAACCAGGGCAGTCATAAGTCAGGCTGGTTTATCTAGTGTGAAATTCAGCCTCGATGCCCCTTCCATAGCCCCAATTCAGTATCTTGTTCTTGATCTACTGCACAGGTAGTCTTGAGTAAAAGCTGGTATAGAAGTGGTGATGCTCCAACTCCAGCCCCAGCTCCAGAGAGTTTTGTTGATGTTTTTAAAGACTGTATCTTCCCTTCTGACCCATATGCACCCCAGTTTGCAGACATGCACTGCACTGACTGGCTGGACTGGAAGCACTTAAGAAGAATACGTCTCAGCTGGACTCTTCCTTTTATTCCAGCACTGGAAAGACAGAAGCCTGCTCCCATCCAACAGCCAGTAATCCTCTTAGCAGCTCAGCTGGAGGGGGAAGTCTGGGAAGCTGGAACATCTGGGCTCAACTAAATCCTCTAGGGTAGGGCACTAAGAGCAAGAGAGAAGGAGCAACTGGGATTTGAGGACTGAGAGAAATGACTTGTCCTGCCCCAGTTCTCATCCTGCCAGGATTGTAACTCAGGAGTTGGCTGCTGTCAGGCAGCATTAATTGACATCCAAGATCATATAGTCTCATCATTGTGTCCCCTCTCCACTGTCGACAGGTCAGCAGCAAAGTCTGCACTTACAGGCTGATTTTAGATCTAAGAAGCAGGAATGATGGCTGGCCTAGAAAGGGAGATTACTCCTGTCTGGGTGCAGGATTTCTCCTGCTGCCAGGATATCTGACAAATTCAGCTCCAAGTGGCTTTAAGGACATGTAGAATGAACAGAGACAAGCAGAGGCAATGACCAATGTATTGATGGACCAACTCAGTCCACCACAAATAGCTAGGCAGTGCCTCTGAAAAACAAGTCAGGGGTCTACTTTGTAGAATCTGAGGGAAGAAGTAAGCCATGTAAAGATTTTTTTTTTGTGTGTATGTCTGCTAAAATTGCTTTATATCTTGGGAAAAGAACCTTAAGCTTCTTCAGTCCACTTCTATCATGTATATTTGGCAGCTTTTGGGAAATATTTTCCCTATTAAGCAAACCAACAGCTGCTGATTTTGGCTATGGTTTGTCTTTTTCAGTTCTTGGGAGAAAAGAAGATGCTCAGCTGTACTCAAAAGCTACCAGTGGAAATCAAAATAAAAACATGGAACAGATGAGTGCGGGGGATAGAGGTCCTGAGAGGTGTCAAAGAGTTCTCCTCATGCCCAGGCCTGGCCTAGTGTACTCACGTCCACACTGCAGGGCTGCATGGTTTCTTCAAGGATAGTCCTATCTGACCTTTACGGGTAGGAAACACAGATGGAGTGGCAGATTTCTTTTTCTTTTTTAAATTTGTTAATGGGTTTATTTCACCATGTTGAATTTGTTTTTTGGGTCACTTTATGCATTTATTTATTTTTAAAATTATTTTATTGTTGTTCAATTACAGTTGTCTGCATTTTCCACCTACCACTCCCCTCAACCCCAGCTAAACCCACCTCTCTCCCTTCCTCCCCACTCCCCACCTTGGTTTTGTCCATGTGTCCTTTACAGTTGTTCCTGAAAACCCTCCCCCCATTACCCCTCGAATCTCCCCTCTGGTTACTGTTAGATTGTTCTTAATTTCAGTGTCTCCGGTTATATTTTGATTGCTTTTTTCTTTTGTTGATTATGTTCCAGTTAAAGGTGAGATCATATGGTATTTGTTACTGCCTGGCTTATTTCATTTTACATAATGTTCTCCAGATCCATCTATGCTGCTGCGAAGGGTAGGAGCCCCTTGGTTCTTTCTGCTGTGTAGTATTCCATTGTGTAAATGTAGCATAGTTTTTCTAATTATTTATTACAGATAGTGTATTCTTTCTTTTTTTAAAATTACTTTATTGTTGCTCAATTGCAATTTTCTGCATTACACTCCACCACTCTCTGACACCCCATCCACTGGCACCTCCTTCCTTTGCTTTCACCCTCCCCCTTGGTTTTGTCTGCGTGTCCTTTACAGTAGATCCTGAAAACCCTTACACACCTGCCCCTCCCCCAACCTCTCTGGCTACTGTTAGATGGTTCTTAATTTCAATGTCTCTGGTTATATTTTGCTTGCTTTTTTCGTTTGTTGATTACATTCCAGTTAAGGGTGAGATCATATGGTATTTGTCCCTCACCATCTGGCTTATTTCACTTAGCATAATGCTCTCAGTTCCATCCATGTTGTCGCAAAGGGTAGGAGCTCCTTTTTTCTCTCTGCTGCATAGTATTCCATTGTGTAAATGTACCATGGTTTTTTGATCCATTCATTTACTTATGATGGGCACTTAGGTTGCTTCCAACACTTGGCTATTGTAAATTGTGCTGCAATGAACATTGGGGTGCATAGGTTCTTTTGGATTGGTGTTTCAGGATACTTAGGATATAGTCCCAGCAATGGAATTGCTGGATCAAAAGGCAGATCCATTTTTAGTTTTCTGAGGAAGTTCCATACTGTTTTCCACAGTGGTCGTACCAATCTGCAATCCCACCAACAGTGAACTAGGGTCCCTTTTTCTCCACAACCTCTCCAACACTTGTTGTCTGTTGATTTATTTATGATGGCCATTATGACTGGAGTGAAGTGGTATCTCATTGTGGTTTTAATTTGCATCTCTCTGATAGCTAGTGATACTGAGCATCTTTCCATGTGTTTCTGGATTCTCTGTGTGTCTTCCTTGGAGAAATGACTATTCAAGCCCTTTGCCCAATTTTTATTGGGTTTCTGGTCTTCTTCAAGTGGAATCATGTAAGTTCTTTATATATCTTGGAGATTAAACCCTTGTCTGAGGTGTCATTGACAAATATGTTTTGCCATACAGTTGGTTCTCTTTTTATTTTAATACTGTTTTCTTTCGCCGTGCAGAGCTTTTTATTTTGATGAGATCCCATTTGTTTATTCTTTCCTTTATGTCCCTTGCCCTAGGGGACATGTCAGTAAAAAAGTTTCTGCGTGCAATATCTAAGATTTTCCTGCCTATGTGCTCCCCTTGGACTTTAAGAGTGTCATGGTTTATATTTAAGTCTTTTATCCACCTTGAATTTATTTTTGTGTATGGTGTAAGTTGGTATTTGAGTTTCATTTTTTTTGTATTAGCTGTCCAGTTCTCCCAACGCCATTTGTTGAAGAGGCTATTTTTACTCCATTTTATGTTGCTGGCCCTTTGTCAAATATTAATTGACCATAGAGATTTGGGTTTATTTCTGGGCTCTCTGTTCTGTTTCATTGGCCGATGTGCCTGTTTTCACATCAATACCAAGGTGTTTTGGTTACAGTGGCCTTGTAATATAGTTTAATATGAGGTAATGTAATCCCTCCTACTTTACTCTTCTTTCTCAAAATTGCAGCAGCTGTTCGGGGTCATTTATGGTTCCATATAAATTTTTGAAGTGTTTGTTCTAAGTCTGTGAAGTATGCCATTGATATTTTAATAGGTATTGCATTGAATGTTTAGATTGCTTTGTGTAGTATGGACATTTTGATGATGTTAATTCTTCTAATCCATGAACATGGTATATGTTTCCACTTATTTGTGTCCTCCTTGATTTCTTTCTTCAGTGTTATGTAGTTTTCTGAATACAGGTATTTTACTTCTTTGGTTAGGTTTATTCCTAGGTATTTTATTTTTCTTTTTGCTATATCAAATGGGATGTTTTTCTTGATTTCGTCTTCTGCTGTTTCATTGTTGGTGTACAAAATGCCTTTGATTTCTGGATATTGACTTTGTATACCACTGTTTTGCTAAGTTTACTTATTAGGTCAAGTAGTTTTTTGGTGGAGTCTATAGGATTTTCTATGTACACTATCATGTCATCAGCAAACAGTGACAGTTTTGTCTCCTCTTTTCTGATTTGGATGCCTTTTATTTCCTTTTTTTTGGTCTGATCTCTGTGGCTAAAACTTCCAGTACTATATTGAATAGAAGAGGTGAAAGTGTACAGCCTTGTCTTGTTCCTGATCTTAGTGGAAAAGATTTTAGTTTTTGCCCATTGAGTATGATGTTGGCTGTAGGTCTGTTGTATATAGCCTTTATTATGTTGAGGAATGCTCCCTCTATTCCCACTTTGCTGAGTGTTTTAATCATAAATGGGTGCTGTACCTTATCAAATGCTTTTTCCACATGTTTTGATATGATCATGTGCTTCTTGCCTTTGCTTTTGTTTATATGATGTATTACATTTACTGATTTGCGAATATTGAACCATCCTTGCATCCCTGGGATGAATCCCACTTGGACATGGTGTATGATCTTTTTAATGTATTGTTGGATGCGGTTTGCCAATATTTTGTTAAGGATTTTAGCGTCTATGTTCATCAGTGATATTGGCCTGAAGTTTTCTTTCTTTGTTGTGTCTTTATCTGGTTTTGGGATTGGGGTGATGCTGGCCTCATAAAAAGTGTTAGGGAGTCTTCCATCTTTTTGGACTTTTTGGAATAGTCTGTGAAGGATAGGGGTTAACTCTTCCTTAAATGCTTTGTAGAAATCTCCTGTGAAACCATCCAGTCCTGGGCTTTTGTGTGCAGGAGTTTTTTGATTACTGCTTCAGTTTCATCTGCTGTTATTGGTCTGTTCATGCTTTCTGTTTCTTCTCAATGAGTTTTGGAAGATTATATTTTTCTAGCAATTTGTCCATTTTACCTAGGTTTTCAAATTTCTTAGCATACAGTTCTTCATAGTAATTTCTTACTATCCTTTGTATTTCTGTGGTATCAGTTGTAATCTCTCCTCTTTCATTTCTGATTGTGTTCATTTGGGTCTTCTCTCTTTTTTTCTTGATGAGTCTGCTTAAAGGCTTGTATATTTTTGATCTTTATAATTGTGCTTTTAGTCTCTATGTCATTTAATTCTGCTCTGATCTTGGTTATTTCCTTCCTTCCCCTTGCTCTGGGCTGTCCTTGTTGTTGTTCCTGGAGTTCTTGTAGACATAGAGTCAGGTTGTTTGTTTGAAATGTTTCTATCTTTTTTAGGTAGGCCTGTATGGCTATGAACTTCCCTCTCAGGACTGCCTTTGCTGTGTCCCATAATTTTTGGGTTGTTGTGAGCTCATTTTCATTTGTTTCCAGAAACTTTTTGGTTTCTTCCCTTATTTAATTCCTTACCCATTCATTGTTTAATAGCATGATATTCAATCTCCATGATTTTGATTGGTTTTGTTGTTTTCTCTTGGGGTTTGTTTCTAGATTCAATCCCTTGGGATCCGAGAATATACTTGGTATGATTTCAATGTTCTTGAATTTGATGAGACTTGTTTTGTGTCCTATCATGTGGTCTATCTTTGAAAATGTTCCATGTGCATTTAAAAAGAATGTGTATTTCGTTTCTTTAGGATGGAGGACTCTACATATATCAGTTAAATCCATTTTATCTAGGGCATTTTTCAATGCCACAATATCTTTGTTAATATTTTGTTTGGAAGATCAGTCCATTTTTGACAGTGGGGTGTTAAAATCCCCCACTATAATTGTGTTGCTGTCAATATCTTTCTTGAAGTCCTCTAAGATTTTCTTAATGTATTTGGGTGCTCCTATGTTGGGTGCATGTATCTTTACTATGTTTATGTCTTCTTAGTGGATTCTTCCCTTGAGTATTATGAAGTGACCTTCTGGGTCTCTCTTTATGGCCCTTCTTTTGAAGTTTATTTTGTCTGATATGAGTATTGCTACCCCGGCTTTTTTTTCCCTGTCCATTTGCTTGGAAAATTTGTTTGCAGCCTTTCACTTTCAGTTTGTGTAGGTCTGTGCTTCTAAGGTGGGTCTCTTGTAGGTAGCGTATGTGTGGTTCATGCTTTCTTATCCATTCAGCTACTCTATGTCTTTTAATTGGGTCATTTAATCCATTTACATTTAAGGTTATTATTGATAGGCACTTGTTCATTGCCATTTATGTACCTGTGTTCCTCTCTCTCTTTTCCTTCCTTTCCTTAAAGCAGTCCCTTTAGCATCTCTTGCAGAGCTGGTTTGGTGGAGGTGTATTCTTTTAGACTTCTTTTGTCTGGGAAGCTTCTTATTTGGCCTTCTATCTTGATTGAGAGCCTTGCTGGGAAAAGTAGCCTTGGTTACAAACCTCTGGTTCTCATTTCTTGGAATATTTCTTGCCATTCTCTTCTGGCTTGGAGCGTTTCTGTTGAGAAGTCAGCTGCTAGCCTTATTCGGCTCCTTTGTAGGTTACTTCCTGTTTCTTCCTTGCTACCTTTAAGATTCTCTCTTTGTCTTGGAATTTTGCCATTTTAATTATGATGTGTCTTGAGGTAGGCCTCTTTGGGTTCCTCTTGATTGGGCCTCTCTCTGTTTCCTGCATTTGTGTGACTTTTTCTCTGATCAAATTAGGGTAGTTTTCCATCATTAGTTTTTCAAGCAGATTTTCTATCCCTTGCTCTTTTTCTTCTCATTCTGGTATCCCTATTTTATGCATATTATTATGTTTCATATTGTCTTGCATTTCTCTTAATTCTTCTTCATTCTTTCTGAGCCTCTTTTCCTATTCTTCCTCTTTCTGGGTGCTTTTTTCTACTTTGTCCTCCAGCTTGCTGATCCGATCTTCTGCTTCATCGATCCTGCTTTTGACTCCCTCTACAGTGTTCTTCAATTCAGATATTTTATTCTTCATTTCCTCTTGGCTCTTGTTGATAGTTTCTATTTCCTTTTTCATGTTGATATAGGTTGTAGTGAGTTCATTGTAGTTTCCCTGTAGTGTCTGGTAGTACATTTTTAGCTCATTTAGCTTCCTGATAATCCTTGCTTTGGATTCAGTATCTGATAGTTGAGTTGCCTCTATTTCATTGAGCATTCTTTCTGAGGCTTCCTCCTTTCCCTTCATTTGGGGATTGTTTCTTTGTCTTCTCATTGTTCGTGAGACTCTTCTTGCTAGCTTTAGCTTCTTAAATTGATCTGTTCTGTCTCCCTGGGTTTATGGTGTGTACTTCTGTGGTAGATTACCTGTGAGATTCAGTGGTACAGTCTCCTTCTGGTATCCAGTTGTTCACAGCTTATACCTACTCTTTTTTATAATCATTTGGAGGGGTAAGGCAAAATGGCTTAAGACAGCAAGAGAGCATTGTATGGTATTTACAGTAGCAGCGGGTTGTGAAGAGATAGGAGATCCTTTGGCTGTGTTAACTGTGATCCTCTAGCCACTTTTTAGAAAGGATGTAAAGAAGATAAGACTCTTGTTGGGAAGGAAAGGATTGTGAGTTGGATCTAGAAAACAGTGAGGTTGTGGGAGGTCAGATCCTGAGGTAGGGTGAGAGTAAAGAATAGTAAATAGGTGTAATGTGTGAGAGAATAGAGTTAACCACTACAGTAATAGAGTTCAGGAAAATGTGAGGTGGGCTAAGGTCTGGGAGGGATATTGTATGGTATTTACAATTGTATGGAATAGCTATTATTTACAGTAATAGTAGAGCAACAATCATATGACAGAATCTAAGAGAGGTAGATAAGAAGAATAGGGAGTGTAGAGCCTTGAGAAGAGTACTAATGGAACTCAAATGAAGGACAGTAAATTAGCTATACACTATGAACGAGATAACAGGGGAAACCTATCAAATGCTACAATATAACCAGCCAAGCAAAGAAGACTATACAGAAAGAATAGGAATACCAAAATACTATTACAATAAAAAGTGTAAGAGTAATGAAATAATGATAATGCAGGTATGCTATTACTTGCAGGTTCAAAAAAAAAAAAAGAAGGAAAAAAGCAGAAGATGGAAGGAAGAGGAGAGAAATTTGGAAAGAGAGGGGGAAGCATTAACACTGGGATGAAAGAAGTAGAAGCATAAGGAATTGATCGATATAAAAATAATAAGAATTAAAAAATAAAAAGTTACTTAATAAAAATAAAAAAAATCAAGCAAAAAAAATAGAAAAGAAAAAAAAAAACTTTTATTGGTTTCAAACTGGCCAAACCAGTTTTCCTGGTTTTGCTGGCTGCAGCAGACTTAGGGGCGAATGCCATGGCTTTTTCCCTCTTGTTCAGAGCTCAGTCAGCCTCTGGTGCACTGTTCCCAGGTTTATCCACACACGGAGAGCTGGTCCAATGCCCCTGGAAGGGCCCTGGGTACTAGATCTGTGTGCTCCCAAGTAGGCTCTCTGGAGCCTACTGCAGAGTGCTCGCACCTTTTCCAGGTTCATGGGTGTGAACTCTGTGGATCCTGAGTGGCATGCAGTTCCCCCCCAACCCCTGATTGCAAGGCTTGGGCACTGGGGACTCCGCAGAATGCCCGCACCTTTTCCGTGCTCACGGCTGTGTGCACCAGGCCTTCCACCAAATCACAGTCTCTCCAGGTTGGGGTGTGGGCGCAAGGCCCGGCCTTCCTAGGTCGCACCTGCTGGGCAGCGATCTCCCCAGAGTCCACCTACTCCCTGGTCCTGCGGATCAGTGCTGCTTAGTTCTTGTTTGGCCGGGGAGGGAGCCTTTGACCCAGCTCTTCCCCAAGAGCCCTGAGGCAGACCCCAGAGCTCTGGGGCTGGGGCTGCAACCTCCCTGGTCCCTGAACTGATCCCTGGGCCTTTATCATCCTGAAGTAGCCTCCTTACCATCTGGTCTTTCAATGTCCGCTACAAGTTTTGATCTCCTATTTTCATATATGTTGTGATACTGTTGGCTGTTTGCTTTGTTCCCCGTAAATCAGCTAGGTTTTTCTCATGTGTGTAGGGGGAAGTGGAATGTGCTCCCTCCTACCATGACGCCATCTACCCAGCACTCATTGTGGTTTTAATTTGTATCTCTCTGATGGCTAGTGATGCTGAGAATCTTTTTATTTGTCTCTGGGCCCTGTGTATGTCCTCCTTGGAGAAGTGTCTGTTCAAGTCTTTTGACCATTTTTTAATTGGGCTTCTGCCTTCCTGAAGTGGAGTCGTGTGAGTTTTTACATATTTTGGAGATGAAACCCTTGTCTG
>CM052542.1:94403810-94423051 GCA_028533065.1 Trachops cirrhosus | reverse complement strand
TTTCTATTTTCAGTCCCTTGTGGTCAGAGAAAATGCTCAAAATAATTTCAGTTTTCTTGAATTTGTTTGAGGCTTTTTTTTTGTCCTGTCATGTGGTCTATCTTTGAAAATGTTCCATGTGCATTTGAAAAGAATGTGTATTTTGATTCTTTGGGATGAAAAGCTCTATATGTATCAGTTAAATCCATTTGATCTAGGGCATTGTTTAATGTCCCAATATCTTTGTTTCCAGAAACTTTTTGATTTCTTCCTTGATCTCATTCTTGACCCATTCACTGTTTAGTGTCATGCTATTCAATCTCCATGAATTTGAATGTTTTTGATTTTTTTCCCCTTAGAGCTGGTTTCTGTTTTTAGTCCCTTGTGGTCAGAGAAAACACTTGATATGATTTCAATTTTCTTGAATATGTTCAGACTTGTTGTTTGTACTATCATGTGGTCTATCTTTGAAAATGTTCCATGTGCATTTGAATAGAATGTATTTTGTTTCTTTGGGATGAAAAGCTTTATATGTGTGTTAAATCCATATGAACTAAGGCATTGTTCAATTCCTCAATATCGTTGTTGATATTTTCTTTTGGAGATCTATCCATTTTTGACAATGGGTTGTTAAAAATACCCTGGTATAATTGTGTTGTTATGAATTTCTTTGTTGAAGTCCCCAAGATTTTCTTTATGTATTTGGGTGTGCCTATGTTGGATGCATATGTATTTACAATGTTTATGTCTTCTTGATGGATTCTTTCCTTGAGTATTATGAATTGACCGTCAGTGTCTTTTTTATGGCTCTTTTTTTGAAGTCTATTTTGTCTGATGTGTGTATTGCCACCTTGGCCTTTTTTTCCTGTCCATTTGCTTGGAAATTTTTTTCCTGTCCCTTAGTTTTAGTCTGTGTAGGTGTTTTGTCATGAGGTGGATCTCTTGTAGGCAGAATATGTGTGGGTCATGATTTCTGATCCTTTCAGCTGTTCTATGTCTATTTGGTTGGAAAATTTAATCCATTTACATTTAAGGTTATTATTAATACGTTCTTATTCATTGCCATTTTTTGTACCTGTGTTCCTCTCTGTCTCCCTGTTTTTCTTCCTGTTCTTAAAGCAGAACCTTTAGCATGTGTTGCAGAGCTGGTTTGGAGGAGGTATATTCTTTGAGCCTTCTTTTGTCTGGGAAACTTCTTATTTGTCTTTCCATTTTATTGGGACCCTTGCTGGATAGAGCAGTCTTGGTTGCAGGCCTCTGGTTTTCATTACTTGGAATATTTCTTGCCATTCTTATCTGGCTTGTAGTGTTTCCATTGAGAAGTCAGCTACTAGTCTTATCGGGGTTCCCTTGTATGTTACCTTCTGTTTCTCCCTTGCTGCCTTTAAGATTCTCTCTGTGTCTTGGAATTTTGCCATTTTATTTATGATGTGTCTTGAAGTGGGTCTCTTTAGCTACCTCTTCATTGAGACTCCCCGTGTTTCCTGGATTTGTGTGACTTTTTCTCTCATCAAATTAGGGAATTTTTCTATCATTACTTTTTTGAACAGGTTTTCTATCCCTTCCTTTTTTTCTTTTCCTTCCCGAATCCCTATTATACAGACACCATTACATTTCATGTTGTTTTGAAGCTCCCTTACCATCTGTTCATTTTTTCTGAACCTCTTTTCCTTTTTTTGCTCCTTGTGGGTGTTTTTTTCTGCCTTGTCCTCCAGCTTGCTGATCTGATCCTCTGCTTCATCTAGCCTACTTTTGATTTCTTCCACTCTGTTCTTCAGTTCAGAAATTGTATTCTTTATTTCCTCTTGGCTCTTGTTGATAGTTTCTATTTTCCTTTTCACATTGATATAGTTTGCAGTGAGCTCATTGTAGTTTTTCTTTATTTTTTGCTAATTGTCTGTGATCTCACTGACCTAGCAGATAAGCATTGCTTTGAACTGAATATCTTATAGTTGACTTGCCTCTATGTCATTTAGCATTCTTTCTGAGGCTTCCTGTTTTCCTTTCATTTGGGGGTTGTTTCTTTGTCTTCCCATTGTTTGTGAGACTCTTCTTGTTCGCCTCTGCTTCTTAAATTGATCTGTTCTGACTCTGTGGGTTTATTGTGTGAACTTCTATGGTAAAAGATCTGTGAGATTCAGTGGTGCAGTCTCGTTGATCTCCTGAGCTGGCTGGTCTTAGTCTGTCATGTATGTTCGCTCTGTGTATGTCTTTGGGTTTTGATTGTTGTTGTGTCTTTTTTTGGTGGGTCCTTCCCTCCATTTGGTTAACTGAAGGTCACTCCATCCACCTTATCTTGTATTGTGTTGTGCAGGTGTGGACAGGTTGTTTTGAAGCAGGTTTCTCTGTCTGTATGTAGTTTTGAGGCTTCTCTCTTAGTCTTGTTCAGTTGTTTTTTCTGGGTTTTTCTCCACCATTTACTTGTAAGTCCAGATGGATCCTGGGTGGAGGTTAGTGTGACTGCCTTTCTCTTGTTCAACCTCTTCTGTTGTTATGTGTTGGTGGTTCCTTTGTTGGTGGGTTTCCTGTCCCAGCAGGTATACTGGTGTCCAGAGCTCCTACCAATAATTTTTTTGATCAGTTGGAGAGGGAAGGCAAAATGGATTAAGATACTGGGAGTGTATTCTATGGTATTTAAAGTACCAACCCATAGAGAAGAGAAAGGTTGTTTGGATATACATAATGTTAACCATGATATTTCACCCAACTAATCACTTTTTAGAAATGGAGGATAAAAGATAAGACTCTTGTTAGGGTGGGCAGGATAGTGAATTGGATCT
Organism: Trachops cirrhosus; assembly: GCA_028533065.1. Lineage (NCBI taxonomy): Eukaryota > Metazoa > Chordata > Mammalia > Chiroptera > Phyllostomidae > Trachops > Trachops cirrhosus. The sequence continues at coordinate 94,420,292 of CM052542.1, read as the reverse complement.
AGATAGCATTGAGCTTTTGGGAGGTCAGATTATGAGATATAGTGAAAGTGCAGGATAGAAAATAGGTGTAGTGTGTGAGAGAATACAGTTATCCAGAACAGTAATAATTATTTCTGGACACAGTGAAGTGTACTAAGATTTGGGAGGATTGCTGTGTAGATTTTACAATTGCACTGAACAGTAATTATTTACAATAGTAATGGAGCAACAATCATAAGATAGAATCTATGTGATATGAATAACAAGAATAGGAAGTACAGGACCTATAGTAGTGTACTATTGAAACACAAGTGATGTGAATGACGGAAAATTAAAAATACACTTTACCGAGGAAGATGTACAGAGGATCCAGAAACACATGAAAAGATGCTCAATATCAGTAGCTATCAGAGAGATGCAAATTAAAACTACAATGAGATACCACTTCATACCAGTCAGAATGGTCATCATAAACAAAGCAACAAACAAGTGTTGAAGAGGTCGTGGAGAAAAGGGAACCCTAATGCACTGTTGATGAGATTGCACACTGGTACAACCACTACGGAAAACAGTATGGAATTTTCTAAGAAAACTAAAAATGAAACTGCTTTTTGACCCAGCAATTCCACTTCTAGGATTATATCCTAAGAACCCTGAAACACCAATCCAAAAGAACCTATGCACCCTAATGTTCATAGCAGCACAATTCACAATAGCCAAGTGTTGGAAGCAATGTAAACCTATCAGTAAATGAGTGGATCAAAATCTATGGTATATTTACACAATGGAATTCTATGCAGCACAAAGAAAAAAGGAGCTCCTATTCTTTGCAACAGCATGGATGGAACTGGAAAGCATTATGCTGAGTGAAATAAGCCAGGTGGTAAAAGACAAATACCATATGATCTCACCTTTAACAGGAACCTAAACAACAAAACAAACAAACAAGCAAAATATAACCAAAGACACTGAAATAGAGAACAGGCTGACAGTGACCAGAGGGGAGAGGGAAGGGAATTTCAGGGGAAAAGGGGAAGGGTTTACAGGAACAAGTATAAAGGACACATGGACAAAAACTGGGAGGGGGGGAGTGGAAATGGGAGGGAGGTGGGGAGCACTGGTGGGGGTGGGTTGGGATGACAGTAAAAGAGAGAAAACTGTACTTGAAAAACTGTTGCAATAAAAATTAAATTAAAATAAGAAAAAGAGAGAGAGGACCCATATAAATAAAATCAGAAATGAAAGGAGAGATTATAACTGATACCACAGAAATACACAGGATTGTAAAATATTATTACAAATTATTAAATGCCAAGAAAATTGAAAACCTAGTTTAAATGGAAAAATTTCCTGAAACATATATTGTTCCAAAAGTGAATGAAGAAGCAGAAAGTCTGAACAGAACAATAACAGCTAATAAAATTGAAGCAGTAATCAAAAAACTCCTGTCACATGAAAGCCTTGACTGGACAGTTTCACAGGAGAATTTCACAAAACATTCAAGGAAGTTGTAACCCCTGTCATTCTCAGACTATTCAAAAAAAAAAAATCCAAGAATATGGAAGACTCCCAAGCCATTTTTATGAAGCTAGCATTATCCTAATATACCTGATAAAGACATAACAAGAAAGAAAACTTCAGGCCAATATCAATGATGAACAAAGATGCTAAAATCCTCAACAAAGTATTGGCAAACCTCATCCAGCAATATGTTCAAAAGATCACACACCATGATCAAGTGGGATTCATCCCAGGGATACAAGGATGGTTCAATATTCCCAAATCACTAAAAGTAATACATCACGTAAACAAAAGAAATGTCAAGAATCACATGATCATATCAATAGATGTGGAAAAAGCATTTGATAAGGTACAGAACTCATTTATGGTAAAAACACTAAGCAGAGTGGGAGTAAAGGGAGCATACCTAAACATAATGAAGGCCTTATATGACAGACCTACAGCCAACATCATACTCAATGGGCAAAAACTTAGAGCCTTCCCACTAATATCAGGAACAAGAGAAGGATGCGTGCTTTCACCACCTCTATTTAACATAGTACTGGAAATCCTAGCCATGGCAATCAAACAAGAAAAAGAAATAAAAGGCATTCAAATTGGAAAGGAGGAAGAAAAACTATTGTTGTCTGCAGATGACATGATAGTACACAGAGAGTTCCCGAAGGATGCATGGCTCTGGCGAAGAGACAGACACCAAGTAAGGTGCCGGAGGAAAGCCAGACTTCTTGGGCCTGACTGACTCACCAAGAAGAATCAATCTTTATTTTTATAGGGGAGGTTATACAACATTCAATGCATAGTGATTATTAAAACAGAAACGATTACCATGGTTATACAACATTCAATACATAGTGTGATTATTAAAACAGAAACGATTACCATAGAAATAATTTCAAAAAGTACAGAAGGTTTTACAGATCAATCATATTAAATAAAGAAATAACCAAAAATACAGGAGGCCCCACAGATCAACCATGTTAAACAAAGGTTTTTTGACCAAGAAGGTCATTAATCAGATAGCCAATGAAGCTATTCCGGCACAAACTTTCAGGTGCCAATTAGTAACTAGGTGTCTATTAAAATTCTAGAAATTGGTCTAAATTAGAGGGGTGCAAGGGGAGATTTATAGATTAGATAGAATTTAGCTATTGTCCATTGAGGTTAGATTTGTCTCAGTTAGGTAACTGGTTTTTTGCCTAAGTTTTTTTTTTTTTTTTGATTTGTACATCTTGGAGGGGGGCCATGTTTTGTATTAATTTCCATGCATTTGATATTATTATTTCCAACTAGAGCTCCCTGCTTCTTTACACTCCTGTCCAGGGTATGGGAGGGGTAGTGGCTCTAATAAATCTTAAACTTCTGATTGGTGACTGCTTAAGAAACATTCCTAGCAACAGCTTCCTTCAATGTTCTGGCAGTTGGTCTGCCCATTGTTTAATTTTGTCCTTAACTTCCCAGGTGGGGGAAGCAGGCAGCATTAGGGTTGCTAGGGGTCTCTATTCTGTGGTCAACAAGTCATTTCATGCAGAATCAGAGGCATTGTGCACAATTTTTGTTATAACACACAGGTATCCAAAAATCCCACCACCTATTGCTAGCAGGGACAGGCATACAGGAAGAGATAGACAGGAGATCTGGCTATAGTCTCCTCTGCTGTGCAGATGTGTCTCATCCATCCTGACTGTGTCAAGGGTCGGCTGTTGGTTGGCTCCTGACACAGCAATATTTTCACCAATATATACCCTACAGTAAGGGACATAAGGGAAAGAATAAACAAGTGTATTCTCATCAAAATAAAAAGGTTTTGCACAGCTAAAGAAAACAGCATTAAAATGAAAGAGAACCAATCGTATGGGAAAACATTTGCCAATGATATGTCAGACAAGGTTTTGATTTCCAAAATATATAAAGAATTCACACAATCCACCACAGGAAGACAACCCATTTAAAAAATGGACAAAGTACCTGAACAGACACTTCTCCAAGGAAGACATACAAAGGTCCCAGAGAAATATGAAAAGATGTTCAGTATCACTAGCCATCAGAGAAATGCAAATTAAAACCACAATGAGATTCCACTTCACACCGGTCAGAATGGCCATCATAACCAAATCAACTTACAACAAGTACTGGCGAGGCTGTGAAGAAAAGGGAACCCTAATGTACTGTTGGTGGGAATGCAGACTGGTGCAGCCACTGTGGAAAATAGTATAGAATTTCCTCAGAAAACTAAAAACGGAACTGCCTATTGAGTTGGCAATTCCACGGCTGGAATTATACCCTAAGAAACCTGAAGCACTAATTCAAAAGAACCTATGCACCCCAATGTTCATTGCAGCACAGTTTACAATAGCCAAGTGCTGGAAGCAACCTAAGTGCCCATTAGTAAATGAATGGATCCAAAAACTATGATACATTTATGTGATGGAATACTATGCAGCAGAAAGAAAGAAGGAGCTCCTACCCTTCGCAACAGTATGGGTGGATCTGGAGAGCATTATGCTAAGTGAAATAAGTCCAGTGGTGAAAGACAAATACTGTATCATCTCACCTATAAATGGAACCTAATCAACAAAACAAACAAATAAGCAAAATATAACCAGAGACATTGAAATTGAGAATAAACTGACAGTAACCAGAGGGGAGGTAGGACAGGATAATTGGGGAAAAGGGAGAAGGGTTTTCAGGAACATGTATGAAGGTCACATGGATCGAATCAGAGGGGTGTGGGATCAGGGATAGTGTGGGGGGATGCCTGGGGTAGCAGGGAGTGTGGGGGGAGAGTAGAGACAACTGTACTTGAACAACAATAAAATAAAATAAAATAAAATAAAATAAAACCTTAAAAAGAAAATTGTTGGAATTTATTTTAGAGAAAATTAAATATAAGGTAAAAATATTTTTAAAAAGCCCTTTAATGACTGAGAAAGTTTACCAATCAGAAGCCCCATAAGGAATTTCTGGAAAATCTATTCCAGCAAAATAAAACAAAACTATTGATAATTAAATTGTGGAAGACTTTGGATAATGGAGATTGGTGCTTAGCCAAATAAACATTTAATTATTAATTCTAAATAAATTTATTTTAAAAATATTTAATGACAATTAATTAAAACTTGAATCCATAATCCTAAATGATTTCATAATTATTCAGATCATGTACAAAGGAAAAACTTTAAGAACTTTTTTCCTCAAATATCTAATATTTATTATTTAAAATAGGGTTTTCACATCCTTGATCTCAGAGTTCTTGAGTTAGGGTTCTCTCTTTCTTTTGTTGTTTTTCAAGTACAATTGTCTCTTTTCACCCCACCACACCCCCTACTCCCACTCCACCCATCTCCGCATCCCAAACTTGAAACTACCCCCTTTAACTTTGTGTGTCCTTCATACATGTTCCCTGATGGATCTTCCCCTATTTTCCCCCATAATCCCTCTCCCTGCTACTTTCTGGTTACTGTCAGTTTGTTGTTTATTTCAATGTCTCTGGTTGTATTTTGCTAATAGCACTTTTTTCCAGCTTTTAAAAATATTTTATCTATTTATTTTTGGACAGAGGAGAAGGGAGGGAGAAAGAGAGGGAGAGAAACATCAATGTGTGGTTGCTGCTTGCATGCCCCCTACTTGGGACCTGGCCTGCATCCCAGGAATGTACCCTGACTGGGAATTGAACTAGTGACCCTTTGGTTCACAGGCCAGCACTCAATCCACTGGGCCACACCAATCAGGGATTTTTTCCAGCTTTCAAACATGGGACTCACTTTTTCTATTTGCACTTGGTGCCATGGTTTATGTAGCCACTTCTGTCACTCACATACAAGAGACTTGAGGATTCTTTTGCTGATGAAACTACTATGAAGAGGCTCCATATTTTGACACATCAGGCAAATAAAACTGGGTTAAGAAGGAGAAATAACTTGGTTGCTAACTGATTTAGAGACACCCCCAGATCCCTTCTGCCAAGGTGGGAGATTGTAGTGTCTTTTTCTGGAACAACTAAATCACTCATGGAAAAAAACCTATGTATCTTGACATTTGAAGCTCACAAATGTTGTTGCTGGTGACCATCCATTAACCTGCATTGGAACTCTCCAATACATAAGCTTCTCCATTCACACACACTAGTTTCAAACCATTTTCATCACCTCCAAAGGATAGCTGTCCATGACTTAATGCAGTCACTGCCACTTCTCCTGCCTTTTATTATGGGAATTGCATCCATTTTCATTTAACATAATTGTTAACATAGGTTGTATCTTAGATTCTATTTGATTTCTTCGCAACATTTATTACAATGTATAATTACTTAACCATCATTTATGTATGATCTTTTTTCCTGTTTTTCTCCCCTCTAGGCTGCAGACTCCCTGAGGACAGGAACTGTCCCTGCCTTGTTCATTGTTAGTTAAATCCCTAGAGTCTCACACAGTGCTTTTGCCAGGTTGTCTCAGTAAACAGATTTGAGTGAATGAACATGGAAAGACTTACTAAGTGTACATTTATGTGAACAGAATGACAGTTTTTTATTATGAAATGGTTAAAAAGCAGATTCCAAAGAGGTGTGTGATTTGGTAATGCTGATTCTAAGAGAACATGAATGTCAAGTACACTACCTGGGTCCCTATACCTTCATGAGCATCCTGTAAGTCAGACAGGATGGATGACTTCATGGTTTCTTCACTGAAGTGGAGCAATGTGAATATGGAAATATCTTTTTCTCTTCTTGCCATCCCCCTTTCTTTGCCCTCTCCCCTAGGAAGTTTTGGTGGATATTGAGGATTCATATTCCCCATTGCATTCCTGGACTCTTTTGCTATCTCTGGTTTCAGCCCTGAGACTAAATCTCTTGGTCATACTCTTCAATCAGGTTCTCACAGAGAAAGGACCTGGGTGCAGGAATGACAGGAATCAGACTTCAAATGGTTTTCCAGGAGCCAAGGGAAGTAAAGGCTTTTCCTGAAGTTTCTCCAACCAAGGGATTAAGGAAAAAAATATGAGTTACAGAACCACAGAAGTGTGAGAAGGAATTCCAGGATTTTCTGTAGGATTTGGGGGAAGGCCCATTTCTTTCACGTACAAACGACCCTTTGCTTTCTATATGAGTGGGGAACTGTTAGCAGTTTAGATGGAGCTTCTGGGCAGATTTAATATTATCTTGTACTAGCTTTGGATATACAACATAATGATTGGACAATCACATACTTTACAAAGTGTTCTTCCTGATATTTCCAGCTGCCACCATAAACAGTTATTACAATACTATTGACTACATTGCCTATGCTGTACTTTATATCCCCACGACTGTTTCTTGCCATATCATAGTCTCTTCTCCACATTCTACTACTTAATTGCATTATTTTTTCTAAAATTATGTTCCCTGCTAGACACTTTCTTGTGTATTATTTTTTTTAAAGATTTTATTTATTTATTTTTAGAGAGGGGAAGGGAGGGAGAAGGAGAGAGAGAGAAACATCAATGTGTGGTTGCCTCTCATGTGGTCCCCACTGGGGATCTGGCCCGCAACCCAGGCATGTGCCCTGACTGGGAATCGAACCTGCGATGCTTTGGTTCGCAGCCCACGCTCAATCCACTGAGCTATGCCAGCCAGGGCTTCTTGTGTATTATTAATGTCCTTCCTGACAGATGCCAAATGAGATGTTTTATTACATTTCATTATGTTTTGTGCCTTATGAGAAGCACAAAATACATATGCAGAAATAAATGAGAGGCTCAGCACACAAGAATCTGTGCCCAGTTTCATCTCTGGTTACGCCAGTCCACAAAAGAGGTCTTCATTTTTGTGAAGATAAATGACACCCAAGCACATATTCATAGTGTTTCTGGGTTTGTTCACTGGAGAGAGAACAGCCTGAGTCCTGGTTTAAAAATACAATAGTGGAAACTTTAAAGACTCCTGAAGGAAGTTTTGCACAGAATGATTGTACTGTTTCTACTGAACAACTTTTGAGTTAATAGAAGTTCCAGAGAAGGAGTTAATAAACATTTTTAAGTCACAGAAACAAACTTTTATTCATGTTGCTTGTTTTACACTGACTTCTTTTAATCAATCTAATGGGTTACCTTTATTTATTTTAATTTAAAATACCTTTATTTATTTTAATTTAAAATACCTTTATTCATTTATATGGATAGTAATGCTGAATAAGAATAATATTTGATTTTTAGTCTGTTGAACTTAGTCATCAATTTCATATCTCTTTTCTATAACATGTATTGAATGGTAGGGAAAGTCAATTTAATGGACATTATCAACTAATTTCACATATATGCCAAAGCTTGGATAAATGGTGATTACAGATGAGAAGTAAGTGTGGGTATATGATGCGCAGGTGACATTCAGGGTTCTCCAGAACAGGATTTAACAGAGAAGATGTATTTCCACTGATTTAAACTAGCAAACTTGCTCTCTGTGGTTCTTTAAAGGAATTATTTACAAATTTTCCACCTCCTGGAAGAGGATAGTATTTTTAAAATTTTCTCCAACTCATTTTTTTAACTGTCTCAGTTGCTTCTTGGTTTTTCAAGGTTCAGTTGCTTTCAGGTCTTCTTTAGGTTCTGGATCTCAGGGTCTCAGGTTCTCCAGATATTAATGGAGACACAGTATTTCATGGTGTGCTCTGTGGTGCAGGAATAGGTGCCAAATCATGGTTCTTGCCACTGCTTGCTTCCTGCTTTGCAGTTTTCTTATCATCAAATCTCCTTTGAGTTTTAAGGACTGCTTTTGATAATGACTTACCATTTCCTGCTTGGGATTTCTTATTCTGGGTGGTTTCTTAGAAATCTTGAAGTTGGTTAGTGTTTTAATTCTAACAGCTGAGAATAGTCTACTAACCATTGCAAATTTAGGCTTCTCATGAGGTACTTCACTAGGCACTGCTTTGTAAGTTACTGTTTTTGCTGGGAATAGTTGATCAAAAAATGGTTGCTGAGATGGGGGCTGGCATAATGCCAAAGCTTTTACAGATTATTAACATGCAACCTGGGAATATGCGTGGTAGTTAAAATGTGCTCCCCATCTGGGCACCAAGCAAAATATACAGGATCCGAGGCCACTAGTTTAGAAATAAGTGTATTTTTAACATCCCATAATTGCATTTGCATGCCAGATTTATAAATTCAGCTAGCATTAATGTATGGCTATGAGGACTAAATAAACTGTATTTAGAGCACTAGTTCCAAAGTTAAACACAGGATCACATTTCAAGTTGAAACTTTTGCTTTGGAAGGAATAAAACCAAACATAGAGTGAAACTCAGTAGAACTAGAATTCTAAATTTCATCATAAGTGGAGCTATGTCTTGGTCATTGAATGGATTACATTATTTTCTCTGTTTGTTTCTAGCTAATGCATCATTTATTTCCTGATGTAGGAAGTTCCTGTCTTGTCAAATCTCTTCTAGCTATTACAACATAGTAGTAGCTTTTTCACACCACAGGATCATAACCTTATCAACCTTAGAGAAACAGTTGTTGCCTAAAGCTGCATGAGGTCCACTGAAGTTGGGGTACAGATAAAACTGAGCAAATGAAAGTATACCCTTACTCCCTGGAGCATAGAGAAAGAGAGTTCACTGGTGTCCAAGTAATAATAAACAATAAGTAAATTTTGGAAATGCAAATTACTTGAAATTTTATTTAAATTGCCTTTAAAGAATTTAAAATTACTAATATTTCAGGCACAAATTATTTCATTATCTGAGCAGAATGGATACCAATTTTGCATTTTTTTTTTCTGGAGGAAAGTCTTTACATACATCCCAGTGTTCATGTCACAGAGTAGCAGGTGGAGGCTCCCAGCAGTACATGTGTGAGGAATTCTGTAGCCAGGATGTGGTGGGTATTTTTTGAGGGGTAGAGGGGGGTGACTTAAGTCAAACTGCCTTTGGAGGTCAAATGAGTATAGTAATCCTATATTAGTGACTCTGATGATATTTATTATTTTTCCCTTGCCTCAGCAAACAAGGCCCACACTTACTAAAGATGAGGATTTTGCAATTTTCTCAAGATTCCCTTTGAAACACTGTGCTTTGTTTAAATTTGGTGGTTCATTCACTATAGATCATCCTCTGACCCTCAAATGGGTTCATACACTGACTGTAGGATCTTAGAAACACCAACACCTCTGAATCTTTTACTGGAAAATACTTGTATTTGTTTTCAATGCCCCTTAGTGTCATAAATCACTCTACTGCTGTTGAGTCTGTTATCTGACTTGGAGTTCAGTGTATTCCTCCTTTCTCCACTGCTGAAAACTAATGGAAAATACATAATCTGTCAAAGAATTCAGACATTGCTCCTCCAGTTTCTCTTTGGCCATACTTATAAGCTCAGGATAAATATTTGAGCGGTAGGATCTTGAAGCTCCATCTGATGTTCTGTCACTGCTTTATTGACAATGGCTGCAGAAATCAGTACATCATCTTTAGTGGGAATAGGAGTTAGGGTGTTTAAGCTTTGTGGACCAGTGAGAAACACTACCTATGCAGTAGAGCTCACACTGCCTCCATACTAACCCAGGAAGATGCCTGTCACCATGACTTACCTTCCAGCCACTGAAAGGCAGGGACTGATGCCCCTCTTTTCCACTCCAGCCCACATCTTCTTCTGGCATTTTCATCTCAGAAATGACCACTACCATCCATTATGTGTCCAGTGCAAAGACCTGAGATTTTGACTCGATTCTTTTCTTTCACTCCCTTTTCACAAACAACCCAGAGAAGATCCAAATAAACTTCATACTCCTCCACTTGTCTCCACTTTAACTGCCATCCTTTGTGTAAAAGCACCACTTTCTCTCTCCTCCACAATGGCCTCCAAGCTGCTCTCTCTGCTTTCCCTCTGTCAATCATGCCTGCACAACAGCGGAATGATATTGCCAACATGAATCTGATCCCACCTCTTAGCTGTTTAAAGCTCTAAAACACTGCCCAACATATTTACAGTAGATCCTATATACCTTTGACTCCCTTGCTTTTCCATCTTCATGACACTTCCTTCTTCCCATTACTCCCACTAGCCTTCCTTAAGTGCCATGAACTCACTCTGGCCTTTCCCAGCTCTGACCTTCCCACATACACTTAAAATGCATCTTGGTTCTTTCTGTGACTTCCTTCTTAACCTTCAGATTTTAGTGGAGATATCCTTTCCAGAGATAGGTACTCTCCAGAAGAGTAGCTTCTCCCAGGTCATGTCTTCTCATTACCCTGTTACTTCCCTCTTGGACATTATCTTGCTTAGTTCTGTACTCATTTGTTCATTGGTTGTCTTCCTCAGCAGAATTTAGGTTCTGTGAGGGAAGGGATCTTGCTGGTCATATTAACCACTGATTCCCAGCCTGTATGTAGTACAGAGCCTGGCACATAGAAGGTTCTCAATATATATATTTATTAAATGAACTAACTTTTGTCCCATCACTAGCCCACCATGCCCAATGTGCTCAGTAAATAGTTATTGAATTAAAAATATATAGATGAATATATCAACAAATGCATATTTCTAGTGTTAATCTTGCTGCAAATGCCCTCCAAAGGTTGGTGTAGCAGCACTTGAGCATGAGAACATCTCTTCCCCCTTCTCCTGGTCCTGTGGCAGCATTGTTTATAACCAGATTTTGTTTGATCCATTTCAGAGCAAGAATGAATCATGCGGATATGGAAGACATCAGGAGTCTGGAATCCTAAAATATCTCCCAGCTTTACTTTTTCACTGGAAAAAAGAGGCTGTGGATGTGGTCTTTAGTTTGTGGTTTGGATTGAAACAAAAGTGAATTCCTAACCTGATCTTCCTGCTAAATAGGTCTCCTACTCCTGTGCGAATGCAAAAGAGAAGGCCATGCCAAGAAGGGTATACAGTTGGGGAACTCTGAATCAGTGGGTCTCAGGCCATCCAGAGTCAACCACGGAAAGCACAAGTGACAATGATTGGGAGATGAAGCAATTGTCCTTGCCACTGCAGCCACCAATACCTGCCTCCAAATTTGCCTGTTGTCTTTGCTTACAGGAGGCTGAAGTCCCTAATGCTGACCCTCCTCATTCCTCTTTGGAGAATGCTCTTTTTAAACTGACTATAAAGTGGGACATGTCCTTCCGGATCTGACCCCCACCCCTCAGGTCCGAAAGTCAAGGCTAGATGAGAAACAAAGGATGCTCTCCTGACTTTCTAGAGTTCCTTGTCCCCATACTGGGCCCTACCCATGGAAGGAGCTATCTGGTCATCCACAGGGATCCTCCCACATGTGCTGTCCTCCCAGGTGCCTGGCTGGTTTGTGTCCTGAAGCTGCTTCACACATTCATGCTTTTAACTCTTTTGGTATAACTCATTGCTGGTGAAAACTTGGCATACTCCATGTCTCCAGACAAGTTACTCATTTGTTTGAACTTTGGAACCATCAGAAAAATCAAGAAAGTGTTGAAGTGTGTGTGTGTGTGTGTGTGTGTGTGTAAGATAGCAGATAAGAATACACCTTCTTTCTGGCCATTTATAACCCTACCAAGGCACTGAAAGCACAATGACCACACTCTTACCCTCTCATCCATCCAAAAAAGTGTTGAGTTCAGCACTTTCTTATTTTATGCACTTCTTTGCTCTTAAGTGTTCACTGTTTGGATTTATGATCTGATAATTTTATTTAAAAATTAAATTTTATTATAATTTCACAGTGTGTGAACTTTTTCTTCTAGGCAAAGGGTTTCACCTCTGTGACTGTTTCTCCTGCTCTGTAAAGCTGGACCAGGATGATGAGACAGGATAGTGAGAAGCTAGGAAAATTCCTTGCCAAGTGGAATAGGGAAACAGAGAGAGAGCTGAGCACAATGGGTCAGCAACTTACAGCCAGGTGCAGATGGTCACCAGGATGAAAGGCATGGCAGAGGCAAAACTTGGAAAACAAGGACCGCACACCCAGGGTAACCTTTCATTCCTTGCCCTTTCCTCCATGGAGATAACATCTATGCCTCAGTTACATTTCAATCCAGGCCCAGAAAAGCAGCAAAATGAGCTAGGTGATGCCGGGATCAACTGCAATGACTAAAGAACTCCTGCCCTGTCATTGACCAATCAATGGAGACCATGACCCTGAAAGGGCACACCCATAGAGCTAATGAATACTCTATTGAAACCCTTCCTTGAGACCTCATCTAAGATTCTCACCTGTAAGGAAGAGGAAAAAAAAGCCTCAAAACAAAGGACCCATGCATGCTCTCCCTCTGGGGAGCAGCCAGTATCATTTCCTTTCCTTTCTTCTTCCACTACTTCTTTCATCACAGGCATGCATTTCCTAAACTCTAAGGTAATAGGCATCTGGCAGCTTGTCCTGGGCTGATCCCCTGAACCTGTTCCTAAAACCCGTTTTCTCTGACTTCCCAATGAGTAAACACAGCCCAGCTTTATTTTCTATGCTAAGCCCTTCCTTGTTTCGTTGTCCCCAGTTTTAATAAATATATCTCCATAGTCACTTGGACTCTCATTGTGAAATCTTGAAATCTTTCCTACATAAAATCAAGAACTCACACACTAACACTGGCCCTAGGCACACCCACTCAGGGCTAACCCCCTGTCCAGTAACAATGGCACCTGATCCCAGTGGTGCTGCATGATCTGGCCATGGACGCTGATGGTCATTTGACTAAGTCATTTAAATATAGTTCTTCACAAGGCCTTAACACCACAGAAGAAACAGCATGTAGGCCACACAAAATCCTGCACCTACCTTTTGGCATCTGGCTGTCCTTTTCACTTCATCCCACTGCTTGGCAGAAGCCTGGTTCCCAGAAGGTGCTCTGTATATCCTTGTTGAATGGAAGTTCCTACTGCTAACCTCTGCTCTTTATGTTACCCAAGTTCTTATAATATTTGGTCACAGCGTGATCTTTTACAGATCTGGGTCATTGAATAAGTGCTTCTGTCTTTCCCTTATGCTTTAAGAATACACACTTTACAGTTTTACAATGGTAACTTGGGTCCATGTATTGATCTTTGAAATGAAGAAATTTAAAAAGACTGCAAAAGGATTGCAAGACTGAAAATGGTGCTGTAAATAGTCCTGAGACATGAAATTCTGGCTGATAGGAGGCTTATGGCATTTGAACCCACAATGTGTAGGATTCATTCCTGGGAGGTTAGGGGCTGGTTTCCTCAGAGAGAGCCTAAACCATCTAGCTTAGAGCTCAGGCCTGGGAGTAGTAGGGACATGCAGAAGATAGGCTTGAAGGGAAGGACCATGGGGACCCCAACCCCAGTAGAGCTTCTCTTTGCTCATTCTGTGTGTGGAGGGAAAGGAATGTGTGCCTGCAGGGTTTGAGCCCAAATAGGCAGGGGCACAGGGACCATTGGCTGACTCTAGACTGCACAACCAATGAGCCCTGCACTAACAACTGAGCCTTGTAGTGAACTCCTAATTCTCCTGACAGTTGAAGCAAGATAAGTGAAATCAATATCTATACAGAAGGGAGGATGATCAAAATTAGCTATTGAATGAAAAACAGGTCAAAAATTGCAAGGACTTCCAGCCAAGATGGAGGCATAGGTAGACACTTTGCCTCCTCACATAAATGAAAGGACAACAAAAAATTTAAAAACAAAAAATAACCAGAAATGCCAGATAATTGAACTGTATGGAAGTTCAACAACCAAGTAGTTAAAGAAGAAATATTCATCCAGACTGGTAGGAGGGATGGAAACAGGCAGCCGGGGTGGGAAGGACTTGTGGCAAGGTGGTGGCTGGAGGACTAGAATGAGCAAGGCGGCAGCTGGTCCACCAGGTGAGGCAGTGGCTGGTGGACCGACCGGGCTGTCCCATGTTTGTGTACAGATAATCAGGAAGAATAACTGGGGAGCTAGACATATAGCACAATCTAGGATTCCAGCATGGGGAAATAAAGCCTCAAAACTTCTGACTGAAAAAACCTGTGGGTTGAGGCAGTGGAATAAACTCCCACCCTCACAGGAGAGTTCACTGAAGAGACCCACAGGGTCTTAGAACATACAGAAACCCATCTACCTGGGAGTCAGCACCAGAAGGGCCAAATTTACTCGTGGGTAGTGGGGGAAGTGACTGAAAGCCAGCCAAGAGCCGAGCAAGCAGAATTGTTCCCTTTCTGACCCCTGCCTCCAACCCCACAGAACCATAATGCAGCAACTTAGGTTGCATTGCCCTGGTCAATACCTGAGGCTCTGACCCTTACTATGTAACAGTCATGCTGAGACCAAAAAATATGGCTCAAATGAAAGAACAGATCAAAGCTCAAAAAAATAGAACTAAGCAATGAAGATATAGCCAACCTATCAGAGTTCAAAACACAAGTCATCAGGGTCCTCACAGAAATGGTTGAGTATAGTCGCAAAATAAAGAAAGAAGTGAAGGCTATGCAAAGCGAAATAAAGGAAAATGTACAGGGAACCAACAGTGATGGGAAGGAAACTTGGACTCACACTAATGATTTGGACCAGAAGGAGGAAATAAACATTTGACCAGAACAGAATGAAGAAACAAGAATTCAGAAAAAAGAAGAGAGGCTTAGGAACCTGCAGGACAACTTGTTCCAATATCCTAATCATAGGGGTGCCAGAAGGAGAAGACAAAGAACAAGAAATTTAAAACTAATTTGAAAAAGTAATGAAGGAGAACTTCCCTAATCTGGCAAAGGAAATTGAGTTTCAGGAAGTCCAGGAAGCTCAGAGTCCCAAAGAAGTTGGACCCAAGGAAGCACACACCAAGGCACATCATAATTACATTATCCAAGATTAAAGATAAGGAGAGAATCTTAAAAGCAACAAGAGAAAAAGAGACAGTTACCTACAAAAGAGTTCCCATAAGATTATTAGCTGATTACTCAAAAGAAAACTTGCAGGCAAGAAAAGGGTGGAAAGAAGTATTTGAAGTGATGAAAGGCAAGGACCTCCATTCAAGATTACTCTATCCAGCAAAGCTATCATTTAGAATGGAAGGGCAGAGAAAGTGCTTGCCAGATAAGGTCAAGTTAAAGGAGTTCATCATCACCAAACTCTTATTATATGAAGTATTAAAGGGACTTATCTAAGAAAAAGAAGAAGATCAAAAATATGAACAGTAGAATGACAACAAACTCACAACTACCAACAACTGAACTTAAAAAACAACAACTAAACCAAACTAAGCAAATAACTAGAATAGGTACAGAATTGCAGAAATGGAGATCATGTGGAGGATTATCGGTAGGGTGGGGGAGGGGCAAATGGAGGAAAAGGTACAGGGAATAAGAAGTATAAATGGTGGGTACAGAATAGACAGGAGGAGGTTAAGAATAGTATAGGAGATGGAGAAGCCAAAGAACTTATATGTAAGACCCATGGACATGAACTAAGGTGGGGGAATGCTTGTGGGAGGAGGGTGCAGGATAGAGTGGAATAAATGGGAGAAAAATAATGGGAAAACTGTAATAGCACAATCAATAAAATATATTTACAAAATTATATGTATATACATAGAACACATACACACACATACTGGAAGAATAATCACCACCATACTAATACAAGGTTCAGGCTTTTCAATAAATATTCCCTTACAGGTGCTGTCATTTTTCTTGTCCTATGTGACATCTGGTTCCTGATTACTGATGCGTGGCTAATTCTGAGTGCCCTGGTGGTCCATGCTGTGGAAGCCAGACCCCAGCCTTCAGCAGCACATTCCATATCCCTGTTTACCTTCTAGAGTGCTTGATTTTTGCTTTGCAGACAATCTGCTTGCTAGATTGGCTGTGGTCTTCCAAAATAGTCAATAGATTCTTTGTGGGCTATTTACATTCCACTCAGCATAGTTTGATGTGAAACTTTTGGTTGACAACCTTTTTAAAAAATTTTTTATTTTAGTTTATTCAGTACAGTTTCTATCCTTTATTCCCATTCCAGCCCACCCACCCATCATTCCCCTCTTCCCTCCCCTTTCCAATCCCCCTAGTTTTGTCCATGTGTCCTCTATATTTG
>CM052542.1:94386047-94403310 GCA_028533065.1 Trachops cirrhosus | reverse complement strand
TACTGATGGGCACCTAGGTTGTTTCCAGCACTTAGCTATTGTAAATTGTGCTGCTATGAACATTGGGGTGCATAGGTTCTTTTGGATTGGTGTTTCAGGATTCTTAGGATAGAGTCCCAGCAGTGGAATCGCTGGATCAAAGGGCAGGTCCATTTTTAGTTTTCTGAGAAATTTCCATACTGTTTTCCACAGTGGTCGTACCAGTTTGCAATCCCACCAACAGTGCACTAGGGTCCCTTTTCCTCCACAACCTCTCCAACACTTGTTGTCTGTTGTTTTATTTATGATGGCCATTCTGACTGGTGTGAAGTGGTACCTCATTGTGGTTTTAATTTGCATCTCTCTGATAGCTAGCTAGGTTCCTGTTAATGGCGAGGTCATATGGTATTTGTCTTTCATTGCCTGACTTATTTTGCTTAGCATAATGCTTTCCAGCTCCCTCCATGCTGTTGCAAAGGGTAGGAGCTCCTTCTTTCTTTCAGCTGCATAGAATTCCATTGTGTAAATGTACCATAGTTTTTTGATCCATTCATTTACTGATGGGCACGTAGGTTGCTTCCAAGACTTAGCTATTGTAAATTGCGCTGCTATGAACACTGGGGTGCAAAAGTTCTTTTGGATTGGTATTTCAGGTTTGTTAGGATATAGTCCCAGCAGTGGAATTGCTGGATCAAAGGGCAGGTCAATTTTTAGTAACCTTTTAAGTAATGTATTGATTGCTTTTGTGGAGGCCTTAAGGGCTTTTTCAGTTCTTTGGGACCTGCAGAAAGACAGTTGGATTTTCTTTTAAGGTTAAAAGAAACCTGATTTCTCTCCCACATCCCTGGCCTCTTTTGGCCACTACATGACCCCTGGGCAGTGCTGGTTGAGGGTAGGAGGACAGTTTTGCTCCTCATTCTGGGTCCCAAGAGATACTAGGCTCTGAAGTCTTCCACAACTGTCAGTTTCAATCCCAGCTTCCTCTACATAGATAATTGTCAGATATTTCTCTGTTCCCTCCCACACATTTTCATACAGATACAGAATATTTTGGTTTTGTTTTAATTAGTTTTAGTTGGTCTTTTAAAAGTATAAAAATATTCATAGCCTTGAATGTGGTTTTAGTTTTAGAACATAGATACTGATATGAAAGAGCCTCTTTTTCATTGAATTATAAGTAAATCTTCCTCATGTAATTTTCTCTTTGATTCAGGAGAGAGACTGTTTTTCAATTTTCAAATGTATATTTAAGTCATCTTTTAGATCTATTTGAGTCTATTAAATAATGATTATAAACACAATTGTGCAACTCTTCTGGAAATTCATTGAGTGTTTTTGTGATCAATTGCATGATTTACTTTTATAAATATTTCATGAAGATGAGAAAACATTCTTTGTAGAGCTGCTATAATAGGCAACATTTTATATATTCATAAAATCAAGTTCCCTGATTACATTATTCAATTTTTCTATACCTGAATTGAAGGAAATATATCAAAATCTTCTGCTATGATTTAATTGCTGTTTAAAGGTTTTAAAAGTATTTCCACAGAATTTTATTTTACTTATACTCTTGGGTTGTATAAAAAGTTAATATTTTGATCTGTAAAATATTATATATTTTTATGGATAATTTCTCTTGCTATTGGTGCTATTAACATTAATTGCCTCAATTTAAATTTTTGCCCTCAAATTCCACTTTATCTGATTTTCATATTAACTAGCCGTATTTCTTTTTTGTTATAGTCTACTTATCATGTTTTTGCCCACCCCTTATTTTCAAGCCATTTTGTCATTGTGTTATTTTCTTTAACTGTTATTTTGAAATAATGAAACAGTTGCAAATATAACACAGTGAAGTTCTTTGTACTCTTTGAGTTTCCCATGTAGTTACATCTTACCTAATCAAGACCAGGAAATTGACATTAGTACAACTGTGTGTGTGTGTGTAGTGCTATATCATTTTATCATAGGTACAGACTCATGTAACAACTAGATCATTCAGGAACTGAACTGCTTCATCATCACAAACATAGCCTTCATGCTGAACTTTTATAATTACCTCTATTCTCTTATGCCTCACCATCCCTAACTGCTGGCAACCACTAATCTGTTCACCATTTCTACAATTTTGTTATTTCAAGAATGCTTTCTATATGTGGAAACATACAGTATGATTTTGGATTCCCCTTTTTTCACAATGCCCTTGATACTCATCTGAATTGTATGTGTACTAATAGTTTTTTATTATTACTGGTTTATTTTTATTTATTTATTTATATTTTTTTCTGAGTAACATTCCATGTTACACCATTGGTTTAACTATTCACCAGTTGAAGAACATTTTAGTTGTTTCCAGTTTTTGATTATTACAAATAAAGTTGCTTTTAACAATCAAATAGGTTTTTGTGTGAACATAGTTTTCATCTCATTGGGATAAATGCCTGGGCATGCAATTGATAAGTTATGTGGTAAGAGTGTGTTTATATATTTTTTAAAAACCAGCTAAACTATTTTTCAGAGTGATTATACTATTTTATGCTTCCACTAGCAATATGTGAGATACGCTTTCTCCACAACCTTGCTACCATTTTGTAGTGTTATTTTTTATTTTAGCTGTCCTCATAGATGTGCAGTATATTTCATTATGGTATTAATTCACATTTCCCTAGAGCCTAGTGATGTTGAATATTTTTCATGTGCTTTGTTTGCCCACCATATATATTCTTTGCTGAAATATCTTGTATTTTCTCATTATGGAATTTTCTCAACTGGAATGTTTGGTGTTATTACTGCTGAGTTTTGAGAGCTCTAATAAATTCTAGATATGAAGCCTTTGTCAGACTGTGGTTTGCAAATATTTTCTCTAAGTTTGTGGCTGGTCTTTTCATCCTCTTAACTGGTTCTTACACAGAGCAAAAGTATTTAATTTTGATGAAGTTCAATTTATTGATTTTTAAAAAATGAATCATGCTTTTGGTGTCATATTTAAGAACTTCTCACATAACTATAAGAACTGATTTTTTTAATGCTGCAGTTTAAATCTAAAAGTTTATTTATTTTATTGTTTTTCAGGTACAGTTTTTTGCCTTTTCTCCCTACTGCTCCCCCTGACCCCAGCCATCCCCATCTCCTTCTCCTGATTTCATACCCCCCTTGGTTTTGTTCATGAGCCCTTTATAGTTGTTCCTGAAAACACTTTACTCTTCTCCCGCCCATTATCCTCTCTCATCTTCCCTCTGGTTACTGTCCATTTGTTCTTAATTTCCATGTCACTGGTTATATTTTGCTTGCTTACTTGTTTTATTGATTAGGTTCCACTTAAAGGTGAGATCATATGGTATTTGTCTTTCAGTGCCTGGCTTATTTCACTTAGCATAATGCTCTCCAGTTCCATTCATGCTGTCGCAAAGGGTAGGAGCTCCTTCTTTCTTTCTGTTGCATAGTATTCCATTGTGTAAATGTACCATAGTTTTTTGAGCTACTCATTTAATGATGGGCACTTAAAACACAACATAGTCTGAAGTAATAAATTCGTATCATATGCAGCTTTTCCCACTTGATTTTTCTTTTTGAAAACCGCTTTAGTTATTCCAGTTCCTTTGCATTTTATATAAACTTTTGAATATATTTGCTTATATCTACAAAAATTCGTGCTAGAATTTGTATAGAAATTTCATTGAGCTTGTTTATCAATTAGTGGAGACTTTACCACTTTACTTTCAATCCACAAACATAGTATATTTCTTTGTTTATTTAAGATAATCTTTTTAAAAAGAGTTTATTGATTTATTTTTAGAGAGTGGGGAAGGGAGAGAGTAAGAGAGGGAGACAGACATCAATGTGTGGTTGCCTCTCCTGCGCCCCCTACTGGGGACTTGACCTGCAACTCAGGCCTGTGCCCTGACTGGGAATGGAACCTGTGACCCTTTGATTCACAAGCTGGCACTGACCCACACCAGCCAGGGCTAGATAATCTTTTTATTGCTGTTGTTAGTTTTCAGCTTGCAAGTCCTGTACATGATTTGTCAGATTACTCCATCTATTTCATTTGGGGAGAGCTATTATAAATTGTATTTGTAATTTTGGTTTCTATGTGTTCATTGCTAGCACATAGGAATATAATTTTTTTCTGTTGACTTTTCACCCTGTGACCATACTAAATGAACTCTCTGATTCTAGAATTATGTTTTGTTTTGTTTGACCCATGGATTATTTAGAAGTGTGTTGCTTAATTTCCAGGTGTTTGGAGATTTTCCCATTATCTTTCTTTTATTGAATTCTATTTTGACTCCATTGGAGTCGGAGAATAATCACTGCATAATTTAAATATTTTTTAATTTGTTTGTTAAATTTGCTTTATGGGTCAGGTCAGGCTATGGTCATCTTGGTATATATTCTACAAATCCTTGAAAAGAATGTGTATTCTACTGTTTATGGGTTGTGTTCTAATGTCAATTAGGTTTTATTATTGATTATGCTATTGAGTTCTATATTCTGATTTTTAATCTAATTGTTCTATTAATTATTGATAGGGGTGTGGAAACCTTGAGCTATAATTACAGAAGCATCTATTTCTCCTTTCAGTTATATCAAGTTTTGTTTTATATATTTTGCAGTTCTGTTGTTTGGTATGTACACTCTAGGATTGTTATGTATTCTTGGTAGATTGACCATTGTATCATTGTGTGATGTATCTCTCTGTCCCTGGTAATTTTCTTTCTCTAAGTCTAATTTGTTTGATATTAATGTAATCACTCCTGATTTCTTTTGATTAATGTACTCAAGGTACATTTCCCCCCACCATTTATTTTCAACCTACCTATGTCATTGTATCTGGAGTGAGTTGTTTTGTAGATGGTATGTTGTTAGATAATATTTTTGGTTCAATTTACCCTGCCAATCTGTTTTATTAATTAATGCATTTAGATCATTTACATTTACAATAATTATTCATATGTTAGGGCTTAAGTCTGGCATTTTATATCTTGTTTTCTGATTATTCTACTTTTTGCATTTCTGTTTTTTTATGCACTTCCTGTGGTGATGACAATTTTTAGAATTCATCTTGACATATCTGGTGTCAAACACTTGACATTGTGTTTTTCAGTGTATTTTCTTATCTGTAGCTTTCTTAGTGACTGCTTAGGTATTATATATGTGCTACTTCCTTCTGACTTCAATGGTTTCTTTTTTTAATTTAGTTACTTTTAATTTATTTTTTATCGTTCAATTACAGTTGTCCCCATTTCTCCCATTTCTCTCCCCTGCCCTACCCCCCAACCTCCCACATTCAATCCCACCCCTCCCCCTGTTGTCTTAATCTATGGGTCCTTTATACACGTTACTTGATGGCCCTTCCCCTTCTTTGTCTTGTTAGCCCCTCCCCCTCTTCTCTGGTTACTGTCAGTTTGTTCTTTATTTCCATGTCTCTGGTTATATTTTCCTCACTTGTTTGTTCTGTTGTTTATGTTCCACTTAGGTGATATCATGTGGTATTTGTCTTTTACCTTCTGGTTTATTTAACTTATCATAATGCTCTCCATTTTCATCCATGCTGTTGCAAGGGGTAGGAGCTCCTTCTTTCTTTGTGTTACTTAGTATTCCATTGTGGAAATGTATCACAGTTTTTTGATCCATGTTACCTTAATTGTTTTTTCCCCATTTGGGAAAAACTTGTTCTTCTTCTGTAGCTGCTTTCAAGACTTAATCTCTCATTTTTAGAAAATTGCCTATGATGTATCTTAATATGACTGTATTTGGCTTTTTTCTGTTTGGGGTTTGCTCAGCTTCTGAAATGTGTAATTTTATACATTTTTTATACTTGGGAGATTTTCTGCCATTATTATATTATTAATTTTTCAGTCCCACCCTCTTTCTCCTCTTCTTCTGACACTCTATTCACTTAAGTATTAGATCTTCAGTTATATCACATATCCCTGAATCTCTCTTTTCATTATGCAATTTATTTCTTTAATTTTATTTTAATTCTGTAATTGAGAATTGATGGTGCTGAATCTTTTCATGTTTGGTTGGAGTAAAATAGTTATTAAAACTTTTCTGTTGAACTTCTGGCCAAGATGGAGGCATAGGTAGATACACTATGCCTCCTTGCACAACCAAGATAGGGACAACAATTTAGAAACAAAATAACAACCAGAACTGACAGAAAGTTGAACTGTGTGGAAGTCGGACAACCAAGGAGTTAAAATAGACCTGTTCATCCAGACTGGTAGGGGGGCGGAGTTGGGCAGCCAGGCAGAGAGGGGTCTGTGGCACAAAGAGTGTTGGGACCCGGTGCGTAAGACCACAGCAGGTAGACCCTGGGTGCGCAAGCGGTGGCTGGCAAACCCCAGGTGAGGGGTGGCAACCTGCAGTCACAGTGAGGCTCCGATTGTGAAGCAAGGCACTGTGTGCAAACCAAGATCCCAGTGCTGGGAAATAGAGCCTGGGGGCACTGATTGAAAACACCTGTGGGGGTTGAGGCACAGGGTGAGACTCCCAGCCTCACAGGAGAAGTCGTTGGAAAGGCCCATGGGGTGCACAAGCCCACCCATACAGGAATCAGCACCAGAAAGATCCAGTTTGCTTGGGGGAAGTGGCAGAAGGGACTGAAGTCCCACAGAGAGCAGAGAGCAGAGTGAGAGCCATTGTTCCCTCTCAGACCCCACCCCCACATACGGTGTCACAACCCCTTGACTGGGTTTCCCTGCCATGGTGAACACCTAAGGCTCCGCCCCTCATACCTAACAGGCATGACCAGACCCCCCCCTTCCCCAAAAAATGAGGTGGCTCAAACAGAAGAACAAATGAAAGCCCCAGAACCCATCCTTTTAAGCGACCGAGAAATAGCCAACATATCAGATGCACAGTTCAAAACACTGGTGATCAGGATGCTCACAGAATTGGTTGATTTTAGTCACAAATTAGATGAAAAAATGAAGGCTACAATAAGTGAAATGAAAAAAAATACACAGGGAACCAAGAGTGATGGAAAGAAAGCTGGGTCTCACATCATTGGAGTGGACCAGAAGGAAGAAAGAAACAACCACACAGAAAAGAATGAAGAAATAAGAATTCAAAAAAATGAGGAGAGGCTTAGGAACCTCTGGGACATCTTTAAACCTTCCAACATCTGAATTATAGGGGTACCAGGAGGAGAAGAGGAAGAGCAATAAGTGGAAATCTTATTTGAACAAATAATAAAGGAGAACTTCTCCAGTCTGGCAAAGGAAATAGACTTCTAGGAAGTCCAGGAAGCTCAGAGATTCCCAAAGAAGATGGACCCAAGGAGGAATACACCAAGGCACATCATAATTACATTAGCCAAGGAAAAAATGAAGGAGAGAATCCTAGAAGCAGCAACAGATAAGGAGACAGTAACCTACAAAGGAGTCTCATCAGACTGTCAGCTGATTTCTCAAAAGAGACCTTACACGCAAGAAGGGGCCCAAAAATAAGTATTCAAAGTCACCAAAGGCAAGGACCTACATCCAAGATTGTTCTATCCAGCAAGGCTTTCATTTAGAATGGAAGGGCAGATGAAGTGCTTCTCAGATAAGGTCAAGTTAAAGGAGTTCATCATCACCAAGCCCTTATTATATGAAATGTTAAAGGGACTTATCTAAGAAAAAGAAGATAAAACATATGAACGGTAAAATGACAGCAAACTCACAGTTATTAACAACCAGACTTAAAAGAAAAGCAAACTAAGCAAATAACTAGAATAGGAACAGAATCACAGATGGAGATCACATGGAGGGATAGCAACAGGAGAGTGGGAGGAGAAGAGAGGGGTAAAAGGTACAAAGAATAGATACAAAGCATAGATGGTAGGTAGAAAATAGATAGGGGGAGGGCAAGAATAGTACGGGAAATGTAGAAGCTAAAGAACTTATGACACATGGACATGAACTAGAGGGGGGAATATCGGTGGGTGAGGGTGTGAAGGGTGGAGGGGAATGGAGGAGGGGTAATGGGACAACTGTAATAGCATAATCAATTAAATATTTAAAAAAAAACTTTTTTGTCTTGTGAGGCTGCCCCAATTCTGCTCCCTTGGCTAGAGAAAACAGGCTTTTCTTAGGGGGTCATTTCTTTCTGTATGTAGCGGCATTTCCGGGTTGCTATCTTTAGTACCCAGTTTGGGATATGAGAAAAAAAAAGCCCTAAGAAACTCACTTTGTGTTCTGAGTCCCTAACCAGTCTGCCTTTTTCTCTCTACTTTTCATTCTTATGTTTGTTTTATAATGTGTAGTTTTTAGATGTATTCAGTAGGTGGAGTAGGAATAAGTATATTTATCCATCATTGTGGAAGTGGAAGTCCTGCATCATTTTGTTTTTAATGTGTTTCTTCTAGATGGTTTACTGGTCAATTTTAATGTTATTCCCTCTGAATGTGTTTACATTTCAATAAGGAAATTCAGCTCATTCACACTGATTTCAGATATTGATACAGAATAATTAATTTATTTTGTTTACTAATTCTTTTACTTTATAGTGATTTTTTCCCTTGGTTGATTTAATCAAGGTAACATTTTATTATTAATTCCAATCTTTCATCTAGCAGAACTTAGATATCCTATTATGCATCTCTGTTACACTCATGGTGACTTCTTAATCTTAAGTGATTCACAGCTAATAAATTCAGAGTGGCTTTTTTTTATCCTCTGTGATTATTTTAAGAGTTTGGGGCAGTTTTCGTCTATGAACACAAATTGTGGTTTCTCAAACAGTTCTTTGGAGGAGGACCACATGGTTATGCTTCTCTTATCATCAGAAAGCTAAGTTGAAAATGTAGGAAGCAGAGGCAGTGGAAGCATATTGAATATAGGGATATATGAATATATTAGAAGACATCTTATCTTCTCTGGGTATGATGATAACCTTTGTAAGTTAAGGTTGTGACAACACTGAAACCTCATACGATCATCATCTGATTCTGTTGCATATTAAATGAGTCCACTAGTCACAGATCATCAGGAGGCTGGAAAGGCCCCTTTGAGTAGGAAACATAATTTCAAAGAATGTCCTCTGTCTTCAAGATGGTTCTTCTTAAAAGGTGATGTGAGGGCATGAACTATAATCTCAAAGAATATCAAATGTCTGTCTTTTGCAGCCAGGCTTTCCTAATCCATCAGAATGGTTTGGTGAATGGAGATGGAGTGCTTGGGCACCTGGGTTATTGGGTTAATTGTTTCCACCTGGTACTTGACTGTCATTCTTGTCTTTTAAAGATTCCTTATATTTATACCACATTTGGTGAAGAAAAGCAGAGTTGTGGCAATTTTATTTGTTTTTTAAGTGTTAAAAATATTTATTGGTCGGAGAGAGAGAGAGGAAGGGAGAGAGAAAGAGAGAGGGAAACAGTGATTTGTTCTTTCACTTAATTACACATTCATTGGTTGATTCTTTTATGTGCCCTGACTGGGGATTGAACTGCTAAGCTTGGTGTATTGGGATGACACTCTAATTAACTGAGCTAACCAGCCAGGGCATAGAAATTTTTTTTCAAAGGTTGAAATTTTTATTTTTATATGTGACTGTTTATATAATCACAAAGTATCACTCTATAAGTATTAATTATAAATGGTAAAACAGTAACTTCATAGTCAAATTCCCCAGCAAACACCACCAATTTTATTTTATTTTTTCTGAAGCAGCACCACCTCCTGATAGGCTATGGCTTACAAGTCAAAGTATTTACTGAAGTTAGGTCAGGATGCAGAAGGTTGAATATTAGCTGTATGCTTACCCTATCTGGCTCTGGACACTTGCTTAGTCTTTCTATGCCTCAGTGTCCCCCTTGAGAATTTGTTGTCAGCAACTCCAGATTAACTAAGAAATTACATGGAAATGTATCCCAGGATCAACAAGAGATTTATGAATCTGTTCTGCTAGTTTGATACAGTGATTATTTTCTTGTTCTATGCTAATACACAAGCGAGTGCTAACAAGGTATGTCTTAAATGCAATGAACCTACTTAATCTTCATGAAGTCCATTTTCCAAATAGAAATACCTCACTTATACATATAAAATTCAGTTCCTAAAATTTTTAATATCTTAATGGGATCAGCCCTCTTATTTCACAGTAGGAAAATCTCAGACCCAAAACATGGCTATGACCTGCCCCAGGTTTTCTTGGTTCTGCCTAAAGCACTTTTCTCCACACCCAGGAGATTACCGGCCTTTTGTTGTTACCCAGGTCATTGAGCTGTGACAGGGGACACTGACCTGGAGATAGGAGAACAAGGCAGTTTCACATCAAGAAAAATGTCATTTTCCCTCTCCTGATCCTTTCCCTTTGAGCTGTCTCACACTGTGCTTTGTCTATGACCAGAACTTTATCCTTTGAACCACTTTATGGGTTCTCATTCATTGATACTGAACATCCTTGTTAAAAACTTTCTCCCTTATTCACCTCCCTCCCTTCCTTCTGTATATAGGTGATGAAAAGTTTGGTTCCTCACACTTTGTAGAAGCTCTAGTCCCCTCCACCTCCATCCCAATGGTTCTAGGAGACATAGGGTGTGATTCATGCATTTCTGAACTATTGTGTGGTATCTGCCATTTCCTGCCTGCACAGATCTCCTGATCTGCCTGTGATCTCCTGCCTGTGATCTCCCATCATGTTGAATAGCTGAAATCACTGTCACTTATGCCTTATGCTCATGCTGCCTCATCTCATGCAGTTGGGACATAGGCTTGAGTCATGACAAGCCTATTTCCACTGTCTTTTCCCTAGGATGAGTTCCATCTGATCAGTTCCATCTGATCCATCTGCATGCAGATGATCTCCAACAGTCCTCTGTAGTCCTCCAGATGTACAAGGCTGAACTGTGGAATGGACACAGCACAGGCTTGGGTTGAGTTTCTGCTATGTGACTTTTTATTCTACAATTGGAAGTGATGGAAAATTAACAAATCCTTATTTTAATGGAAATACAAATGGAAGAATAGAAAATCCTAACAAAAGCTACTATATTATAGGAAGATATACCTTTAATCTCAGTATCTCAGAAAACAAACATTTTTTCATAGTATTTATCTGAGTTGTAGCTCCATAAGATGTTCCTAGAACAAATATTCTTGGGCAAGTAATTATATCTGCTACTTGGATACTTAGGAGACGCATGTGTATTCTAGGCTTGATAAACTCTGCAGTAAAGAAGTCTGCTTTTCCTGACTTAATCCATCTTGTTCCTAAAGTAAGGAATGCTTTTATCACTGAACAGCTTGAGAACACATTTCTGAAAAAGTGTGCATATTCACCATATGCACAGTTTTGCGTATTCACCATAGTCCTGGAGAAAACACTTGGGTTTTGAGATGTGAAGTTTCCTCTTCCAGGAGCTAGCATATACATTATAGTGTGGGAAATAGCCCACATTTTCCAATTCCAAACCTGGTTGGTTCTTGTCAGTTTAGTCTGAAAATTGTCTGCTCCCTTAATATGCTAATTTCCATCAGTGGTAACACACTTCAGCAGTGATTCTAAGAAGGCTGGAGGAATACTTTGAAAAGTCCTCCAGACCTGGTCTAAGCATTGCCATAAATATACCCTCTGTTTTTGTTTCTTCATAGCCACTTTATTATTATTTCTTGTTATGCTATTATATGTAGCATATATATTAATTATACTACTAATCAATAACTATTATTTTTTTGCTCTGAGAGTGATGCATGCTTATTGAAGAGAAGATAGGGAAAAGCTGAAAAGTATAAAGTATAAAGAAAAGATCGATTTCAACATAGATATATCTCAGTTATCATGTGGTGTTAAATGTGTATACATATGTACATATGCACATATGTGTTTGTGCATGCTTTCAGGATAATGCACTCTCTACATTTATTTCTTGTGACTTCCCAGTTTTGCTTATCATCATATGTTATGAATATGTTCATATCATTCAACATTGAGAACATAATTTTTTCACAATGTTAGCAATTAAACAATTTTTCCTTTTTTATTGTTGTTCTATTACAGTTGTTCCAATTTCCCCCATTGTTCTCCTCTGCCTGACCCACCCCACCCCACCCCACAATCAATCCCCACCCAGTTGTCCATGTCTATGAGTCATTTATACTTGTTTTTTAATTAGACCCTTCACCTTCTTTCCTCCCTCTTCCTCTCTGGTCCTTTTTCAGTTTGTTCCTTATTTCCATGCCTCTGGTTTTATTTTGCTTGTTTGTTTCATTAGGTTCCTGTTATAGGTGAGATCATATGGTATTTGTCTCTCCCTGCATGGATTATTTCATTTAGCTAAATGCTCTCTGGTTCCATCCTTGCTGTTGTGAAAGGTAGGCATTACTTCTTACTTTCTGCAGCATAGAATTCCATTGTGTAAAGGTGCCACAGTTTTTTGATCTACTCACTTACTCATGGGCATTTAGGTTGTTTCCAGCATTTGGCTATTGTAAATTGTGATGCTATAAACACAATTGTGATGGCATTGGGGTGCACAGGTTATTTTGAATTGAAGTTTCAGGATTCTTAGGGCATAATCCCAGCAGTGGAAGTGTAGGGTCAAAAGGCAGTTCCATTTTTAGTTTTTTTGAGGAAATTCCAAACTGTTTTCCACAATGGATGCACCAGTGTGCATTCCCACCAACAATGCACTAGGTTTCCCTTTCCACCACATCTTTGTCAGCACTTCCTTTTTGTTGATTTGTTAATGATGGCTATTCTGACTGGTGTGAAGTGATATATCATTGTAGTTTTAATTTGCATCTCTCTAATGGCTAGTGATGCTGAGCATCCTTTCACATGACTATAGGCCCTTTGTATGTCCTCATTGAAGAAGTGTCTGCTTAAGTCCTTTGCCCATTTTTTAATTAGGTTGTTTATGTTCCTGGTGTGGAGGCATGGGAGTTCTCTATATATTTTAGAGCTCAAATATTTGTCCAAGGTATCATTGGCAAGTATGTTTTCCCCTAAGATTGGTTCCCTTTTCATTTTGATGATGGTTTCTTTAGCCATGCAGAAGCTTTTTAAATTGATGTAGTCCCATTTGTTTATTCTTTCCCGTATTTCCCTTGCCCTAGAGGATGTGTTGGCAAAAATACTGCTGCTTGGGATATCTGAAATTTTACTGCCTATGTTTTCCTCTAGACCTTTTATGGTCTCATGTCTTATGTTTAAGTCTTCTATCCATTTTGAGTTTATTCTGGTGTATGGTTTAAGTTGGTGATCTAGTTTCTTTTTTTTTTTGCATATACTGTTCCAGATTTCCCTGCATCATTTGTTGGTGAGGCTATTTAACTCCATTTTATGTTCCTGTCCCCTTTGTCAAATATTAATTGACCATAGAGACATGGGTTTATTTCTGGGCTCACTATTCTGTTCCATTGGTCTATGTGTCTGTTCTTATGCCAGTACCAGACTATTGTAATACAGTTTGATGTCAGTTACTGTGGTTCTTCCTACTTTGTTCTTCTTTCTCAAGACTGCTGTGGTAATTCGGGATTGCTTATGATTCCACACAAATTATTTTTTGTAAACTTTTTAAAAAAGATCTTATCTATTTATTTTTAGAGAGAAGGGAAGAGAAGAAAATGAGAAAGAGAGGGAGAGAGATATCAATGTGTGGTTGCCTCTCGCATGCCTCCTACAGGGGACCTGGCCCAAAACCCAGGCATGTACCCTGACTGGGAATTGATCTGGCAACCCTTTGGTTCATAGGCCAGTACTCAATCCACTGAGCCACACCATCCAGGATTGATTCCATATAAACTTTTGAAATATTTGTTCTATATCTATATTGGTAATTCAATAGGGATTGCATTGAATCTATAGATTGCTTTGGGTAGTTGTGAACATTTTCATGATATTGATTATTCCAATCCATACACATGGTATATGCTTCCATTGATTTGTACCTTCCTTAATTTCTTTCTTTAGTGTTCTGTAGTTTGATTAGTACAGGCTTTTAGCTCCTTGGTTAAGTTTATTCCTAGGTACTTGATTTTTCTTTTTTCTATAGTAAATTGGATATTTTTTCTGTTTTCTGTTTCTGATATTTTGTTGTTAGTGTACACAACAACAACAAGCTGGTAGAGATTTCAGGATTCCACATTCCTGATGTCTTCCACCTCAACATGAGATGTTCTGAAATGGATCAAAGGAAATCTGGTTGTAAACAATGCTGCTGTAGGATTTCTTTTTCTTAGGACAAGAAAATTGCTACCCTACATTTCTTTCTTAGGACAAGAAAAAGAAATCCCTTGATCTCTGAATGTTGAGTTTGTATCCCGCTGTTTTGCCAAATTCACTTA
This sequence comes from Trachops cirrhosus, assembly GCA_028533065.1. Classification (NCBI taxonomy): domain Eukaryota; kingdom Metazoa; phylum Chordata; class Mammalia; order Chiroptera; family Phyllostomidae; genus Trachops; species Trachops cirrhosus. Next base: position 94,389,052 of record CM052542.1, on the reverse strand, counting down.
TTAGATTGGTTAGTTTTTTAGTGGAGCCTATAGGGTTTTCTATGTACACTGTCATGTCATCTACAAATAATGACAGTTGCACTTCCTCCTTTCAGATTTGAATGTCTCTTGTTACTTTTCCTTTTCTGGTTGCTGTGGCTAGCACTTCCAATACTATTTTGAATACAAGTGGTGAAAGCAGATATCCTTATCTTGTTCTTGATCTTAGAGAGAAAGCTTTTAGTTTTTTCCCTGAGTATGATGTTGGCTGTAGGTTTCTCATATATGAACTTGATTATGTTGAGGTATGCTCCCTCTATTCCCGCTTTGCTGAGCATTTTTATGACAAATAGGTGCTGTATTTTATCAAATGCTTTTCAACATATGATCATGTGATTTTTGTGTTTCATTTTGTTTATGTGGTGTGTTACATGGATTGATTTGTGGACATTGTACCATCTTTGCATCTCTGGGATGAATCCCACTTGAGCATGGCATATGATCTTTTTAATGTATTGCTAGATCTGGTTTGCCAATATTTTGTTGAGGATTTTAGCACCTATGTTCATCAATTATATTGGTCTGTAGTTTTCTTTCTTTCTTGTGTCTTTACTCAGTTTTGGAATCAGGATAATACTTGCCACATAAACAGAGTTTAGGAGTCCTGCTTATTCTTGAAATTTTTGGAATAGTTTGAGAAGGATAGTAGTTAGATCTTCCCTACATGTTTGGTAAAATTCACAAGTGAAGCCATCCGGTCCAGGGTTTTTGTGTGTAGGGAGTTTTTTTTAGACTAATGCTACAGTTTCAGTAATTGTTTCCCATCTATTCAGGCTTTCTGATTCTTCTTGATTCAATTTTGGAAGATTCTATATTTCTAGAAATTTCTCTGTTTCACCCAGGTTTTCAAATTTCTTGGCATATAGTTCTTTGTAGTAATTTCTTACAATCCTTTGTATTTTTGTTGTGTCAGTTGTAATTTCCTGTCTTTCATTTCTGGTTTTATTTATTTGGGTCCTCTCTCTTTTTTTCTTGTTAAGTCTGGTTAAAGGCTTGTCAATTTTGTTTATGTTTTGAAAGCACCAGCTCCTGAATTTATTGATCCTCTGAATTTCTTTTTTAGTCTCTGCCATTTAATTCTGCTCTGATCTTGACTATTTTCTTCCTACTACTGGCTTTGGCCTTAGTTTGTTGTTGTTCCTCTAGTTCTTGTAGAAGTAAGGTTAGGTATTTTATGTGAAATTTTTCTATCTTTTTAAGTAGTCTATAAGTTTATGAACTTACCTCTTGGTACCACCTTCACTGTGTCCCATAGGTTTTGTACTGTGGTGGATTCATTTTCATTTGTTTCCAGAAACTTTCTAATTTATTCCTTGATCTCATTGTTAACCCACTCATTTTTTTAATAGCATGTTATTCAGTCTCCATGAATTTGAATGATTTCTAGTTTTTTTCCTTAATGTTGGTTTCTAATTTCAAGGCATCGAGAAGATGCTTGATATGATTTTAATTTTTTTGAATTTGTTGAGGCTTGTTTTCTGACCTACCCTGTGATCTATCATTGAAAATATTCCATGTGCATCTGTAATTAATGTATATTTTGCTTCTTTGGGGTGAAAGTCTGTGTATATCAATTAAGTCCATTTGATCTAAATTGTTGTGCAATGCCACAATGTCCTTGTCAAATTTTTATTTGGAAGATCTATCCATTGTTGACAATAAGGTGTTAAATCCCCTACTGTGAGTTTGTTGCTGTCTGTATCTTCCTTGTACTCCTTATGTACTCCAAGTATATAAGGGTTTCCTTATATACTAGGGTGCTCCTATGTTGGGTGTATATATGTTTACAAGGGATATATCTTCTTGATGGATTGTTCACTTAAGTAATATATAGTGTGCTCCTTGTCTCTATGGCCTTTGTTTTGAAATCTGTTTTGTCTGATATGAGTATTGCTACCCTACATTTTTTTCAGGTCTAATTCTTGGAATATTTTTTCCCTCTCTTCACTTTCAGTCTTTGTAAAATGTTTGTGCTGAGGTAGGTCTCTTGTAGGCAGCATATGTGAGGGTCATGTTTTCTTATCCATTCAGCTTCCCTTTGTCTTTTGATTGGAGCATTTAATCCACTTACATTTAAAGTTATTAATGATAGGTATTTATTCATTGTCATTTTTCCTTTTGTACCTGTGTTCCTCTTTTTATGTCTCATTTTCTTCATTTTCTTAAATCAGTCCTTTTAGCATATCTTTCAATGCTGGTTTGTTGGAGATGTATTCTTTTAGCCTTCTTTTGTCTGGTAAACTCCTTATTTAACCTTTCATTTTATTTTTTAAATATTATTTATTTATCTATTTTTAGAGAGAGGGAAAGAGAGAGAGAGAAACATCAATGTGTGGTGGCATCTCACCTGCCCCTGACTGGGGACCCAGCCCACAACTCAGGCATGTGCCCTGATGGGAATTGAACCAGCCACCCTTCAGTTTGCAGGCTGATCGTCAAACCACTGAGCAACACCAGCCATGGCTCATTTTCCATTTTAAATGAGAGTCTTGCTGGGTGGAGTAGTCTTGGTTGCAAACTATCACCTTTTATTACCTGAAATGTTTCTTGCCATTTCAATCTGGCTTATAGTGTTTCTGCTAAGAAGTCAGCTGCTAAAAAACCCTTCACTTCCTTGCACAACCAAAAGGAGGATAACAACAAATCTAAAATTAATAAACAAGTAGAAGTGCCAGAAAATCAAACTTCATGGAACTCCGACAACCAAGGAATTAAAGAAACTGTCAAATGGAAAACAGACTGGTAGGAATCTGCAGTGAGGCAGGGCCTGCTGACAAAAACTGAGGTGAGGTGGCAGACTGCATGGGAGGGGCTGGCTGAATGGAATGGCCATCATAAATAAAACAACAGACAACAAGTGTTGGAGAGGTTGTGGAGAAAAAGGGACCCTAGTGCACTGTTGGTGGGATTGCAGACTGGTACGACCACTGTGGAAAACAGTATGGAACTTCCTCAGAAAACTAAAA
>CM052542.1:94355405-94385947 GCA_028533065.1 Trachops cirrhosus | reverse complement strand
AAAACTAGGGGGTTTGGAAAGGGGAGGGAGGAGGGGAGGAATGAGTGGGTGGGCTGGAATGGGAATAAAGGATAGAAACTGTACTGAATAAACTAAATTAAAAAAATTAAAAAATAAAATAAAAAAATTGATAAATAAATGAATGAATATTTAAAAAAAAAGTTAAGCTGAATGGAAAAATGAGACTCAGAGCTCATTGTGTACTACAGTGGTTGCCTTGGTGGGAGAACTCCCAGTCTCACACAAGAGTTCATTGGAGAGGGGGCTAGAGCCCAGTAGAAGAGCTGCATTGTTCCCTCTCTGGACACTCCTCCACAAGCAGCGCTGCAGCACAACCAGAAGATTGCCCTGCCCTGGTGAATACCTAAGGCCCCTCCCCCTTACAACTTAATGGGTGCCCCAAGACAAAGAAATATGTCCCAAACGAAAGAACAAAGAAGCTTCAGAAATAGAGCTAAGTGATGAGGAGATAGCCAACATATCTGATGGAGAATTTAAAGCCCTGGCAATCAAAATGCTCACAGAACTGATTGAGCTTGGTGGAAAAATGAAATATACCCAAAATGAAATAGAGAAAAATATTCAGGGAACCAACAGTGACAGGAAGGAAACCAGGACTCAAATCAATGATTTGGAACAAAAGGAATAAAAAACATCCAACCAGAACAGAATGAAGAAACAAGAATTCAAAAAAAAAATAAAGAGAGGCTGAGGAATCTCTGGGACAACCTGAAATGTTCCAATATCCAAATTATAGGGGTGCTTGAAGGAGAAGAACAAGAGCAAGAAATTGCAAACTTATTTGAATAAATAATGAAGAAAAAATTCCCCAATCTGGTGAAGCAAATATAATTGCAGGAAGTTCAGGAAGTGCAGAGAGTTCCAAAGATGTTGGACCCAAAGAGGAACACACCAAGGTGCATCATCATTAAGTTAACCAAGATTTAAGATAAAAAGAGAATCATAAAAGCAACAAGAAGAAAGGAGAGAGTTACCTACAAAGGAGTGCTCATCAGGCTATCAGCTGACTTCTCTAAAGAAATCTTTCAGGCAAGAAGGGGCTGGAAAGAAGTATTTGAAGTCAAGAAAGGCAAGGACCTACATCCAACATTATTCTATCTAGCAAAGCTTTCATTTAGAATGGAAGGACAGATAAAGTGCTTCCCAGATAAGGTCAAGTTAAAGGAGTTCATCATCATCATGCCATTATTACATGAAATGTTAAAGGGACTTATCTAAGAAAAAGAAGGTAAAAATATGAATAGTAAAATGACAACAAACTCACAACTATCAACCTAAAAGAAAAGACAAACAATGAAAACAAAAACTAAACAAACAACTAGACACAAAATCTGAGAAATGGACATCACATGGAGAGATTTCAATGGGGAGGGAAAAGGGAGGAATTGGGGGAAAAGGTATAGCGAAGAAGAAGCATAATTGGTAGGCATAAAATAGATGGGGAGAGATAAAAAATGGTATAGGAAACAGAGCACTCAAAGAACTTATATGCAACCCATGGACATGAAATAAGGGGGGGAATGCTGGAGGGTTGGGGGTGCAGAGCAGAGGGGGAATAACAGGGGAGAAATTGGGAAAATTGTAATAGACTAATCAATAAAATATACTTTAAAAAGTCAGCTGCTATCCTTATTGCGGCTCTCTTGTATGTTATTTCGTGTTTTTCCTTTTCTGCCTTTAAGATTTCCTCTTGTCCTTTAATTTTGCCATTTTAATTATGATGTGTCTTGAAGTGGGCTTGTTTGGGTTCATCTTTATTGGGACCCTCACTGCTTCCTGGATTTGTGTGACATTTTCTCTCATCAATTAGGGAATTTTTCCATAATTACTTTTTTAAACAGGTTTTTGTGCCTTGCTTATTTTCTTCTCCTTCTGGTATTCCTATGATACTGATATTACACTTCATATTGTTCTTCAGCTCCTTAAACCCTCTTCATTCTTTTTTAGTCTTTTTTTTTTGTTGCTTTGTGTGTGAATTTTTTCCTACCTTGTCCTCCAGCTTGCTGATTCAATCCTTTTTTTCATCTAGCCTGATTTTGATTCCTTCTACTCTGTTCTTCAATTCAGAAATTGTATTCTTCATTTACTCCTGTCTCTTAATGATTGTTTCTGTGTCCTTTTTCATGCTAATGCAGTTCACAGTAAGTTACTTGTAGCTTCCCTGTAGTTCTTTGTAATTCTCACTGAGATCATTCAGCTTCCTTATAACCATAATTTTGAACTTCATTTCTGATAGTTTGCTTGCTGTTATGCCATTTAGCATTCTGTCTGGAGATTATTCCTTTCATGTGGATTGGAGTTTGTTTTTTGTCTTCCCATTTGAGGGAAGACTGTCCCTGCTTGTTTCTGCTTCTTAGATTGATCTGTTTTGACTCCCTCTTTTCACTCTGTGACCTTGTATGGTAGGAGATCTGTGGGATTCAGTGGTGTAGTCTCCTTGATCTCCTGAACTTGATGCTCTTCGGATGACCTTTATGTCATTTATGTTGATTCTCTGGATGTAATTAGGTTTTGATTGTTGTTGGGATATCTTTTTGGTGGGTCCTTACCTCCAGTTGGCTATCTAAGTGTCACTCCACTCACAATGTCTTGTATACTGCTGTGTAGGTGCTATCAGAACAGAACCACACAACCCAGGAAATAAACCCACATCAGCCAAAATAACCCCTGAACACAATCACGCTATCAACAGCAAATGAGCCAATATTAATAAGGGTTTAATGAAATTAAGACTTATAAAAGGAGAAGTGAGTATGAGATGACTGACTGAAAGAAAAATGGTTTTGAGAGGGAAAAGGAGGAGAATAACAAAAGTAGGTATTGGGGCAGACAAATAGAGAAAGAAAGTAAAATTTACAACACGAATAAAAAATGTAATGAAGAAGGTCGAATGGAGCAAGATAAGGGAAGCATATATTATTAGATTTAAACAGAAATTTAAAAAACACAGTGAGAGGAAGAAAAAGGGAAAAACATAAGTAAATAAAAATAGGAACCAAATTTGAGAAAAACATCTATCACAGAATTATCAACAACAAATGAGGTAAGATTAATATAGGTAGAATGGGAATAAGAGGGAAAAATAAAGCAAGAAAAGCTTAGAGGTGTCCAGAAGAAAAGGAAGTGATTTTGAGGTGATAGAGGGAGAAGGAAACTGAGAGTGTGGAATAAAAACCAGGCTAAGACAGGGAAAAATTAAAATTTGACATGAAAAAGAAAGGGTAGGAGGAAGGCTGAATGGAGTAAGAGAGGGTAATGGTAAAATTTGAGGTTTGAAATATCAAAACAGTGAAGCTCTAGAGATAAATTTGAAGAAATGAAAAAAATAAACCCATCAATCCACAAACAATGAACAAAGATTGGTATAGGTGTAGAAATAACATGGTTATTTTAAGAGCAAGAAAAAGAATGTGGGATGATCAATGACAAGAAAAGTGGTTCTGTGAGGCTGCAGTGGGGCAAAATAGTAAGAGTGCGGAATGATAACAAGTCATAGCAATAGAGAAGATGAAATTTCAAAGAAGATAAGAAGAGGAAAGTGTAAGATAAAATGTGGTAAGAAGAGAGAGGAACAAAATATGAGATTTGAAATAAACTATTACATAAAATCTAGTGACAATATGTACAAACTTGAAGGACAAGAAATAAATGTTGAAAAGCTATGCAGGAGAGAAAGTATCACAAATCATGAAGAAGGCAGCGGTGGAATTTTTTTTTGGTAGTATCTAGTATTTACCATGTTTTTTTCTTCCTGGATTCACCTCTGGGGATGTCCCATGTGTTCCAGTCTGGCTTTAGGCAGTCTGTTTGAGACTACCAGTGATCCACAGTCTATGGCTGACTTCTTCAGTTGTTGATCTAGTCACTCTGTAATCAGCAGTAAGGCTTAAGCCCACAAGGTGGGGCAGAGTAATTCCTATGGGCAAGAATATTTGTTTCCCTCAGGCTCATGGCACTTGGAGAGGAGTGCTCTGCCTGAACAAGGTGACTCCTGCAGTATGGGGGATAACTCAGCACTGGGATCCTGGTGGCTGCTCCCTAATTTCTCTCCCCAAAGCCACCATTCCCAGTTTCTTCTCAAGCATCTCTAGTCCACTCTGATCCTCATTTTCTAGAGCCCAGAGTAAGTGGCTGCTAATGAAATTTTATGCATTGGCCCTTCGAAAGGCTCTCTGCGACTCTAGCCATCTGTCAGTAGCAGAGAGAAAAACCATTGCTTTTCTCAGCTGAATGTTTTCTGGGTTCTTTTCAGGCTCTTATACTGTAGGGTGAAGAGCCCAGCTTGGGGTTTAGACCCCACACTTCTCAGGGAGAACCCCTGGCCACTGAAATATTCCTCTGGCACTTTAACTGCCACCTGTGTGTGCCCAGCCAGCCTTCTTGTATCTCCTCTGCACTCTGTACCAGTCACATTGTGGTGAGTGGTTTTTCCTGTCTGTCCATGGTTATAAGGCCTCTCTCTCACTATTGTTCAGTTGTTTATTCTGGGTGATTTATCTACAATATAGTTGTAATTCCAGATTTGTCCTGGGAGGATGTTAGAGTAGCTTCCGCTCACGCTTCCACAATCTTCTCTCTTCAAGAGCATACATTTAACGGCTGCATGATGCTCCCTTGTCTAAATATACAAAGTTTCACTTAGCATTATGGTAGTCACAACAGGTTCTTTACAACATTACTTCTTCTTGAGCACTTGGGAAATCTGTGGTTTCAGATATCCTTAAAGGAGATCTTGATTGGGAACAACAGCTTGATTGGGAACAACAGTTTAACTTATGGACAATGGCATATGGGCACAAGTGAGAGAGGAAGCCACTTCTGTGCTTGGCAGAGCACTTATCTTTCCCCACATCCATGATAGCCTAGGGCAGGTTGAAACATCAGGGATCTGAGAGTCAGTGCTTGAGAGAGAGAGTTGCCTGGAGATTCCCAACCTATAACAGACTCTGAGTGAGAAATAAACTTTTGTTGTGTTGAGTCACTGAAATTTCAACATTTACTCATTACTGCTGCATAACTTAGTATATTACCATATTTGTTGCATAGCTGAGATTGTTTTAAATTTTTTATTTTCAAGATAAAACTTCAGTGAATGTATTAAAGCATATATCTTTGTTTGTACTTCTAACTGCCATCCTTGAATATTTTCTGATTTTTGGAAAATGTGAAATGTGTACCAATATATTACCTCACCCCCCACCAAAGAAGTATATGAGAGTAACCATTAAAACGTGACCTTATCAAAATTGGTACTATTTTTTAAATCTTAGTTAAATTTTTAGATTGTGAATGGTATATTACTGCTTTAATTTGCTTGTTTTTGATTTCTCATAAGCTTGAAAACATTCTTAAAGTTTCTCTGGGAAAGAAGGTGGGTGCTATTGAATGGCTGAAAATGCTGGTCAGGAGCATCTACTCACCTCTCTGGCATCTTGTCTCTATGAGTTGGGACATCTTAAGTTGTACTTTACCCATGAAGAGAGGTGTCTTTGGATCTGCCTTATAATTAATTTCCTTGTCAGTAGCCTGGATGAGTATTGCTGTGTTTAGATAGAAATGAAGATGCCAATTTTCCCCATTTCATGTTTCTTTAAAAGAAAGGAGAAAGAATAAGTATCTGCTTCTGCTTGGGAGCTGGAGCATTCAGGGTGGATCTGGAAAGTAATATTCAAGGTGTCATATGAGCTTGATCTCTGGTTCAGGTCCCAGGCTGGGCCTCATCTTCAATGACAATTCCCATAGCAGCCCTTTTAATGGAGTATATGAACCAGGTTTTCCTGTGCTGAAAGATGATCAAATCAGACAAATTTTAAACCTATAGCTGTTATTTTGTCAGCATGTATTTTATAGCAAGGAGAAAATCTCTCCTGAACTGCCCAGATAATCATATCTGCTTTTCCTTACTTGTTCCCAACTATGAAAGAACACTTAGTGAGGACCTGGTTTTAATCACCTTTAATTAACACAGAAGATTTTGAAGGTGAAAGTGCTTTCTGTGAACTGGCAGGGTCCCAAGGCATTAACATTTTAGCCTTTTCCCTAATATGTGAAATGTCTAGAGCAGGACCAAGGTATCAAGCCCATGGAGACAATGCATTGTGCAGGGAGTTACTTTAATTCCTGACTTATTCCTCAAAAATATGTATTATTATTATTATTATTATTAATTTCTTGAAATATTGCAAGCCATGCAAAGTTAGAGATTTCTGGGTCCAAGGAATGTTTCAGCTGGCTTTTGTTTAGTATTAAAGATTTAGAAACCCAGAGACAGTCTTGGGAATGGTCCTAGAAATGATTAAGATTTTGGAAAAAGCTAAGATTAAAAAAAAAAAGCAAAAGTGTTTTGGGGACTTCATTGAAAACAATGAGAAAAGTCACCTTCTGCCCTCAGAAAAACTAAGAGTTCAAATATAAATACTGTTCCCCTGCCCAGAGATTTTATTTAGGACTACATGTTTTAGTTAGAGCTATACACATGTAGGATATCATGCTGAATCCTGCAGGTCTCTAAAGCCAGGGCCAATATCCATTCTTTGACCTAGTATAAGTATTGAGCACTTCAGAGACAATGTGGTTAACTTGTAACTAACTTCAGCGGGTGGGGATCTGAGGAGCATGGGAAGAATGAGAATGAATGCCAAATGCTTTTGACATTTTGCTTTCAGAAGCTCTAATTGGAGCATAAGCCTCTACTTGCAAAGGACTTGAGTAAATACTGGATAAAATAGGCACATAAAGCCTGGACATGGCTGAGAAAGTCATGGTGGCTATATTCTTTCCCTTCCTTCTTCAGAGCAGACAGCACCAGGCCTGTGTTTACTGAGCTAGCTTCCAGCTCCTCTCACACTTCAGAGGATAGGGCTCCCCTTGGAAGATGCAGTCACTGCTAAGAATTTATCTTTGTCTTGTCTTTCCCAGAGCTCCCAAGACCCTGATACTCTTTATATGGATTAATTTTGCTGGGACCAGGTGATTCTACAACATCCAACCTATTCAGGATTGTCCAGGACAGGCAATGAAAATTTTGAGTTTTGTGAACAGAGAGCGGCCCTTTAAAACAAAACATATTAGAGACTACCATGCAGGTGAAAACTAGGAGAACATATATAGAGAGGAGTCCATGAACTACATTGAGAACCTAAAAGTGTTAGTATTCTATAGTGCACAGTCCTCTCAAGGATACTTGGTCACAAAGGAGAGCTGAGGGGAAAAGAGGAGGCCCCACCTGCCTGCCTGTCTCCCTGGATGTGAGTTTGAAAGCTGGGATTTTTCTCTGCAGTCTCTTTGTGACCTTCACACAGACAATGCTTCTTAGTTAATCATATTTTTCTTCCTAGAGTCTGCAAATCAAAGCCACCTGGATTGACACAACTTGTGCCCCACTTTTAGATACATGATTTAGCTGCTTTGCATGCTGTTTTCTGTGATTTCTAGAAAAGTCCAGCCAGCAAACATCCAGACTGAAGCTTAGAGGGCAGGACCATGTGTTTTATGAAGTTATGAACTATGACAATCAAAGCTTTGGACCCACAGCTGGTGTGTCAGACCTGACCAACAGATATGTAGATATTCCAGTACACTGGGTATTCATTTTCCCTGACCCCATATACCTGGGAGGAAATTCCCAGGAGCCTGGGCTCATGCTACTGTTTTCTTCTGTCTGCCTCTGGCCTCTTTGCACCTTCCATGACCCCAGACCCATGGGCTGTCAGCTTATATTCTCAGATAGTGTGAGTTTGTACTCTCAATTGTAACATTTAAAAATTTATTTAATGTGCTTTTCTATAGTAAGATAATATGACTACGTGATAAAATGTTTTGGAAAATAGACACAGGATGAAGTAATCATTGCAAATCTGAGTACCATATTTAAACACTATTATCAATTCTTCTAGTAATTTTTCTTGTCATGATTGTTTTCATGTCACACAATTATTTTTGTGTGCTTGATTTTACTTAATATTGTTTTCCATGTTACTGTATAGTTGTGTTAACCAATATTTTTAATAACTTCATAGTATTCCACATAGGTACGTGTCATTATTTTCTTTTAAAGAATTTATTTATTTTTAAAGAGATGAAAGAGAGGGAGAGAAGCACTGAGATGTGGGAGAGATACATTGGTTACCCTTACATGCTCCCATCCTGGGACCCAGCCCACAACTCAGGCTGGGCTGAGCCCACAACTCAGCCCACAACTCAAGGCATGTGCCCTGTTGGGGAATCTAACCCAAGACCCTTTGGCTTGCAGTCCAGCACTCAATCCACTGAGCCACACCAGCCAGGGTGGTATATATCATTGTTTACTTAGCCTCTTCATTATGTAATGAGAAATACTGCTTTAATGAACAGTATAATGAATATTTGAATATTTATAGTTTAGATATTAAAAGCAGTGCAGACTTTTGTATTTACTTTAATATATATTGACAAATTTGTGAAAAGATTGAACCAATACAACGCTGTCAGAAAATATGAGAATACAAGACTTGTAGCCAATTTTGGGTTTGCTTATGAATTAATTAATTAAGCAAATTTAGCTAGAGAAAAATGACCATCTGATGTCTATAGCATTTGAAAGCTCATTTCAACATGATATTTTGAAGGTCTGATACAGAATCAGATGACAGACCATTAATCTTGTCATCCCTGTGCAGAGCTTCCCCTTGCATGGTGGGAAGAATTTTTGCCACTAATAGCAATGCCTCCAGTGCCTCATCTTTCTGCCTTTCCAGGTCTCTGTCCACATTATACCACCTATCTCCTTACATCTGTCATTCTGCACAAAAGAATGAATGCTGTCATATAGCATAAAAAACACCACACATGCCAAATAAGCATGCTAATCAAACAAGGAGAAACTAAAGACAGGAGGGTCAGGAGAAGTTAGAGTCTTCAGGTCACAGACCTGCAGGGATGGCCATAATATAAGGTAGAGGTGGTGCCAAGTCCCCCAGTGGCCAAGGAGAAGAGAAAATCACTAGTTACAGGGGCCCCAGTGTCCATGGGGCAAAGCCAGGGCATATGCTCAGGGGAAGCAGTCTCTCCAGGTACACTGCCTAGAAGAGACTGTTCCATGGTACCAGTGATGAAGCTGCCATAGCCTGTAATGAGTCACATTGTCAGCAGACATAGTCCTCTCTCAGGAGCAGTTTCCTGTAAGTCTCCAATATGTGTATTAATGGCTGAGCCCTATGCAGTGGTCACTGAACCAGTACTTCTCAGGGTCTTGTGCAGAAGAGGACATGCAGTGGGGTTGGAGCCAGTCCAGAGCTTTCAGCTGGTTTAAGTCAATGCAGGAATTAATCCTTTGGGGTATTTGGAGACATGGATGGAAAAGAGTTTCTAAATTATCCATAGGAGGTGAAAAGAAATGGGGACAAGGATACAGGTGAAAGGGTTAGCCCACATCAGTGATTTTCAAAGTGTGGTTCCTGTACCAGCAACATCAGGATCACTGGGAAATTGTTACATATGCAGATTCTCAGTCCTGCCCCAGATCTACTGAGTTAGAAATGCTGCAGTTATGCCCAGCACTCTGTGTTATGGAGGAAGGATCAATGAAATTGAAACCTCATGAGAGCACAGTGGAGTTGAAAGAGCAGTGAACACAGAGACCTGCCATCCAGGTTTCCTCCAAGCTCTGATAGTAATTTGTGGTGTAACCTTGAGTAAGTTGGATTTAGTTGGCTTATATGAAAAATGTATTTATTAACCCCTACTTTTCTACTCTATCATGTTGCCATGAGAAATGAGAAAAGTTTAGCCAAATATAATTTATGTTTAAATTAATCATTTAAAACTACTTAAAATCAAAATGACAAAAATAAAGCTGAATTTTTTAAAAGAAAGAATATACTAGCAGATAATAAATATTTATCAAAAGAATGAGTGGATGAAGTGAATCAATAAAGGTATGAGAAACTGGGTTCCACTTTGAAACATGGAGGTTCCTTTCTCTGTTGCAGGTAGATGACAGTTGTTGGTGACAGTTGTTGGTGATAGTTATGTCTGGGTGAAGTAGCAAGCAAAGCAGGTGATGTGGTGAGGGGTGTGCCTTGAAGAAATGGGTGGGTGGTACTGCCATTCCATTTATGGAGAGAAAGATGAACAGTCTTGGCAGGAAGGGGAAATGCTGCTTTCAATCTTGGAAATGTTGTCTTGAGAGTCCCCGGGTCATCTAGGAGCAGGCATCAAAGAGATGGTAAATTGTCCAGATCTGGAGCTCAGAGAAGGGTCCTGGCTGGAGGTATACATCAGAGCATCATCTGACTGTGGATGGCAAGTGACACTATGGTGTCAGATGACCTCAATCATATCAAGATGAGAAAACACAAGGAACTGTCCCTTGAGCAGTGCTTGTATTGATTGTGATCAGAGGATACTGAGACTATACAAAAGGAAAAAGAGAGAACAGAGAAGGAGGCAGAAGGCCAAAGTTATGTGACAATCTTTGAGAGCAACCCTGGTGTTGATGTTACCTTCCCCACAATTGCCCTGACTGGTCAAGGTACCATGGTGCTCAGCCAGCTAGCCTGAAAATACCCAGCATGGCTCCTTGTGCCTGAGACATGAGACAGAACATTTTCTCAGATGTCAGAGAGCTGTTCTGTGGTTCTGCAGAATATGGCTCTAGAAGGAAAGTGAATTCCAAGGATCTGAAAGTTTCAGACATGGTTCAACATTACAAGGAATTGCCTTGTCTGTAAGAAGCAAGACAACCAGTCTTAATGTTTAAAATGTCTTCTAGTGAGATGTAAGGTAAAGCTCATGGTCACAATAAATACCTGATGACAACAATGGACACCTGTGCTCAGTATGTATAGAAATGTCAGGCCCTGGCATAGTAATTTTATTTAATCCCTGTCAATTACCATTTGAGATAAAAAACTGTCTTCATGTTAAACAAAAAAATTGGGCCAGAGAACTGGGATATTGTTTAAGGTATCACATATACAATGCAGCACAGACATAATTCAGGCAAGTTTCCCTGATTCCTAAACTAGTGTTCTTAAGTAACATGCAATGCTGGAGAGTTTAGGGCCCTGTCAAAGGCATAGAACCACACTCAAGAGTAACATCTGCCAGGAAGAAATAGTGAGAGCTTCCTCTAAGCAAAAGGCAGCTCCATAAAATGCACAAAGGGTGGATCCAGAGAAGCTTGTGTGTATGCAGGCATCTGTGTGTCATGTGAATATCTTTGTGTATCTCTGTGTGTTTGTTTGTGGGTCAATGTGTGTGTGTGTGCCTTGGGGTGTCAGGTAAGAAGGAAGAATTAAGGTTCTACACAAAAAATCATGATAAGGCTAGATGATAAGAAAAATAAACAGATGGAAGCCAGTTGAGAAGTATGGGGTCAGATGCAGAAGCCTAGGAACTCAAGGCTGAAGCCAAGGGCAAAGAAGAACTTCTAAGCCTCCCCTCCATGAGATGTTGACATAAGGTGGGTTACTCCTCAGAATGGCATGAGCAATGTTGAATATAAAGGCTGTGATCATGTTAAGGATATTAAAAAGTCCTTTCTATTTTTTAAAAAGTGACAATTTCACATAAGAATTTCAAGGAAAGTATAGGTCTGTTGCTGAAAAATAAGAGGGCCATTTTGATGGACAACAGAGAGAAAGCAGAACTCCTTACCTCCTGTAATGCTTCTCATTCTTTGTTGAGACATTATACTGAAAAGGGCTGGATGAATATTAAGTTGAAGGTCAAGCTGGTGGAACTTTGTAAAAGGGCTCTGTGTTTTCCTGTGTGAATGCTTATTCCTGGACCCAGAAGAACTTGGGGGAGTTTAAAATTCACTGAGTCACCCTTTCCCTGCACCTTGGACATGGAGAAGACCCAGAGCATTGCCCAAGCAAGAGAAAGCATCATGTTCTTTGTCATCTCGCATCAATGCACTGCCTTCGTATATTCCACATTCACAGCACTCTGGCACTGCAAACATGGAGACCTTTTTCAAAGCATTAGATAATCAGGAATTACTGCAAAAGGACTGGCTTTTCTCTAAACAGCTCTTTCACTGTGAAAAGAATCAAGTGCCCAAGGTTATTTACCTTACATAATTAAGACGTTCTAGAAGTATCGTAGTTTGCCTACTTTGTATGTTCTTGATGTTTAAAAATCCCAGTCAACCTTTGTTGAGAGCTGCCCTGCCTGGTTTCAGGAGCTGTAACCCCACCATGGCTAAGGCTGAGTGAGCGACCTTCGGACCATATACCACTAAGGACACAAAGCTTATCTCCCTGGCAGGGGCGCTGGTTCTGCTTTTTTTTCCATAACTGGCCTCCAATGCTTGATCAGTTAGCCAATGATGGGCAAGATTCCCCAAGGGGGGAACGACCTAAGACAGGCATGACCATGTGGAGGCCCCAGGGAAGGACTTGGGGGGCTACAGCAAGAGGGGGTGATGGACCATCACCCCTTGGCTTTGACAAAGCCTGAGTTCTCATTCTGCCTGTGAGAAGTCTCCTAATCTCTTGGCTGCCTCACTCCCCCGGCCAGACTTAATCCTGAAACAATGACAGAGGGCGGTGCAGCCCTGTGTTGGAAAGGGTGGGTTCCCCAGGTGGTCAGACCTAAGAAAGAATGCATAAAATCCTGTGAAACCTGCTTTGCTAAGAATGCTCTTAATTAAATGATAAAGGCCCGAGCAGGAAATGAGTTTGTTTCCCAAAGTTCTGTAGCCTTTTAGCTAACAGACCCTGACTCAGAATAAGCCCTAGTAGTTCTTTGTATGCCATCCATTGTTTGATCCTTACTGTCTGACAATGATTAATGAGCTTTACCTGTATTCCTGTGCAAAGAAACCCAATAAAAACCTATCAAGGCAAAAATTGGGGTGCTCTGCCCTTGAGAGAGTAGCCATGCCATCCCTTTTCCTCCACAGGACTTGGTAGTCCATGTGAATTTATCTCATATCTCATCCATAATGCCGCAGACACTGCTGGCCAGTATCCGCCTCAAACCTTACCTGCATTCTCTCCTTTCAGCCTTGTAAGTTCTCATCAACTTACTGGAAAGGTAATTTTCCCTTTGGGCTCACTTACAGTAGGCTGGTGACTGCCCTCACCACACCTCTGACTTCCTTAGTGCTGGAGTTCTGCTCATTCATGCACTGATTTAACTACAGATATTCTGAGATAAGAGTCACTGTGCTGTGGTATACCATCAAGTACTTCATGCTTGAAAACCCTAGAGTAGAGGGTGCAATTATTTTTTAATTGATGAACCTGTGTCTCAGCTTTGTCCTTAGTAAGTTTTCACCTAGGGTATCACTTAACTTCGCTGGGTAGTGGGATGGGGAGAAGGTTGTTCCAGGGCTATTGTAAGAATAATAAGTAAGACTTAAGACAATTCATAGTTTTTGGTTATCAGATAAGTCATGGGATGCAACATAACAGCATGGTGACTATATTAATAATACTTATTATATATTTGAAATTTGCTGAGAATACATCTTGAAAGTTCTCATTATAAGAAAAAACTTGTAACTATGTTTGGTGGTGGATGTTAACTAGACATACCATGGTGATCATTTCACAATACATACATATATTGGATCATTATGTTGTACACTGAAACTAATATGTCAATTGTACCTCAATAAATACAAAGAGAGATAATTCATGAGGAATTTTCAAGGACTAAACCTCTGTACAAATTGAGATCCTTAAGCTACTATTGTATCATATTTAGAATAAATAATAATACTTTAGGAAGGAGATGTGCCATTTAGGAGCTCCAGAAAGTGAAGGTGGGAAAATCACAAGCTCCACTCAGAAGCCACATTGAAATCATTCATTGAGTCTCATCAAGATAGTGCAGACTAATGAAGAAGAAACATGTCTTTGTTTTCTGCTAGACTTAAATCCACTTGGTGAGACAAGGTGGTTATTTTCTGATTATTAGAACAAAAATAAATGTCATTTGTTTGTAAAAACAAACTTGTAAAATAAAATATGAGAAAGGGATACCTGAGATAAGCAAGTTATTAACTCTGACCTTCAATGTTTTTCACCTACTCCATATCAACTTCCAGTTACCAGAATGGGACCCAGCATCAGAAAAGCTACATTTACAAACTTTGCAGTTTTCCTAAAGGGCCAGCTCCTCCATGGCCATTCTTTCTAATGTACACAGAAACCAAATTGACTGGATTCACAAGGTCTATTACAAATTTCATCCATCACAGAGCATTAGAAGCAGGCAATTTATTGCATCCAATTTAAAAGTTGTGAAAGAATCCTTCAGGTTTGGGTGCTTTCCATATCTTTTAGGTAAGTTGACATATCCTTTGATTCTAAATAAAATATTTGTAAAATGTTTGGAAGCTTTTGGGACATCAAACAACTCTTAGGCTAGTGCATTTTAATGGTATATATGTAAAAGAATCAATAAAAGAAGGAAAAACATATGGTTAAAATTCCTTTGAGTAACATGAAGTATTTTTGTAGGCATTCTTTTTTTTCCTGAGGGTCTGAACACATCTTTGAGTGCTTATCTTATAAATACTCAAAATAGCCTTTAGATATACAGACATAGCAAAAGAGACAGTTGTACTCTAACATTGTCTCTCCTTGGGCCTGGGAGCCTGGATCCCTAAAAACTCTGGGTTCATCAAGAAAAGTGTGGTGGGAAGGACAGGGACAAGAATTTGTGCAGAGTTGTGAGTAATTTGTGTAGGGAGTTGGTCCAGAGTTCAAGGCTCAAAAGCTTACCAACTCCAAGCAGGTAACATTAGGTTTTTAATTGTGTCCTGAAAATTAAAAATGGAAGGTTGGATGTAGAGAGTAACATGAAAAAAATTGAGCTCTTGCATCCTCAAGGGAATTCAAACTCAACTTTAACAATATGTTGGTCAAAGAAATTAGGCCTGTGGGAAGCACCTGCCTCCAGCTTCACCCCTTGCTTCAGCCTGAATTCATTGGCTACAGATTAGAATATGAGAGGAAGAGCAACTTCCCAAAAGTCAAACAGGTAGAAATAGGTGGTACCCACTGCAAGTCCTGGATCTTTTGGATTGTTTTATATCTGAGTGAAAAGGTTGACAGAAGACCATAGAATAGAAGTGAGAGCACACCTGTGTCAAGTTCACATGACCTTGAACCAATGACATAACCTTGTTAGTGTCAGATTTCTCAGGTGTGGCAGAGGAGTTCTAATGACTACCTCACTGACATGTGAAGATTGAATATTAAGACAACTAGTAATTATTATTGTAAAAATTTATTTTCCTCTCTTAAACACTAATTTAACAAAGAGCTATTGAGTGTCTAGTGTGTGTTCTGCACCAGGGATATGGTGGTAAGGCAATGCAGACAGTATTTTTCCTCTTGCAACCTGGAGTCCAGTGGGAGAGACTGACATCTCTGAAATGACTAAGAAAGTAAGCATAACCATGCATAGAGCCAGAGAGACAGTGAACCTGTGTGTGCAAGGTTCATAGGCTCGCGACTCACGGAGAACTGAGGAGCAAGGAAGGATGACTCAAGGTACTCTGGAACTTATGGGGACAAAGGATGTAATGGGAGCTCCACAAGGATCTGATTTCATGACTTTCCCCAGGAGCATCTGGAGGACGCTTTAGACTGCCTCATCTCTGTTCTCAGCCTCTCTATCCTATGCTTGTGTACTTTCCATCACTCTGGTCATTCAGTCACACCTTGTTCCACAGGACTCCTGTGGACTCATCTCTGATCCCTTCTCTTTGGCTCAGCCATAAGCCCTAATCCAGTTTTTATATTTTTTCTCTCTGGCGCCACATGCCACTGCACAGTCCAGGCCTGTGCCTTTTCTGTCCTAGTCCTTGTCACTGAGACCACATCCGAGATATCATTGCATCATTTCTGATTCTGTCCCCTCCATTCTCCTCACCAGGAAATGGTACCCAGAATCTTGATACTCTCTGCTTGCATGTAACAGAAACTGATCCTGGCTGGTCATATCAAGAAAAAGGATTTGTTGCAAGGCTGTTGGACAATTCAGAAAACCCCTGGGAAGGCCATGGAACAATATTTATGTAATGAACAAAAAAGAATGGAGGTTCAGCTACTTGTTGCCATAAAAGCCAAACTTGTGAAGCAGATGTTGGTGTCAAAGGAAAGAGGTTTTATTCAGGTGCTGTGTGATCTGGGATGATGGACACTCCTGTCTCTTAGCTCATTTCCTCTGCAAGACCAAGACAAAAGCCAGTGTCCAGAGTTCCTCTTCCATTTTAAAGTATAGTCTTCTGGAGCCTGCAGGCAGCTGCTAAGTGGTCATTAGTCCCCATCCAGGTAGCTTAGTTTGTTCTTGGCTGCTGCCCATTTCAGGCTCCTTCCTGGAGCTGGAGCCTGAACAGCCATTGGCCATGTGGCAGCTGGGGTTGCAAGGTAGCATACTCCTGGGAGAGCACCAGGTGGATGAGAGAAAGAGAGTCTCCTTTCTGGAGGCTATGGACCATGTGGTTGCTAAGGCCACATGGCCTATGGAGAGAGCAAGTGGGCCCACCCTCCGAGTGTAGGTCATGAGTCAGTGAGCCAGAGAGCCAGAGAGCCTTCTTTGGTCTCCTGGGTTTATATTAGCTTTGGTGTGTGATAAACCAGGTGTTTTCTCAAAATGACCTATCAACTTCCCAAACTTTCACACGTTTCAGGTGGGTCCACCTCCCGTCCAATTCCTTCTTTCCCCAGGCTAAACTGACAGGCCTCTCTGGTCTAGCACCTCTTCTTGAGCCATTTTGACTTCTGTGGTGCATGTGCCTGTATTCCCCTTGTCCCACCCCAAACCTGGTACAAGAAGGGGAGAGGGAAGGACTTTTCATACACTCAGTGTAAGAACCTCCCCTGGCCTCCGTTTTGGTGGGGGAGGGGAGACTTCCAGGACCTGCAGACAGACTGTCTACTCGTAACATTTAGACAATGGTCAGATGCAAGGAAAGCTAAGCCATAGGTAGGTGACTACCAAAATTATACCTAGAGGTGGCCTGGTGTGATCTCTGTGGCCACAGCTGCTTCACTTGGAGGCCCCACCTGCCCTGCAGACTCAGCAGTGCTGGCCATGCTCACAGGGGCTGAACTCCACTGCTACTGCCCTCAGAAACCCAGACTTACTGGCACTGAGGCAAGTCAGGATAAGGATGCTTGCTTTCCATGCCCACGAAAAGTGAGTGAAAGAGGTTTCTGCTTTAAGAATAGGAAGCAGATGCAGCAAGACTGTCTCAGTCCAACACAGAGAGGAAACAAAAGTTAGGTGCTCTTTTGGGCCAGATTCTGAGTTGGTCCTAGAATAGATAGGATTTAGAAATTGACTAGATGATGAAGAATAAGCAAGAGGAGGAAGAGACTTTTGACTTGGATGATGATGATGGCACTTATTAGATGGGACATACAAAACAGTATAGTCATGAACAAAATAGGTTTGAGATACTTGTGGGATATTAAATGGATTGTTGAATTTATAACATTCTTGGTACATAGTAGATGCTCAATATAGATTTGCCAAATAAATATATTGACCTGAAGGCCATTTGGACGATGGGGACTATAGCTAGTGAATTACCAAGGATTTATGCAGAAAAGATCCAAAAGAAGTTTTCTTCCCACCAATCCCACCAGCATGAATGGGCCTACACAGGCAGACTGCTCAACAGGCCCCTTTGTGTGCTCCAGGCTTTTTTCTAGAGCTCTCTGAGGTCATGGCTCAGCTCTTGGTGCCAAGTGTTGATGTTCCTGTATAGAGACAAGACCCTGGACCTCCATCTGTCTCTCCTTTCCCTATTGAACTATTTTGCCATCACTTTCTTGTATTCTTCCTACTGTGGCTTTCCAAGTTTTCAATGGAATTACAACAATGACTGAAGAGGGACTTCGTGCAGGTTTTTAGGAACAGAGCAGATTGAGGAAGCACTTCATTTCTTTGAGGTTTCCCACTATTTTTTGAAATCATGTTTTATTTTATCCCTTAAAACGGTTTGTTTTAATGTAAAAGCCAAAGGCTTTACATTTATTACCACTGAAGAAAAATTGCACTCAAGAAACATGTGTGTTCTGTAGCTTCACATAATGGACCACTGCTCCAACCCAGTTTCAATGTGAGAAGAATCTGGAAGCCTTTCTGCCATTAGTTCTTCTGTACCCCCCAGGAGGACCAGGTAATTAATATTTTTATTCCTATGTTCTATGATGCCTCCATCCATGATGGTCCTGGTGGATTTATGTTTATGAGCTTGTTGAATTTAGGGCCAAAGAGGCAGACCTTTGTGACCACAAATATCATAACTTCATGGGATCTTAGTGGTGTTCTGATCTAGGGAATGAAAGATACATGTACTCTGATCTTCTATACCCAGAGCAGATGAACTTTTACTATTATGGACCCCTTATTTTAGAGTCTCGGAACCATTCTCAGTACACCATTCTAGGGAGCTATGACCATGTGCACAGTGTTGAAATGGGAATTAAAACCTACTTGTCATCCTTTAGATCAGGGATGTCAAACTCATTTTCCCTGGGGACCACATCAACCTCGAGGTTGCCTTCCAAGGGCTGAATGTAATTTGAGGACTGTATAAATGTTATTATTCCTTAACAGTTAAGTGAGAACTCAGCACTGCTGCTGGGTAGAAACAAGGTGGAGGGCCAGATTCAGCCTGCAGGCCTTGTGCTGGCCATCTGTGCTCTAGATGGTCAGACCTCTCCATTTTATTGAGAGGGATATTGAGGTCCAGGGAAGATGGGATTTACAGGGGTTTCTTATAGCAGGGCCTGGACTAAACCCTAATCTCCTGATATACAATCTAATCCTCTTTGAAATGTGTACCGCAAAAGAGGGGCCAGGACTTGTAAGACTTGGGGCAGGGATCAGTCTTTATTCCCTGTCAATTCCCCCATGGGCCTTTAATACAGTCCTTTACAATTCAAACTGAAGTGAGTCAAATCTCACTAATGATCTGAAGATGTGAACAAACCATGAATTGCCTAATAAACTGAAAGAATAATATTTTGCTCATTTAAGGGAAAGGGGGTGAGGCTTCCTACTACTTTATGATAATTGATAAAGTTACCAAACAGAAAAGGGGTTCTGCTGCCCACCTCCACCCTCTAGTCAAATTTCAAAGGCAGAGGTTTGGTGAAAAAAGAAAGAGGTAGTTTATACAAAAGCTACACAATTTGGAAGAATCACAGGCTTCTGCCACAGAGCCCATCCCCTCCATAATACCCAGAGAAACACCCTGCCACCGTCTACCAGAGGAGTCCAAGGCTGTGCCTGCAGTTCTTTCTCCCATTTAAAAATACTGTCCTTTGGGAAACCACAGGTAGTTGCTGTACAATCATTCAAGCTGCTCGGTTTCTTTTCCCATCACTGTCAGGCCTTAGACTCCCTCCATTCTGGAGTCTGTGCATATAGCCAGAAACCAGCTGTCACTGCTGCTGCTTGCTTCGGGGACTTGGGGCCTGCTGTCTGGCCATGCAGCTTCAAGCACCCACTGTTCTGCAAGTGCTCCAGCTCATATATCCATGCTGTAGATCCCAGAGGAAGAGAAGCCTGTATTCCAGGACTATCTGCTTGGTGGCAGAAGATGCCACAGCATCCTGAGGATCACTGCCAGGGTATGTGACCATGGGGCACAGCCCAGTATGCATGACTTGACGATGGTGTGAGCTATCCCCAACATGGTGAGCAAAGGGGAAAAAAAAGGCATATTTCTCTTTCCCCTCCATTTAAATCTCTCAGCCCAAACGTCCGTGCACTCCAGAAGCGTCCAGTGACCCCAGCTATTCCTACCTTTTTCCCAGGCTAGACTGGCAGGTCAGTGCCTCCCTCTGCTATCATGTACCAGAAGGAAATAAAAAGACTTTTCCCTTTCTCCAAACATTTAACTAGCCTCATGTATGCTCTGTGCAGGGCCTCCTCCTTTTCCCAGGGGTAGGAAAATCTGCCATTGAGTGCCACTCTAGCTTGTTTACCATTGCCTTCGGCCGCTTCTTCCTATGGCCCTTCCTTTCTGCTCAGTGAACTGGTCTTGTCTACCTGTATCAATAATGCTTATCAAGACCTTTCATTTCTTTATCCTGATAGAGGACTCAAGACTTGGAAAATTTTAGCTTAAGGTAAAAAGCTGTAAGTCTCAATTAATGTGTATGTTAAGCTTTTGTTTCAGAAACTACAGATAAGGCCCATCCGGGCTCCTGGGGAAAACAGCTGACCTCCTGGGGCACTGGCTAGAGATTACTGCCTGTGGACAAATTGGCCACATCTGGGCCTTTTGTGTAACCACCCTTCACCTTGGGAACAGCTAACTGCCAAGAGCAGGAATGTTGCAGCTTCTGAATCTCAAAGTCCTTACCACACCTTGTTTGTCTTCCCCCACCCCCTCATAAAATATCTGGCTAGAAAAGAGAAGGGAAGATGGTTTGTTATGATATGAACCCATCATCTTCTTGGATCACCGGCCATCTGAATAAAGAGCCAATAAAAGATTCAATCACTGTCATTGCTTATTGGATTTGGTAGTGACAGGCAGCCCGAACGCCCGTGTCTTTTCTGGTTACAATCCTAGATAAGATCTAGACAAGTTTCCAGAGGTGAGCCTCAGTGTGGCAATGAAGAATAGTGGAAAGAACATTGGTTTCAGAGAAAGTCATATCTGGTTTGCATGCCTACTCAGTTACAAGTTAAGTGATCTTGGACAAGTTACTTAGGTACTCTCTGAGCTCTCTGAGCTCAATATTCACTACCTATAAAATTTGAGTGATATATAACTTAGATAAATCATGTGGATATTTAATGAAATAATATTTGAAATGCCTGGAACATAAAGGGAGTTTGACTAAATAGAGTTTATGGTTGTCTTGTTGCATTTTCAAGAGAAATTGTTTTCCTAGGACAATGGGCATAATTCTAAAAAAGATCACTTAACTCACAAATGACAATGGAGAATATAGACTGGCTAGGGATACTGCTGCAAGCCAAAATGAGCTGTATTTTTGAAAATTGAAATAGTCAGTGAGGAGAAAAATGTATGAAACAAATGTGCAATAATGTGGAAAATGTATGTTGGTGGAAGGAGACAACTTTGGGTGTTGAACACACAATGCAATATACAGACAATGTATTGTAAAATTGTATATTTAAAACCTATATAATTTTATTAACCAGTGTCACCCCAATAAATTTAATAAAATTTTAAAAAACAGAGAAGCACACTTAGAGCAGCAACAAAAAAATGTGGGAAACAGAGAGAAGGTTAACTTGGAAATAAATGTGGAAAGTAACACCATCAAGAAGACAGGGCAATCACAATGGGCCCCAGCTGCTTGCTTTCACCTATCAGAAGTGTAGCATCTGATTTATGCAGAGCCCAGCTAGGTCTCTAGGCTCTGTTAAGGTGATGAAGAGAGGCCTCTTGATCTTTTCAATGTATATAGTGAGGTGCACAGTAAGGGGGGAAGAAAATTAGCCTCAGGGACTGAGGGCCATGTGTCAGAGGGCCAAACTGTGGCTTAGAGCAGTTATGGGCTAGCTCCCCAGGCCAGAAAAGTCTCTTAGGAGGCATGCTGTCATTTACACTTGCTGACATTTTCTTCTCTGAGTTTAATAAATTCTCAGTGAAAAGGCTAATCATATTTGTGGTCTGCTATCAAGAAGAAGTAGAAAAATGTCCTATATGCAGTAGGGGATAAGAGATAAGGGGTCAGCAGCAGAAGTTAGATGAAGATCCCAAGGAGAAGAAAGATTCAGGATTCAGGGGATTCAGCAGGGTGACTCTTCATAGATGTTTTCAGCAATATTTCTTATGCTGGAGCACATCTTCCTTGAACTGTTGGGAGTGTGGGGCTTGGATTTTAAAGAAGAGAAGAGGCTATTCCCTCTCAGTTTCTCTCAGCATTTGCTTCTCCCAGCACTGTGGTGTATATATGTACTTCAGCTCATCACTTTTTTCTATTATTTTATCCAGAAGTATTAAATTCTTTTTGTTTATTTCACTTGTTGAAATATCACTGACATAGTTCTTTTTGAATAAATATACATCCAATTCATCATTTTAGTGAGCTGGTTAGTATTGTATCCTATAAATACATAATGCATTATTCACAAGTATTTTTTACAAGCTTCTAGTTTTCTAGAAGTGGAGTAATATGTTAAAAGAAATGGAGATTTTAAGGCCCATTATGGATATTTCAGGTTATTGTCCAGGAGATTATATCAACTTATATCTCTGCTATCAGGATTTAAGACTATCTTAATATACCTTCACCTAATATTTTGTTAATTTTATTATTGAAAATGTTGTCTTTTTGGTCTTAGAGGAAGCTTTTAGTACAAAGTCCAAAATGAAGCAATGGAGACTCATCTGAAAAGGAAAAATGTTACTAATTCAAATGATAAGCATTTCCAATGCTCATATATGAGACAATTCATTTCCACATATCAGTAACAAAAAGTAGAGATCTGAAATGTCAAAGCTTCAGAGTATATAAGAAACAGATTTTGTGGGTGTCATTCAGTTCCAGTGGAAAGTCATGCTTTATTTCTCATCTGTATTCATAGCATCTTTTGCCAATTGGAAATGAGCTACAAATATTCAATTAAAATGCATTTTGGCAGTATTTTTTTGTTAGGCATGCTCCAAGTATTTACTTCTGACTATATTCTTATTTTTAAAACATTTTGATATTTATATCTATATACATGTTAGTTTTGCAACCACAACTAGACAAAATGTTTGCATTTTTCACTTTTACAAGCTGCATTGAGATAGTCGTCAAACTTAGTGCATGATGAAGGAATACAGAGTGCAAGTGGTATGTATATGTATATTTGTGATGGAGGCACAGGGAAAGAGAAGGCCAAGAAAAAGATCTGGGATGCTCAGCAACCCCTCTGGAACCACATCCCATGATGAGAACCTGGATTTAGGGTGTGGTCATTGCACCCTCAGGGTACTGATTGAGGTTGACAAAATCCCTGTATTATTCCAAAGTTAGACAAGTGGTATTCTTCTGACATTAGAGTTTGGTAAAGACAGTGGCCTGCAACCAAAGCCCTCAGCTGGAGGTTGAAGGGGTCCTGATTATACCATCTGCTGATTTTCAGCTTAAGTTCTTTCCCTTCCCAGCTGTTGCCTCTCCCTCTAGTGGGTACAATTCCTTTTTCTTGTGCCTCATCCAGGAGACACTAATGGAATCTGTCAGTGATGAGCCAGAAAAGATGGGACTGACCCCATTCTTCTCAGGCACCTGCTTTATTCTGACGCACTTCCAGCATCCTACTGTACTGCAACCCTGTGAGTTGTGCCTAAGGGGGAACATAGCCCTTCTGGTCATAATTATCCTGCATTTCACCAATGAGGAGCTGGGAGCTCAGAGAACACTATCTGTGGTCAGACAGACCCTCTTTCCTGATGTTGAGCTCCCTTGCCTATCCTTAGGTTCTGGTTTTACTTGTCTCCTGAACTTCCCCCATGTTCACTGCTGTGACAGATGAATGAGATCTCAGTACTCTGAAAGAATTACACAAAGATTCAGAAATACCAGCCTCAGGCAAGTTTGCAGAATCTGAACATAATCTGTGTTTTGAAGACAGTTTTGGTGGAAGATGTCAATCAGAGCATCACCCTTCCTGTGGTCTAGGTTGGTTAAGTCATATCTGTCCCATCTCTTTTAATTTTTCCCATAGGAAAAATGGTTTCTGGCTTTCATCCCTGTAGTCAGCTGGATACCAAAAATAAAAAATGGCTCTACCAAGCAGCAAGTATTGATGTGTTCTCATCAGGCCTTGACTACCACCTGGAAGGCTTATCCCTGGCAAAGTGACTCCTCAAGTCAGCCCCAAATTCTTCTTTCATTGGGAGAGTATCTTGTAGATAAGAGTTCAGCAGAAAACAAAATGAGCACACTTTGTTCTGTTTGCAGTGGAAGCTCAATGTATCCTTATTTCAGAGTACCTTGGAGCACGTTGTTACTTCAGATCTCTCAGAGCCCTGGATTCTGGAATGAAGTTGTCCTAAAAATCTACCAGTCTCAATATCCTCCACCTTCCTCACCTTTTCCTCTGCCTCAGGATGGCTCAAGGATTCCTTGACCATGCTGGCCTACTCAGTGTATGCCATGAGCAGGATCTTATGTATCCTTCTTCAGTTATCCAAAGTACCCAGCATTCCCCTCAGGACACCTCCTCTTTTTTCCTTCTTGCTGTGACCCTCACCTTGCCCATTCCCCATCAAGAGTGGTGCATTAGTAGGAGAAACTGAACAGATCTTTCTGCAGACAGATAGATCTAGATAATGTACTGTTATAGGAATATATTGCATGAACCCTAACCACTCACAAAATACCTTTCGTTCAGGTGTTAATAAAACCAGGGCACCATATTTGTTTAAGATACAATTATGTCACTTTTCATTCTCACAACAAACTCTTTATGATACCACATCAGGTAATGTGGCAGGCAGAATGATACTCCCCCACCCCAAAGATGTCTTGTCCTAATCCTTGGAAACTGTTAATATATTATCTTCATGGCAAAGGGATGTAGCTGGTGTGATTAAGGATGGTGAAATGGGTATTATTTGGGTTTTCTAGGTGGACCTAAGGTCATCACATGGATCTTAAAATGGGTAAAGTTCCTGCTGTGGTCAGAGAGAGGTGATGATGGGAGCAGGGTCAGGGGAACAGGGTCAAAAGTGAAACACTACAAACTTTGAACTCTAGAAATAGAAAAATAGACCTGAACAAGAAGATAGATCTTTCCCTAGAGCCTCCAGAAAGAACACAGCCCTGTTGACATTTTAATTTGAAACCAGTGGGAGCCATGCCACATTTCCAGTCTATAGAAATGTAAGATCACACATTTGTATCGTTTTAAGCCACCCAGCCTGTGGTAGTCTTGTACAGCAGCCATAGAAATAGAATACAGGTAAGCTGGAACCAAGTGTCATCTTCCTGATCAGACTGGTCTACCACATGTGAAAGTTGTACCTCTGTTTGCTGCAGAGTTGTGTGTCTTCTAACTTATTTCCTTTTTGGATTCTAAAACTCATGGCATGCAGCCATCTTTCAATTTGCCTTCAAACCCTGGCAGGTCAGTGGATTTTTTTAAATGGCCCATGTCCAGTAAAGAGAGGATCTTTTTTTCTTTCCTCATTTGATTAGACAGTGACAATACAATACAGGTTGTATGAAAATTGCTTCTTTATCTTACTCCAGGAGTTAAAGTCTTCTTTTATTTTGAAGAAACAAAGCAAAATAGGAATATAATTTCAGAATTGTATATCCTAATACTGGTTTATATAACATTGCTCAAGAGATATATTAACTAATATTGAAAAACTCACTCTGCTACTCACCCTCCTGCACCATTTTCCTCCTTTTTTTCTGTTTTTGTTGCTCGGAAGGTTGACTGAGCTTTTAGAAACACAACTAGAGCCTCTCAAAATGAATTTAAAATGCACTACCTAACTTGAAATTTAGGGACATCATTTGACATGTATCTTCCCATATGAGAAAATCTGGCTGTTTTCTATCTGGCACTATTTGTAATAGGTGTACAGGAAAACAGAAATTTAATGTGTATAGATTCCTTGCACAGCCTCTCCAGCAGGGAAAACTGCACATAAATGGAAAGAAATCATCCTTCCAGAGGACATTGGTCTTAAGAAGGTCTCTTGTTACTAGATGTGATTTGTGCTTTCTAATGGGGTTAGTATTCTAATCTCCCACTTATATGAGTGGCTGCAGAGATGCCCTTTCTCTTTCCAAACCCAGCTTGTCCTGAAGTAATTGTTTATTCTGTCATGTCTCTTTCACTCAGCAAGTTCCTTAATTTCTCTCCTAATACAATTAAAATATTTAGCATTGTGCTGATACATAATGTGTTTAATAAGTGTTAGATATTATTGTAGTTATTGCTATAAAGCTATTATTATAATTAGCTTATATGGAGAACTTGTAGAAAACATATTAGGTATAGAATGTTCTCATCAAATTTATGTAGGGGGAATCCAAATTTTCTTTTAAATTTTGTTCCATTACAAGAGACGTATTCATATCAGAATATTTCCCCCAAAATTTTGAATTGAAAATAAATTTTAAAGACAAATATTAAATTTTATACTTCACAACTGTCAGTAAGATTACTCATCATGTCCTATAATTACACTATATTTTAGAACTTATTTAATCCTGCAGACAAAAGTTCATTTAACTATATAACGTCATACACACACACACACACACATATATATATATACACACACAAACACAGTGGTACCTTGGTACTTGTTATTAATTCGTTCTGGAATTCATGATGAGTCCCAACACTGAGGAGTACTGAACAAATTTTTCCCATTAAAAATTTTCTATTGTGAGGTGGCATCATGACTCATACAAGTTCTAGCAAGTGTGATGAGTCCCAAGCAAGTGCCAAATGCTGAAATATTTTTATCATATCATAATGCGAAGAGTACCAGATCGACAGGGTCTAAAGCCAATGAGTACCAAAGTATGACTGTATGTGTGTGTATATATATATACATAAATATATATGCACATACATGTATATATACTATATGCATGTATATAGTATATATACACCCTTGAACCATTAAAACTCCTTATTAATTTCTTTATTGCATTGATGTATATACTAAATTGACACTTTTAATTCCTTATATATGCCTACTTTCTTTTATTTTCTTTTTGTCTTAGTTTTTTCTTTAAATTGTCTAATTGTTGTTCAAGTACAGTTGTCTGCAAATACCCCTACCACTCCCCCCTACCCCAGCCAAACCCACCACCTTCCCCGGATTCCACCCCCGCCTTGGCTTTGTCCATGACTCCTTTATAGTTGTTCCTGAAAACATGTCCCCTCTTACCCTCCATTATCCTCTCCCACCTCCCCTCTGGTTACTGTCAGATTGTTCTTTTTTTTTTATTTTAATCATTATTCAAGTACAGTTTCTATCCTTTACTCACATTCCAGCCTACCCACCCATTCCTCCCCTCCTCCCTCCCATTTCCAACCCCCCTAGTTTTTGTCCATGTGTCCTTTATATTTGTTCCTGTAAACCCTTCCCATTCACCCCTGAAATTCCCCTGAAATTACCTCCCCTCTCCCCTCTGGTCACTGTCAGCCTGTCTGCTATTTCAGTATCTTTGGCTATATTTTGCTTGTTTCTTTGTTTTGTTGTTTAGGTTCCTGTTAAAAGTGAGATCATATGGTATTTCTCTTTCACTGCCTGGTTTATTTAACATAGCATAATGCTCTCCAGTGCCATCCATGCTATTGCAAAGAGTAGGACCTCCTTCTTTCTTTCTGCTGTGTAGCATTCCATTGTGTAAATGTACCACAGTTTTTTTATCCATTCACTCACTGGTGGGCATTTAGGTCAGTTCTAGCATATGGTTATTATACATTGTGCTGGTATGAACACTAGGGAGCAAAGGTTGTTTTGAATTGGTGTTTCAAGGTTCTTAGAATATAATTGCAGCAGTGGAATTGCCAGGTTAAAAAACGGTTCCATTTTTAGTTTTCTGAGGAAGTTCCATACTGTTTTCCACAGTGGTTGCACCAGTTGGCATTCCCACCAACAATGCACTAGGGTTCCGTTTTCTCCACATCCTGTCCAACATGTGTTGTTTGTTGCTTTGTTTATGATGGTCATTCTGACTGGTGTGAAGTGGTATTTCATTCTGGTTTTAATTTGCATCTGTGTGGCTAGTGATGCTGAGCACCTTTTCATATGTCTCTGGAGAATGTCCTCCTTGGGAAGTGTCTGTTCAAGTCCTTTGCCCATTTTTTAATTGGGTTGCTTGCCTTCTTAGAGTGGAATCATGTGAGTTTTTACATATTTTGGAGATCAAACCCTTGTCTGAGGTATCATTGGCAAATATGTTTTAACATACCATTGGTTCTCTTTTTATTTTAATGCTGTTTTCTTTAACTTTGCAGAAGCTTTTTATTTTGATGAGATCACATTTGTTTATTCTTTCCTTTATGTCCCTTGCTCCAGGGGACATATCAGTGAAAATGTTGCTGCACAAAATATCTGAGATTTTCCTGGCTATGTTCTCCTGAAGGACTTTTATGGTGTCACAACTTATATATAAGTCTTTTATCCACCTTCAATTTATTTTGGTGTATGTTGTAAGTTGGTGATTAAGTTTCATTTTATTGCATGTCGCTGTTGATCTCTCCTAACACCATTTGTTGAAGAGGCTATTTTCTCTCCATTGTATGCTTTTTCCCCCTTTGTCAAAGTTTAATTGACCATAGGGTCTTGGGTTTATTTCTGGGCTCTCCATTTTGTTCCACTGGCCTATGTGTCTGTTCTTACACTACTACAAGGCTGTTTTGATTACAGTGGCCTTGTAATACAGTTTGATATCAGGTATTGTGATCCCTCCTACTTTGTTCTTCTTTAGCAAAATTGTTACAGCTATTCATGGTTATTTATGGCTCCACATAAATTTTTGAAGTGTTTGTTCTGTATCTGTGAAATATGCCATTGGTACTTTAGTAGGTATTGCATTGAAAGTATAAATTGCTTTGGAAATTATGGACATTTTGATGAGGTTAATTCTTCTGATACATGAACATGGTATATGTTTCCATTTGTCTCTCTCTCTGTTAGTTACTTTCTTCAGTGTTGTGTAGTTTTCTGAGTATAGAGCTTTTACCTCCTTGGTTAGGTTTCGTCCTAGGTATTTATTTTTCTTGTTATTATCTCAAATGAGATTTTTCCCTGATTTTGGCTTCTGATATTTCATTGTTGGTATACAAAAATGCCTTTGATTTCTGGATATTGACTTTGTATCCTGTTCTTTTGCCAAATTCATCTATTTGGTTGAGCACATTTTTTGTGGAATCTATAGGATTTTCTATGTCCACTATCATGTCATCTACAAAAAATGATATATTTGTTTCCTCTTTTCCATCTTGGATGCCTTTTATATCTTTTTCTCATGTGATTGCTCTGGCTAGGACTTCCAGTACTATGTTGAATAGATGTGGTGAAAGTGGACAACCTTGTCTTGTTCCTGATCTTAGTGGGAAAGTTCTAAGTTTTTGCTTATTGAATATGATGTTGGCTGTAGGTTTCTCATATATGACTTTTTTAAAGGTGGAGAATGCTCCCTCTATTCCCACTTTGCTGAGTGTTTTAATCATAAATGGGTGCTGTACCTTACCAAATGCTTTTTCTACATCCACTGATATGATCAAGTGATTTTTGTCTTTTTTTTATGTGATGTATTATGTTTATTGATTTGCGAATATTGTACCATCCTTGCACCTCTGGGATGAATCCCACTTGGTCATGGTGTATGATCTTTTTAATGTGTTGCTGGATGTGGTTTGCCAATATTTTGTTGAGGATTTTAGCATCTGTGTTCATCAGCGATATTGGTCTGAAGTTTTCCTACGTTGTGTCTTTATTTGCTTTTGAGATTAGGATAATTCTGGCTTCATAAAAAGAGTTTGGAAGTCTTCCATCTTCTTGGATTTTTTGGAATACTCTATGAAGGATATGGGTTAGCTTTTCCTTAAATGCTTTGTAAATTTTTCATGTAAAACCATCTGGTCCAGGGCTCTTGTGTGTTGGGAGTTTTTAGGTTACTGCTTCAATTTTGTCAGCTGTTATTGTTCGGTTCAGGATTTCTGCTTCTTCTTCATTCAGTTTTGAAAGATTATGCATTTTTTATTTTTTATTTTAATAGTTGTTCAAGTACAGTTTTCTGTCTTTTACTCCCATCCCAGCCTGGCCCCCAGGCTTTGCCACCTCCCTCCAATTTCTACCCACACCTAGTTTTTGTCCATGTGTCCTTCATACTATTTTTTTCTAGAAATTTTTCTATTTCACCTAGGTTTTCAAATTTCTTCGCATACAGTTCTTCATAGTAATTTCTTACAATCCTTTGAATTTCTGTGGTATCAGTTGTAATCTCTCCTCTTCATTTCTTTTTCTTTTTTTAAAATTTTTTAATTTTAGTTTATTCAGTACAGTTTCTATCTTTTATTCCAATTCCAGCTCACCCACCCATTCCTCCCCTCCTCCCTCCCCTTTCCAACCCCCCTAGTTATGCCCCAAATCTCTACAGTCAATTAATATTTGACAAAGGGGGCAGCAACATAAAATGGAGTAACAATAGCCTCTTCAACAAATGGTGTTGGGAGAACTGGACAGCTACATGCAAAAAAATGAAACTCCAGCACCAACTTACACCATACACAAAAATAAATTCGAGGTGGATAAAAGACTTAAATATAAACCATGAAACAATCAAAGTCCTAGAGGAGAACATAGATAGGAATATCTCAGATATTTCACGCAGAAACTTTTTTGCCGACATGTCCCCTAGAGCAAGGGACATAAAGGAAAGAATAAACAAATGGGAAATCATCAAAATAAAAAGCTTCTGCATGGCTAAAGAAGACAGTATTAAAATAAAAAGAGAACCAACTGTATGGGAAAACATATTTGCCAATGATACCTCAGACAAGGGTTTAATCTCCAAAATATATAAAGAACTTACACGACT
>CM052542.1:94328492-94354905 GCA_028533065.1 Trachops cirrhosus | reverse complement strand
TTCTGCTCTGATCTTGGTTATTTCCTTCCTTCTACTTGCTCTGGGCTGTCTTCATTGTTGTTCCTCCATTTCTTGTTGGCATAGGGTTAAGTTTTTTATTTGAAATATTTCTATCTTTTTTAGGTAGGCCTGTATCATTATGGACTTCTATCTCAGCTCTTCCTTGGCTGTGTCCCATATGGTTTGGGTTGTTGTGAGTTCATTTTCATTTATTTCCAGAAACTTTTTGATTTCTTCCTTGATCTCCTTATTGACCCATTCATTGATTAATAGAATGTAATTCAATCTCTATGAGTTTGAGTGTTTTTGACTTTTTCCCTTGAGGTTGGTTTCTAGTTTCAGTCCCTTGTGGTAAGAGAAAATGCATGACATGTTTTAAACTTTCCTGCATTTGTTGAGGCTTGTTGTGTTTCCTATCTTTTTGTCTATCTTTGAAAATGTTCCATGTGCATTTGAAGGGAATGTGTATTTTGCTTCTTTGGGATGGGGGTTCTATATATATGATTTAAGTCCATTTGATCTGGAGATTGTTCAATGCCACAATCTCTTTGATTATATTTTGTTTGGAAAATCTTTCTGTTTTGGCAGTGGGGTGTTAAAATCCCCTACTTCAATTGTGTTGCTGTCAATATCTTTCTTCATGTCCTCCAAGAGTTTCTTTATGTATTTGGGTACTTCTATATTGGGTGCATATATATTTACAATGTTTATGTCTTCTAGGTAGATTTTTCAATTGAATATTATGAAGTGAATATTATGAACTTCCAGGTCTCTTTTTATGGCCCTCTTTTTGAAGCCTATTTTGTCTGATATGAGTGTTTCTACACTAGGTTTTTTTTTCTGTCCGTTTGCTGGCAAGACTTGTTTCTAGCCCTTTACTTTCAGTCTGCATAGGTTTTTTGTTCTGAGGCAAGTATCTTGTAGGCAGCATATGCATGGGTCATGATATGTTATAAATTCAACTATTCTAAGTCTTTTGATTGGAGCATTTAATCCATTTATGTTTAAGGATATTATTGATTGGTACTTATTCTTTGCCAATTTTTCATGCCCACATTCCTCTTTCTCTCACTTTTGGTTTTCATCATCTTAAAGCAGTCCCTTTAGCATGTGTGGGAGAGCTGGTTTGAAGGAGATGTATTCTTTGAGGCTTTTTTTTTTGTCTGGGAAACTGCTTAATTGGCCTTCCCTTTTATTTGAAAGCCCAGCTAGATGGAGTAGTCTTGATTATAGGCTTTTGTTTTTCATTTATTGGAATATTCCTTGCCATTCTTGTTTGGCTTGGAGTGTTTCCATTGAGAAGTTAGCTGCTGCTCTTACTGGGGCTCCCTTATATGTTACTTCCTGTTTCTCCCTTGCTGCCTTTAAGATCTCTCTTTGTCTTTGAATTTTCCCATTTTAAATATGATGTGTCTTCAAGTGGGCCTCTTTGGATTCCTCTTGATTGTGACTCTCTGTGTTTCCTGGATTTGTTTGACTTTTTCTCTCATCAAATTAGGGAAGTTTTCCATCATTTTTGTTTTATTTTATTTTATTATTTTATTTTAATTAATGTTCAAGTACAGTTTTCTGAATTTTACCCCCTGCCCAGCCCACTGCCCTAGTCCCCCCCACCTCCCTCCCATTTCCACCACCTTGTTTTTGTCCATGTGTCCTTTATACTTGTTCCTGCAAACCCTTCCCCTTTTCCCTGAATTTCCCTCCCCACTACCCTCTGGTCACTGTCAGCCTGTTCTCTATTTCAGTGTCTTTGGTTGTATTTTGTTTGTTTTGTTGTTTAGGTTCCTGTTAAAGGTAAGATCATATAGCATTTGTCTCTCACCACCTGGTTTATTTTCATCAGCATAATGCTTTCCAGTTCCATCCATGCTGTTGCAAATGGTAGGAGCTCCTTCTTTCTTTCTGTTGCATAGAATTTCATTGTGTAAATGTACCATAGTTTTTTGATCCTTTCATTTACTGATGGGCACCTAGGTTGCTGCCAGCAGTTGTCTATTGTAAATTATGCTGCTATGAACGTTGTGGTGTGTAGGTTCTTTTGGATTGGTGTTTCAGGGTTCTCAGAATATAGTCCCAGCAGTGGAATGGCTGGGTCAAAAAGCAGATCCATTTTTAGTATTCTGAGGAAGTTCCATACTGTTTTCCATAGTGGTTGTACCAGTCTGCAATCTCACCAACAGTGCACTAGCGTTTCCTTTTCTCCACAACTCCTCCAACACTTGCTTGTTGCTTTGTTTACACTGGCCATTCTGACTGCTATAAAGTGGTATCTCATTGTGTTTTTAATTTGCATCTCTGTGTTAGCTGGTGATACTGAGAATCTTTGCACGTGTCTCTGGATTCTCTGTGTGTCCTCCTTGGAGAAGTGTCTGTTCAAGTCCTTTGCCCATTTTTTAATTGGGTTGCTTGTCTCCCTGGAGTGGAGTCATGTGAGTTCTTTATATATTTTGGAGATTAAACCCTTGTCTGAGGTATCATTGGCAAATATGTTTTCCCATATGGTTGTTTCTCTTTTTATTTTAATATTGTTTTCTTTAGCTGTGCAGAAGCTTTTTATTTTGATGAGATCCCATTTATTTATTCTATCCATTATGTCCCCTGCTCTAGGGGACATATCAGTAAAAATGTTGCTGCATGAAATATCTGAGATTTTCTTGGCTATGTTCTCCTGAAGGACTGTTATGGTGTCACAACTTATATTTAAATGTTTTATCCACCTTGAATTTATTTTTGTGTATGGTGTAAGTTGGTGCTCAATTCTCACTTTTTTGCATGTAGCTCTCTACCTATCCCAACACCATTTTTTGAGGAGGCTATTTTCACCCTATTTTATGTTGCTGCCCCCATTGTCAAATATTAATGGACTGTAGAGACTTGGGTTTATTTCTGGGCTTTCTGTTCTGTTCCATTTGTCTACCTGCCTGTTTTTATGCCAGTACCAGGCTGTTTTGATTACAATGCCCTTGTAATACAGTTTAGTATCAGGTATTGTGATCTCTTTTACTTTGTTCTTCTTTGGCAAAACTGCAGCAGTTATCTGGTGCCATTTATGGTTCCATATAAATTTTTAAAGTGTTTATTCTATGACTGTGAAATATACCATTAGTACTTTAATCGGTATTGAATTGAATCTGTAAATTCTTTTGGGTGGTATGGACATTTTGATGATGTTAATTCTTCTAATCCATGAACACAGTATGTGTTTCCATTTATTTGTGTCTTTCTTGATTTCTTTCTTCAGAGTTGTGTAGTTTTCTGAGTACAGATCTTTTGCATCCTTGGTTAGGTTTATTCCTAGGTATTTTATTTTTCTTGTTGCTATGTCAAATGGGATTTTTTTTGTTGATTTCTGCATCTGACGTTTCATTGTTGGTATACAAAAATGGCTTTGATTTCTGGATATTGACTTTGTATCCCGCTGTTTGTCAAATTCATTTATTAAGTTGAGCAGTTTTTTTTTTGGCAGATTCTATAGGATTTTCTATGTCCACTATCATGTTATCTGCAAATAATGACAGTTTTCTTTCCTCCTTTCTGATTTGGATGCCTTTTATTTCCTTTTCTTCTCTGATCGCTGTGGCTAAAAGTTCCAATATTATGTTGAATAGAAGTGGTGAAAGTGGACAACCTTGTCTTGTTCCTGATCTTAGTGGAAAAGATTTTAGTTTTTGCCCATTGAGTATGATGTTGGCTGTAGGTCTCTCATATATGGCTTTTTTTAAGTTGAGAAATGCTCCCTCTATTCCCACTTTGCTGAGTATTTTGATCTTAAATTGGTGCTGTACCTTATCAAATGCTTTTTGCGCATCTATTGACATGATCATATGATTTTTATTTTTCCTTTTGTTTATGTGATGTATTGCATTTATTGATTTATGAATATTGTTCCATCTTTGCATCCCAGAAATGAATCCCACTTGGTCCTGGTGTATGATCTGTTTAATGTGTTGCTGGATGTGGTTTGCCAATATTTTGTTGACGATTTTAGCATCTGTGTTCATCAGCGATATTGGTCTGAAGTTTTCTTTTGTTGTTGTGTCTTTATTTGCTTTTGGGATTAGGATAATTCTGGCTTCATAAAAATAGTTTGGGAGTCTTCCATCTTCTTGGATTTTTTGGAATAGTCTGTGAAGGATAAGGGTTAGCTCTTCCTTAAATGCTTTGTAGAAATCTCCTGTGAAAGCATCCAGTCCAGGGCTTTTGTGTGTCATGAGTTTTTTCATTACTGTTTCAATTTTGTCTGCTGTTATTGGTCTGTTTAGCTTGCTACTTCTTCTTCATTGAGTTTTGGAAGATTATATTTTTGTAGAAATTTGTCTATTTCACCCAGGTTTTCAATTTTCTTGACATACAGTTCTTCATAACAATTTCTTACAACCCTTTGAATTTCTGTGGTATGTTGTAATCTCTCCTCTTTCATTTCTGATCGTGCATGTGTATTTACAATGTTTATGTGTTCTTGGCAGATTTGTCCCTTGAGCATTATTAAGTGATCTTCTGGGTGTCTCTTTATGGCCCTTTTTTTGAAGTCTGTTTTGTCTGATATGAGTATTGCTACTCCGGCTCTTTTTCCTGTTTGGTTGGTTGGATAGTTTGTTTCCAGCCTTTCACTTTCAGTCTGTGTAGGTCTTTTGTCATGAGGTGGGTCTTTTGTAGGCAGCATATGTGTGGGTCATGCTTTCTTATTCTTCCAGCTATTCTGTGTCTTTTGATTGGAGCATTTAATCCATTTATGTTTAATCTTATTATTGATAGATACTTATTCGTTGACATTTTTTCATACCTGTGTTCCCCTCCCCCATCTTTTCCTTCCTTTTTTTAAAGCAGTGCCTTTAGTATCTCTTGCAGAGCTAGTTTGGTGGAGCTGTATTCTTTTAGACTTCTTTTGTCTGGGAACCTCCTTATTTGGCCTTATATCTTGATGAAGAGGCTTGCTGGGCAATGTTGCCTTGGTTGCAGGCTTCTCGTTCTCGTTACTTGGAATACTTCTTGACATTCTCTTCTGGCTTGTAGCATTTTCATTGATAATTTATCTGCTCACCTTATCAGGGTTCCCTTGTATGTTACCTTCTGTTTCTTCCTTGCTGCCTTTAAGATTTTCTCTTTGTCTTGGAATTTTGCCATTTTAAATATGATGTATCTTGAGGTGGGCCTCTTTTGGCTCCTCTTGATTGTGACTCTCTGTGTTTCCTGGATTTGTTTGACTTTTTCTCTCATCAAATTATGAAATTTTCCATCATTACTTTTTGAAAAAAATGATTTTATTTATTTATTTTTAGACAGAGGGGAAGGGATGGAGAAAGAGAGTGAGAGAAATATCAATGTGTGGTTGCCTCAAATGCACCCACTAAAGGAACCTGTTCTGCAACCCAAGTTGTGCCCAGACTGGAAATCTAACCAGTGACCCTTTGGTTTGCAGGCCAGCTTGCAATCCACTGAACCACATCAGTCAGGACATCCATAATTACTTTTTCAAACAGGTTTTCTATCCTGTGCTCTTCTTCTTCTCCTTCTGCTGGTATCCCTATTATATAGATATTATTACATTTCATGTTTTCCTGCAGTTTCCTTAACACCTCTTCATTCCTTCTGAGTCTCTTTTCCTTTTCTTGCTGTTTCTGGGTGTTTTTTTCTACCTTGTCCTCCAGCTTACTGATTCAATCCTCTGCTTCATCCAGTCTGCTTGTAATTCCTTCTAGTGTGTTTTATTTCCGAGATTTTATTGTTCATTTCTTCCTGGTTTTTGTTCATAGTTTCTATTTTCTTTTTCATACTGTTGAAGACTCACTCAGTTTCTTGTAGTTGTCTGTGAGTTCCCTGAGCATCTTTATAACCCTTATTTTGAATTCTATATCTGATAGTTTGCTTACCTCCATTTCATTTAGCTCTTTAAGTGGGGTGTCTTCCAGTTGTTTTGATTTCATGTTCCTTTTCTGTCACCCCATTTTAGGTGACTCTTTTATTTGTTTGTGAGCTTCCTGATGGTTTGCTTTGCTAGCTGTTTTTGTAGGGTGAACTTCTATGGTAGGAATTCTGTGGGATTCAGTGGTATGCTCTCTTTGATCTCCTTGTCTGGATGCTTTAGGTTTGCCCTTTATTCCATTTGTGTGGCCAGCCTCTCTTGGTGTACTTGGGTTTTTACCTTTTGGTGTTTCTTTTTTTGGTGGTTTCTCTCCTCCAGTGGGTATACTGATGTTCACAGCTCCTACCTATTCTTGTATGTGATTAGTGGCAGAGGGTAGGCAAAATGGAAAAGACAGTAGGAGAGTATTTTATGGGAATTAAAATACCAGCAAGTAGAGAAGAGATAGGAGATTCTTTGGATAAGTATAGTGTTAACTGTGCTATTTCACCCAATTAGCCACCTTTTTATAAAAGGTGAAAGAGAGATAAGACTCTTGTTAGAGGGAAAGAGGATTGTGAGCTGAATCCAGAAAACAGAGTGCTTGTGTAAGGTTAGGTGATGAGATATAGTGAGAGTAAAGGATAGAAAGTAGACATAGTTTGAGAGAGAATAGAGTTAACCGCAATAATAATGCTCAGAAATAAAGTGAATTGGGCTAAGATTTGGGAGTGTTGCTGTGTAGTATGACAATGGTATGGAACAACAATTATTTGCCATAGTACTGGAACAGCAATAATATGACAAGAAATATATGATTTAGATAACCAGAATATAAAGTACACAATCAAGCATAGTGTGTTAGTGGAACACGAGTGCAGTGAAAGAAGGAAAATTAAGATACAATAAAGAGAGAATAAGGAAACCAGTCAAGCAATGCAATTAAACAGAGAGATAAAATGAAGAAAACAAAACCTAAGGAAGAGAAATAAAAAAATAATAAAATAAAAGTAGTAAAAATAATGAAAAAATAATAATACACATAAACAATAAAATGTCATTTCTATGGGATAGCAAAGTGACATTTGTCTCAGTTTCTCAATATTTGAGGTTAACCATGTGCTCCCCTTTGGATATGTCTCTGAACCTTTCATAACTTCATGTCTTATTGTCTCACTTTGGGGAAAAAATGAAAAAGAAAGAGAGAGAGGAAAGAAGACAAATAAGTCTCTTGCTGACTTTAGACCCATTGTGTGAGTTCTGCTGGTGTTCCTGGATGCCACAGGAATAGGGGGCCTGTGCTTTGCTTTTTTCTCTTCCTATGGTTTTGGGAGGATGGGGACCAGGTCTGGGTGGCATTATTCACAGTTGCCCAGCCTCCAGCCATGTCCTCCATGAGCTGCCAGGCCCCCACTGTCTGTCTGTGCCAGACCTGTGTCTTTAATTCACCAGTTGCGCCGAGATCCATGTGGTGTGCCTCTTCCTTGCTCTTTTCCAGTGCACTGTGGCTGAAACCCACTGCCAGGGAAGCAGCACCAGTCAGCCTCTGGGTGAGCAGTGAGAGTGAAGCTCGGGCTTGCAGCTCAAATCAGCCTCCGGCGAGTGAAGCCTCAAGCAGCCAGAATCAGCCTCAAGGCCAGCAGGAAGAATCAGCTGTCCAGCAAGCTGCCCAAGCCAGGAGCAGGTGTGAGCTCAAATCACCCTCATGGTGAGCCAGCCACTGCATGAGAGCTACTTACAAAGCAGCTGCCCGCCATTCTTAACAAGCACACGGCTTTTCACACAGCCCAACTTTTTCCAGTCTGGAGACTATCAGAGTCAGGGTCTGACATGGCCCAACTCTTCTCCCTTCTCCAGGTGTCACCTGGCCACCCAATCTATCTGGTAATGACCTAACTGGCATCCATAGTCCCAGCAGGTGTATACCACCTCCATGTGTCTCCCACTTGGTCTTTATTCCCCTGAGTGACTTCAAGCATCCAGTCCCTGGCTCCAGGTTGCCCTCCCTGTTCTGGTAGGGGAGGGTGCTGGTGATCTAACTCTCCTACCCATATCCGGCAGCAGGAGCAGAGAGGCAGGTCACAGCAGCCTAGGTGCCTGTGCAGATCTGAGGGACCTTACTGTCCTAACACAATCTCCTCACCATCTGTTTTTCAGTGTCCTTATATGAAGTTTGGC
The DNA here is from genome assembly GCA_028533065.1 of Trachops cirrhosus. NCBI lineage: Eukaryota > Metazoa > Chordata > Mammalia > Chiroptera > Phyllostomidae > Trachops > Trachops cirrhosus. The sequence goes on along the minus strand of CM052542.1, from coordinate 94,346,885 downwards.
CTCCAAACTTCATATAAGCTGGGATTCTGTTGATTGTTCACTCTGTTCCTCAGAAGATCATCTTGGTGTTCCAGCTGGGCACAGGTAGAACTGGGCTCCACTTCCACTTAACTTGCTGCCATCTTTTTATCCTCTATTCCATGTTTCTTTTTCTTCTCATTTTGGCTGCCTTCTTGTTTGTTTCTATATGTTATGTGGAGCATGTATATCTCCTGATCTTGGTTGAGTGGCCTCATGTGGTAGATTTCCTGTGGGGCCCTATGGCACCGTCTCTCATGTCACCTGAATCAGTTACTCTAAGTGTGTTCTTTGTTTGGCTTGTGTGTGCCCTCCTATTGTAGTTCAGCTTTGATTGCTGTTGGCACATAAATGGTAAGGAATAATCATCAGGCTGATTTGTTGTGAAGACTGGCCATAGTTATTCTGGAGCAGCAATAGTACAGGGGCTGTCCCAACAGAGCATGATTAGCTTTAGTGGGACACTGTTATGTGTCAAGTCAGCCTTTTGTCTTAGTGTTCATGGAGATAGTTAAGTGGTGGTATTGTGTGTTCTGAAGGTGGCCACTAGGTGTGTTGGTTCTGGAGCTTTTTGGGAGTGGCTCTGGTGCAAGCTAAGTTTAGCCACTGGCTATGTACTACCCAGGACCACTTGATATGAGTTACAAAGTGGTCTGCAGATGGTTGTTACTTGTGCTGAGCTTAGAGGTGCCTGACAGATGCTCAGCTTCAAACCAAGGCTGTTGCTGCTAGTGCTGGTTTTGTGGCTGCTTAGCAAAAGGTACAAGGCATGTGAGTCAAAACATTGATTATTTGGGGTTTGTGAACCCTTGAAAGATTTTAGGAAAGTCTGAAGTATGAACAAAAAGAGGTTATATGGAAGAGCCACTGTAAGCAGTTTTGATGGGCTAGCATGTTGGGTAAGCTGGGGTCTCATGTAATCACCAGGACAGGGAAAACTGTACTAGCTAGGTTGATGGAGATTCATTTTTAGTGCGCATGCAGGTTGAGTGTGTGGCAGGCTCAACAAAGCAACAATAACTTCTGCTAGGACTTCTGTCTGGGAGATACCTACCTCTCCAAACTTCTCCATGAAGCAGGATTATTTAGTTACACCCTGTATGTCCCTGCAACTTTTTTTTTTACTGACTTAGCAAAAGGTACTGATTTTTTTTTTATTTTTAGATAGAGGGGAGGGGAGGGAGAAAGAAAGGGAGAGAAACATCAATGTGTAGTTGCCTCTCACACACCCTCTTTTGGGGACCTGCCCTGCAACCCAGGCATATGCCCTGACTGGGAATAGAACCAGTGACACTTTGGTTAGCAAGCTGGCACTCAATCCAGTGGGTCATTCCAGGTGGGGTTAATGTCCCTGGAACTTTTTGAGGTGCTACGCCAGTGCTGAAGCTCTAAGTGTATAAGTCTGTGAGCAAGTGAGTCCATCAGCATGTAAGTTTGTGTGTGGGTCCTTTAAGAAAAATGCCCAGGCCCTGACTAGTGTGGCTCAGTTGATTTGGTTGTCCTGCAAACTGACATGTCACTTGTACAATATCTGGACAGGGCACATGCCTGGGTTGCAGGTTCGGTCTCTTGTTGGGGCATGTGTGAGAGGCAACAGATTGATGTTTCTTTTTCACATTGATGTTCTTTTCCTTATTTTTCTTCCTGCATCCCTTCCCCTCTCTCTAAAAAGAAATACATAAAATCTTTAAAAAAAGAAAAAGAAAACTGCCTGCAGCCTGGTTTTAACAGCAAGAAATTATGGGGATTTCTCTTTATTGCACTGGAACCCTGGGCTCAGGAGTCTGGTGTGGTGGTGGTACTCTGCAGCTGAGATATCCCTTTCATTTTTTTTGAATGCCACTTGTGGATTTGGAACTAGCTCATTCCACAGCTCCGCCACCTCCTACCAATCTCAATGTGACTTCTCTGTTTATCTTTACTTATAGGATTTCTATTCAGCTAGACTTCAGGTGGTTATGAATGATGGTTGTTTTGCAGTTTAATTGTAATTTCAATGTAGTTGTGGGAGGAGGTGAGCACAGTGTTTATCTACTCTGCCATCTTGACCAGAAGCCACAATTTAGTAATTTAAACTTATCAATTTGGCTTTCACAAAACTCCATATGTCATGGGAAATGAAGGTAAACTATTATAAACTTAACTATTTATTGGCATTGTTAGTACTGATTAAAAATAATGTACCAGAGGTGACTTCTGAACCAGAGTGGAACAATATTTTCTGGTGAGTGGTAAATGTTTTCTTTTTCATTCCCAGAGAAGAGGATCAGAGCTGGTTCAATTCTCATGGGATAGGAAAGAATATATACTTATAGTCTTACTGTTAGGTAGGATAGGTAGTAATCTGAGACAGGGAGGATGAGGGAGATATGCTAGTTGGGTGCCCACTTGGAGTCTTGGCTCAAGGGTATAGAGCAAACTTACTAGTAAACTTACCAACAACTTTATTTCCTCTATACATGGAGACTAGGTAAGTGCCAGCTTGCAGCTTTGTGCTTCTATGTGTTTCATAAATAAACTTATTATCTCCTTTTCACTCTACATGTTGCCTTTCACTTGAATCCTTCTCTTGTGAGTAAGGCAAGAACAAAGGAACAAGCTTGCAGAGGGGGGGCCTGACTTGGGTCTCTCCCTGGTAACATTACTCCAGGGTTATGTTGATTGTCCCCTTCTCTAGAATAGTATAGCCCAAAAGAGCAGTCTAGATAGAAATGTCACATTATATGAATGACATATTCATAAAACTTATAAGCAAGAGTTGGCAATTACACCATAGACTTTGGTGAAATATAAGGATTCTAGAGGTTGAGCGATAAGACCTATGAAAATTCAGTCAATATCAGTGAAATGTGGGGTCCCATGGCCAGAACATATCTTCTAAGTTAAAAGAAAAATTAATACACTATATACCTCTATAGCTAAGAAAGAACCATACATAACACTTGTTAGATGTCTTTGGGTTCCACAGATGATAATGCACTTGAAATACTGCTTCAAATCACTTATTGGTTGCACAGAAGGCTGCCAGCTTTGAGGCAATCCAGAATAATAAAAGATTGTAGCAAGTCCAGGAGTTCCAGCCAAGATGGAGGCAAAGGTAGAAATGCTTCATTTCCTCACACAACCAAAAGAAGGATAACAACCAATCTAAAAACAACAAACAGCCATAAGTGTCAGAAAATCAAACTGCACAGAACTCCAGCAACCAAGGAGTTAAAGAAATATTCACCCAGACTGGTAGGAGGGGTGGAGATGGGTAGCTGAGCAAAGAGGATGCGCAGCAATGTGGTGGACTGCATGGGCAAGGCAGGGCTGGCTGAATGGGAAACTAAAGACTCAAAACTAGCTATAAACTACTGCAGGTGTTGCCATGGTGGGAAAAACTGTCAGTGTCACATGAGAGAGTTTGTTGGAAAGTGGTGCTAGAGTGGAGCAAGTGAGCCAAATTTTTCCCTCTCTGGCCCCCACAGACAGTGCCACAACACAGCAAAGAGGGTTACCCAATCCTGGTGAATGCCTAAGGCTCCAACCCCTTGCAACATAACAGGTGCATCGAGACAAAGAAATATGGCCAAAATGAAAGAACAGATCAAAGCTTCAGAAAAAGAGCTAAGCAATGAGGAGATAGCCAACTTATCTGATGTAGGGTTCAAAACACTGGTAATCAGGATGCGCACAGAACTGATTGAGCTCAGTCTCAAAATGAAGGAACAAATGAAGGCTACCGAAAGTGAAATAAAGCAAAATATACAGGGAATCAACAGTGAAGGGAAGGAAACCAAGACTCAAATCAATGATTTGGAACAAAAGGAAGAAATAAACAACCAACCTGAACAGAATGAAGAAACAAAAATTTTAAAAAATGAGGAGAGGCATAGGAAACTCTGGGACAACTTGAAACATTCCAACATCTGAATCATAGGGGTTCCAGAAAGAGAAGAACAAAAGCAAAAAGTTGAAAGCTTATTTGAATAAATAATGAAGGAAAACTTCCCCAATCTGGTGAAGAACATAGACTTCCAGAAAGTCCAGGAAGCCCAGAGAGTACCAAAGAAATTGGACCTAGAGGAATGCAGCAAGGCACATCATCATTAAGTTATGCGACATTAACGATAATGAGAGAATCTTAAAAGCAGCAAGAATAAAGGAGAGAGTTACCTATAAAGGAGTGTTCATAAGACAGCTGATTTCTCCAAATAAACCTTAAAGGCAAGAAGGGGCTGAAAAGAAGTACTAGAAGTAATGAAAGGTGAGCACCTACACCCAAGAATACTCTATCCAGCAAAGCTATCATTTAGAATGGAAGGACAGACAAAGTGCTTCCCAGATAAGGTCAAGTTAAAGGAGTTCATCATCCCCAAGCTCTTAATATATGAAATATTAAAGGGACTTATCTAAGAAATAGATCAAAAACTATGAACAGTAAAATGACAACAAACTTAAAACTATCAACAATTGAACCTAAAAAACAAAAACAAAAACTAAGCAAACAACTAGAACAGGAACAGAATCAGAGAAATGGACATCACATGGTAAGTTTTCAGTGCAAAGGGGGAGGGGTAGAATGAGGGGGAAAGGTACAGGAAATAAGAAGAATAATTGATAGGCATAAAATAGATGGGGAGAGGTTGAGAATGTTATAGGAAACAGAAAAGTCAAAGAACACACATGTACAAACCATAGACATGAGCTTATTCATTTCATACCTTGTATTCTTTATTTCTGACTCTTTCTTTTTAATTATTTCTTTGCCCTTTTTATGCTTATTACTTCTTTGTTGAAGTTCTCACTAAGTTCCTTGAGCATCTTTATAATCATTTGTTTTGAACTCTGTATCTGGTAAATTGCTTGCCTCCATTTCATTTAGTTCTTTTTCTGGGAATTTCCCTTGTTATTTCATTTGGGGTACGTTTCTTCATCTCCCCATTTTTGATGCCCCTCTGCATTTGTCTCCTTGTGTTAGGATATATTTTTTTATGTCTTCCAGCCTTTATAGGGTCTCCTTATGTAGAGGTTTCCTTTAGGGCTCAGTGGGACATTCTCCCTGATCACTTGAGTTAGGTGCTCAATCAATATCCCTGAATTGGTTATGTGAGCCTTTCTGTTGTTGTTTACTCTTGATTGTTGTTGGCTTGTTCATGGGTGATGTTTGCCTTCAGGCTGGCTGACTTTGAGAATGACCCCAAGCACAGTGTACTAGTCGATGTAGAGTGGTTTATCCTACAAAGTGGAATTTTCTCCAGCAGGGTGTGTTGCCTGCTGAGATCTCCCTCTGAGTACACTGCTTGTGGAACTAATGAGGGAATGTTCTTATGTGGTCTGAAGCCAGCCACTGTGTATGTTGTTTTGGGGGCTTCTGGGGAGAAACTACTGTGCAAAATAATGTCAGGCACTACTGGTGATTGGCCCTGAGTTACCTTTTTTGGAACTACAAGATGATCTACAGTTTCTGGCTTTCTCTGTTGTGCCTGGATACATGTGTGAGGGACCAAGTTTCATACCAATTTTGGCTTCCATCAGCACCATGCATTGGAGAAATTCATCAAAAGGCCCAAGACACCCTGAGATCCACCTCCATCTGCCCACTACATGTTGTGCTAAGTCACTGAGAGAGTCTCTGGTGGTATGCGATTTGCATGAGGTAGGTTCTCAGTGAGTCATCAGGTAGCAACAAGTGGTGTTCACTAGGTTGATAGAAATTCAAAGTTGTTGCAAGTGCTTTTCCTGAGGCCACTCAGCAAAAGTCCCAGGGTACACCAAGGCCAGTCACCAACTGCCTGGGGCCTGCAGACTTTTGTGATGGGGCAGGGTCTCAGGAAGTCATCAGGTTGAGGCCAAAAGAGTTTATCAAGCTAAAACAGATTATATGTGGTCATGTGGAGGGAGGACTCTGCACAGGAATGGTAGCACACCCTGAAGTGTAGGGAGGGAGTGGTTTGTAAAAAAGTTTGCATAGAGAAACCCAGGCTAGCCACAGCCAGAAACCAGCAGACTCCTTCATCATGGTGCCGGCAGAATCCCTCAGCAGGGTGCAAGTTTGACCTGGCCTGGCTATAAGGAGTTGAGAGGTTGGTACCTATTCATTATCCTAGGTTGATGTGACATGGACAGTTGTACTCAACCCAGAAAAGGTTGTGTCTCTGGACACTGTGAGAGATGGATTCAGTACAGAAACAATGGTGGTTGCCCTTTGAACCCTCTCAAAACCACACAACTCAACCTCTCCCTATATGACTCTAGTACCCTCTGAGCCACTGCCCCTCTGTCAGAGCCCAGGGTTAATGCCTGAGAATAAGATTTTGCATGTTGGCCCTTTAAGAGTGTACCTGGGTTTCTAGCAGACTCTTGGCTCTCCACGGTGAATGAAATCCCCACCAATTTGCACAGTGAGGTTTTATGAAGGCTTCTCTTCCTGGAACTGATGCTTTGAGCTGGGGAACCTGGCATGGGGTTGAAATCCCTGTGCCTCAGCGGGAACCTTTTCAGGTAAGATATTTCTCTTGATTCTCCACCACTGCATGTAGGTGCAGGACCTGTTCTTCCAACCAGTGTTGATGTGGCTTCTTCTGTAAATCCTTAGTTATAAGACTTTGGTTCAGCTAGTCTTCAGCTGGTTATTCAGGTTGACTATTCTATAATTCAGTTGCAATTTTGGCTTGGTCCTGTGAGTAGGTGAGTGTTACTTCTAACTACTTCACCACCATCTTTGATCTCAGGAGTGCCTAGGAGCAAGCTGTTACAGAATTCACCTCAGGTAAAATGCGTGGGACTTCGATCTGAGCTGTTCTGACTCCCATGGGAGAGAGTAAGCACACTTCATGTACTCGTCCTAGGATCTAATTTCAATGCTTATCCTTTACTTTCTTGTGTATCTACCATCAGACTGATTATAGTTTCTTGATTTAGGCGGTTTATGGGGACCGACTTCTTTCTTGATGCTGCTCTTTGAATTGAGTTTCCAGATGCCACCACAGACCTCACCCACTGAGACGCTCAGTGGGGCTGTTTCCTGGCTGGTCTCTGGAGCAAAAGTAGAGGGCTCTCAGTGGTTCTGCACTGGCTCTTGGAAGCCTGAGCCCACTGGTGCTTCCATCCAAGACTCAGAAAGAGGATCTGTATTCTGGCTCTGAGCTAGAGGTCACTCAAAACACTTGTAAAAGGTTAAAAATATAGTAGAAATTCCCTTAAAAAGTTAAAAATAAGTTATAAGTGAATATTAATAACAAGTAACAGATATAAGACCAATACCCTAAATATATGAAAACGTCCTTTATTCAATAAATGATAAACACTGAGAGACTTCCAGCCAAGTTAGAGAGACACATAGGTAGACACATTTTGCCTCCTCACACAACCAAAAGAAGGACAAAAAAAAATTTAAAAACAAAAAACAATGAGAACTGACAGAAAATTGGACTGTATAAAAGTCTGACAATCAAGGAGTTAAAGAAGAAACATTCATCCAGACTTGTAGGAAGGGTGGAGACAGGCAGCCAGGACAGAGAGGACTCAGGTCAAGGTGGCAGCTGGCAGAGTGGGCAGTCCCACATTTTATGCAGATAAACTGGGAGGAACAACCGGAGAGTGAGACCATGCAACCCAGGGTTCCGGCATGGGAAAATAAAGCCTCAAAACCTCTGACTGAGAAAACCCATGAAGATTGTGGCAGTGGGTGAAACTCCCAGCTTCACAGGAGAGTTCACTGGAGAGTCACAGCATCCTAGAATGTATTCAAACCACCTACTTGGGAATCAGCACCAGAAGGGCCAAATTTGCTTGTGGGTAACAGTGGAAGTGACTGAAAGCTGGCTGACAGCTGAGCAAGCGGCATTTTTCCTTTTGTGGGGACCCCTCCCCCACTGACAGCATCACAACACAGTGATGTGGATTTTCCTGCCCTGGTGAATACCTGGTGAATACCTGGTGAATTTCTCTGCCCCTTATTATGAAACAGGTGTGCTGAGACAAAAAAAAATATGGCCCAAATGAAAGAACAGATTGAAGCTCCAGAAAAAATACAACTAAGCAACAAAGAGATAGCCAACCCAGCAGATGCAGAGTTCAAAACACTAGTAATCAGGATGCTCACAGAATTGGTTGAGTATGGTTGCAAAATAGAGGAAAAAATGAAGGCTATGAAAGGTGAAATAAAGGAAAATGTAAAGGGAATAAACAGTGATGCGCATGAAACCAGTAGTCAAATTAATGGTTTGGAAAAGAAGGAAGAAACAAATATTCAACCAGAACAGAGTGAAGAAACAAGAATTCAAAAAAAATGAGGAGAGGCTTAGGAACCTCCAGGACAACTTGAAATGTTCCAACATCTGAATCATAGGTGTGCTGGAAGGAGAAGAAGAAGAGCAAGGAATTAAAAACTTGTTTGAAAAAATAATGGAGAACTTCCCCAATCTGGCAAAGGAAATAGACTTCCAGGAAGTCCAGGAAGCTCAGAGAGTCTCAAAGATGTTGGACCTAAGGATGCATTCAGCAAGGCACATCATAATTACATCACCCAAGATTAAAGATAAGGAGAGAATCTTAAAAGCAGCAAGAGGAAAGGGGACAGTTACCTAAAAAGGAGTCTCCATATGACTTTCAGCTGATTTCTCAAAAGAAACCTTAGAGGCAAGAATAGGCTGGAAAGAAGTATTCCAAGTCATGAAAGGCAGGGACCTACATCCAAGATTACTCTATTGGCATTATTATTTGGCAAAGCTATTATTTAGAATGGAAGGGCAGATAAAATGCTTCCCAGATGAGGTCAAATTAAAGGAGTTCCTCATCACCAAGCTTATTATATGAAATGTTAAAGGGACTTATCTAAGAAAAAGAAAATCAAAACAGTGAACAGTAAAATGGCAACAAACTCACAACTATTAACAACTGAACCTAAAACAAAAACAAAAACAAACTAAGCAAACAACTAGAACAGGAACAGAATCCCAGAAATGGAGATCCTAAGGAGGGTTATCAGTAAGGAAGTGGGAGGGGGAGACAGGGCAGAAAGGTACAGGGAATAAGTAACATAAATGGTAGGTAGAAAATAGGATGAGTTTAAGAATAATATAGGAAATATAGAAACCAAAGAGCTCTTATGTATGACCCATGGACATGAACTAAAGTGGAGGAATGTGGGTGGGATGGGGTGTGCAGACTGGAAGGGAATAAAGGGGGGGGGAATGGAACAACTGAAATAGCATAATGAATAAAATATATTAAAAATAAGTAAATTATAAACACAGACAATGAAAGAAGTACAAATTGTCAGTAATTTGTATTGACTTATAGTCATTTCTCATTTGAAAATTTCATTTGAAACAGCAATGATATCATTTTAAACCACAAGCATGGAGAACTGTTCAAAGTTTGATAAAATTGGTGATAGAAGAATGATTTTATTGGGACTGTACATTTATACAGCTGCTTTCAAGGGCAACTTTACAGTAACTCTAATAACTAATAATGGACACACACTTTCACTTAGAAATTCCACTTCTTGCTAAATCTCCTAGAAAAATAATCTCCTAGAAAACTCTCCTAGAAAAAAATGTTTATGGAGGGTCAGGTAGAGGGGTTGTAGAGGGATTTGAATGATAATATGATTTGTAATGGCAAACAAAATAATTAAAGTGGTAACAGTCTAAACTTCATCAGTCTAGAAATGGTAGATGCTTAAAGCACATGGAAGATGCATATGCAGTGGCATTAAAAAGCTGCAAGACACATAATTTAGTGATAAAAAAGGTTATAACACAATATATTCAGTGTGGTAAATTTATGTAAAACAGAAACAGGCCCACATCATTTAAACCCAGAGCTATATATTTCTATATATTATAGAAAATTTGTAGGAAATGTCCTACAATTTTTGCTGTTAGCATCATAGCCACTAGCCACATATGGCTTTTAGCATGTGAAATATGGAGATTGTGAGTAAGGAGCTAAATTTAAAATTTCATTGAATTCTAAATCATTTAAATTAAAAAAAAACTGTATGTTATGAATGACTCCTGTATTGGACAACACAGGTAAAGATTTACATGTATGCATGTATGCATGAAAATTATTGATGGAGGATTACATTACAGTGTTAAAATGTAGCCCGTGAGCATATTCCTGTATTACTTGTTGTATTGGAAAAATAATTATTAAATAGGAAATACAAGATATAATTTCTCAGAAGATGTAGAAAACCTGTTGATTTTAAAAAATTACTGGTTGAACCACATTCCTTAGTAATTGTGTGCCCCTTGAAACACTGGGGTGTGGCAATCTGGTCAACTCAACCTAGAGGAAGATATGGTGAAAAAGGAATGGTGCTACCATCTGAGCTAAGACCCCATTCAGGGTGGTCAGAATATGAAGAGAAGTCTCTGAGAACTTAGGCTGAACTGGAGAGACCTATGTCAGATTGGGAAAATGAAAGATTGGGGATAGGGCTGAAAGCAACAGGGTAAGAAGTATTATATAGGGTTGGAAACCCAAAATAACTCAGCCTGTCTGTGTGTGGGTGATTGTGGTGGGCTGGAAAAACAGAGGCACACAGTACATTGATGGTATTCTCTTGCTTGAAATTCCATAGACATTTCACCTTGAGGTTGGGCAGTGCTGGCTGAAGCATTCAGAGTCAGAATGAACACTCCATGATTGCACTTACTTTAATAAGTGGTATCCATTTAGCACATCCTTTTCATCAAGGGGCCATGTTCCTTCTTGATGAATTGTTGGTGTACACAGTGGAGCTGTGTCAAACATATAATTATATAATTAGGGCAGAAAAGCACTTCCCCTTCAGAGTTCTTATTGTTGTGCCCTGAAGACTCAAAGGAGGCGTCAGGCAGTTTGATTAAATGATAGAGAAATGCCTCCCTGCTTCCTAAATATTGCAAAGTAAGGGGAGGATTGCTGATGCACTGTTTTGCAGAGACCAACCATCCAGCTCTAAGTAGGAATAGACATGTGTTTGCTTACTCATTTGAAGCTTCCTAAGGATCATTAAAAGATCAGATTAGTGATGCAAAACCCATAGATGACAACATTCTGATTCATCATCTTTCTCAAGAACAGGATATAATCTCAGGTAATGAAATTTAAAGATGATTAATCTTCATTAGAATATTCTGTACAAGGTGCTAAAGTGTTTTTCACTGTATTGCTGCTCTATGTGTGAGTAGACAATAGAAAATGGTAATGAGAAAATGTCTGGTTAGGAATGATTAAATGTTGAATATGATAAGTGATAACATCACCAATTCTTCAGTTCAGCTCAGTGACTTCACACATACCCACTCTGCACAGCTCCCTGTACTAAGCTTGGGGTTGCTGGAAACAGATGATGCTGCAGTGAAAAAAACCCTGGTGCAAAGAGCAGAGCAGCAGAATCCAGGGAGTGGCTTGAAGCAAGATAGGGTCCAAATGGGGATGTACTAAAACCAGAGCAAGGTAGACAGGCACTGTGAGTGAGAGGGGAAGGCACAAGCCACCTGGAGGAAGATAGAGACACTGCCTCAGGAGTGTAAGGCAGTGAGAAGGAGGCTCACATGAAGCAAGATGGGGTTGGTAAGCAGCAAAGCCAACCCAGAAATAAGCTAACAGGCAAGAGATGGAGAAACAGGACCTGGCCATCTGGTCCTGGATTTAGCAGCAGGTGCCTGACTGTTGGTAGTCATTCCAAATTGCTCACACCTTGTGTTATTAGTTTGCTAGTACCAGAAACTAGGTGGGTTAAACAATAAAAATGGAGTGCCTCTCAGTTCTGGAGGCTAGAACTCTGGAATCAAAGTATTGGCAGAGTTAATACCTTTTGAGGGCCGTGAGTAGAATGTTTCAGGTTGGTCCCCTTGGCTAAAAGATGGCTATTTATATGTTCACATGGCATTCTCCCTACATGGCTATCTGTGACCAAATTTCCTCTTCTTATAAGGGCACTAATCATATCTGATTAGACAAACCAGATTACCTCATTTTAATTTGGTTACTTATGTAAAGACATGCTTTCTACACACAGCCACATTCTGATGTACTAGGTTAGGACTACAACATATCTTTATCGGGGCAACATAATTCAACCCATAATATCCTGGACACTTTTATTATTACAGTATCTCTATCACTTTCACAAACTTCCAAGCTGGACTAAATGCTTCTTTATGCCCCCAAAACACCCTCAGTTTCCTCTATTTTTGCATGTACTGTATCTGGTGAGAAATTTTTTGTGTCCTATGGTAACACAGTATTCCCAGGAGCCAGGGAAATATGGTATTCGGTAAATGTTTTCTAGACCCAGGCACCTGAGACAACCTGACCACGTGGCTAGATTGATAGTCTTCTGCAATATAGTTTTCTAGGACATATTGACACTCCAGAGGAGCACCCAAGTCCTACATTATGAGCTACAGACTGAATGTGGTTCTCCAACTCCCAAATTCCTGTGTTGAACCCTAATCCCCAAAGTGATGGCTATGAAGTTTGCCTTGAGCCACAAATTTGGCATATAGGTAAATTTTTAACATTTCTTCCCAAACTGGGACCAACCAGTTGAACTCAGACAGCTGCAGCGAGAACCTCAGACTGCTGCCTGTCAGCTGCTGTAACTCAATATGAAAGTAAGAAATCACATGTGAACCAAACCTCTGGGAATTTTTGAATCTCGACTACACAGACCCATGAGAACACTACACATTTTACAGCAGTTCCCTTTACTAATGAGGTCCATATGGACTCAAATTGACTTGACCTTTGTTCATCTGCTATTTCCCAAGTGGAGTTCTCAAAAAACATAGTGCTAAGCCTTTGCATAATATGTGCCCAGCTGCTCAGATTGCTCAACCAAGGCAAATTGAAACACAGAGGCACTTAGGACACAACCATTCTCCAAACAACCAGCTTCCTAACTTTAATGTGTGCAGCAACTGAGTTTGTTTTCAGTTGTCCTGCAAAGCTGCAACCATGGCCTAACCCCTTTTTCAGGACACTGTTGGCTGCACTGGAGAGAAAGACAGAGAGCGGTTACTAAGAAGGGGCATTTCCATTTACATGTCACTGACACTTTCATACATGTGATCACATTTTATGAGAAATGAAACCAAAGGGTACCATATTCCTTCAACATGTATTTATTGAGTATTTTAATGTTTTGGAAACTATTTAAGATGTAGGAAAAGAAAAAGTGGAGTAAGATAAAGCACCTGTCCCAGTACAACTTACCTTCAACTGGAGCAAACACACATCTGTATATGTATCTATAACCACATATCTGTATTTATATATCTTATTTACTTTATATGTGTGTATGTGCCTGTGCATGTGTGTACACTTTAAATACACATAACAATGAATCTTAGGAAGTCCAATAAAGCAGAATTAAGGACTTGTGGATGAGTGTGTATCATCTTGCTTTTTTTATCTTTCTCCCATCTTTCTCACTTCTCTCATCATTTTAGCTATTTTATTAATCTATTTTAAACATTTTATTGAAGTATAATAAACATACAGAAAATGACTCATAGATGTACATCTGAATGGATTTTCATGGAGTCCACAGAGTCAGATAGAGACCCTGAACATGACAGTACCCTTCAGACTCTTGTACTCTCTTCCCTGAGCACCTCCTAGGGTATATAACAACTAAGTTTGGCAAGTGTTTGTTCTTTAAATAAATCAAATCATAAAGCATATGCTCTTTACTCTCTGGTTCCTTTTATTTGAATGAACATGATATTTGTGAGCTTCATCTGTATTGTACAGTTGTGCATCCTTTATTGTCATTGATCATGGTACTCTGTTGTGGGAAATACCACAAGTTTTTAATTTATTCTATTGCTAATGGACATTTGGACAGTTTACAGCTTTGGGGTGTTATAAGTAGTGCTGCCACGAGTGTTTTAAGATATTAAATTTGGTAAACATATATATCTATTTTTTAAAGATATATTTTATTGATTGTGCTATTACAGTTGTTCCATTTTCCCCCTTCACTCCCCTCCACCTTGAACACCCCCCTCACCCACATTCTCCCCTTTAGTTTATGTACATGTGTCATACTTATAAGTTTTTTAGCTTCTACATTTCCCATACCATTCTTACCATCCCCTATTTTCTACCTACCATCTATGCTACTTATTCTCTGTACCTTTTTCCCCTCTTTCCCCCTCCCATGCCCCTGTTGCTAACCCTCCATGTGATCTCCATTTCTGTGATTCTGTTCCTGTTCTAGTTGTCTGCTTAGTGTGTTTTTGTTTTTGTTTTAGGTGTGCTTGTTAATAATTGTGAGCTTGCTATCATTTTATTATACATGATTTTTATCTTTTTTTTCTTAGATAAGTCCTGTTAACATTTCATATAATAAGGTCTTGGTGATGAGGAACTCCTCTAACTTGACTTTATCTGTGAAGCACTTTATCTGTTCTTCCATTCTAAATGAAATCTTTGCTGGGTAGAGCAATCTTGGATATAGGTCCTTGCCTTTCATGACTTTGAATACTTATTTTCAGGCCCCTTCTTGCGTGTAAGGTCTCTTTTGAGAAATCAGCTGACAGTCTGATGGGAACTCCTTTGGAGGTAACTGCCTTCTTTTCTCTTGTTGCTTCTAGGATTCTCTCCTTAATTTTAATCTTGGGTAATGTAATTATGATGTACCTTTGTGTGTTCCTCCTTGGTTCCAGCTTCTTTGGGACTCTCTGAGCTTCCTGGACTTCCTGGAAGTCTATTTCCTTTGTCAGATTGGGGAAGTTCTCCTTCAGCACTTGTTCCAATAACTTTTCCACTTGTTCCTCTTCCTCTTCTCCTTCTGGTACCCCTGTAATTCAGATGTTGGAATGTTTAAAGATGTCCTGGAGGTTCCTAAACCTCTCCTCATTTTTTTGAATTCTTGTTTTTTCATTGTTTTCTGATTGCATGTTTCTTTCTTCCTTCTGGTTTACTCCATTGATTTGAGTCCCAGTTTCCTTCCCATCACTATTGGTTCCCTGTACATTTTCCTTTATTTCACTTAGCAGAGCCTTCATTTTTTCATCTAATTTGTGACCAAATTCAACCAGTTTTGTGAGAATCCTGATTACCAGTATTTTGAACTGTGCCTCTGATAGGCTGGCTACATCTTTGTCGCTTAGTTGTGTTTTTTCTGGAGCTTTGATCTGTTCTTTGGTTTGGGCCATTTTTTTTTGTCTTGACACACCTATTATGTAGTGAGTGGTGGAGCCTTAGGTGTTCACCAGGGTGGGGCAACCTAGTTGCTGGGTTGTGACCCTGTGTGTGGGGAAGGGATCCAGAGGGAACAATGTAATCCGCTCTCTGCTGGATTACAGTCACTAACTCTGCTTCCCTCAAGCAAAGTGGTCCCTTCTGGTGCTGATTCCTGGGTGGGTGGGTTTGTGTACATTCTAGAACCCTGTGGGTCTCTCCAGTGAACTCTCATGTGAGGCTGGGAGTTTCTCCAGGAACCTCAACCCTCACAGGTGTTTTCAATTGGTGTTTTGAGGCTTTATTTCCCTGCGCTGGGACCCTGGGTTACTTGGTTTGTTTTGCTCAGTTTTGCCTGGTTTATCTGCTCGCAAATGTGGGAATGCCCAGTCTGCCAGCCATCTTGTGCGCTGTGCCCCTCCACAATCCACTGTCTCACTGTGCTCACCTGCTGCTGCCCCTCATGCCTGGGGTCCATCAGCCACAGCTCTTTTTGCCAGGACCCCTCTCCACTTGGCAGCATGACTCTGCTCCTCCTACCAGTCTGGATGAATATGTCTGCTTTAACTCATTGGTTGTCGGACTTTCATATAGTTCAATTTTACATCAGTACTGGTTGTTTTTTGTTTCTAAACTGTTGCTGTCCCTATTTTGCTTGTGCGAGGATGCACAGTGTGTCTACCTACAACTCCATCTTGGCCAGAAGTCCCATATGTATGAATTTTTGTTGAGCATATGCCTAGAAGGGGAATTGCTCAGTCATGGAATAGCTGCATTTTAAGATGGAGTAGGATTATTAAATACCAATTATTTTAAAATAATATTTATTTTGGATATCAAAGTACTTGAACAGCAATAAAAAAGAAAAATAATATTTATTTTTATGATAATAAAAGTAGTGCATTTTGATTGTTGGGAATTTGGAAAACAGAGTAAAGTAAAACAAACTAAAGCTATGTGTTTGTCTTTATTTTTATAATTACAGAATTGGGATCATGCTATATATATCATACTGTTTTCAGTTTACATTGCAGCATCTTGCATATTTTAAAATGTTTTTGAATAGGCAACAATTAAATGACAAATTTGGGTGTGTCAAGATAAATGTAATGATTTTAAAACTATTTTTAATATTTTACTGTGAACAGTGCTTCAATGAATATTATTACATACACTTTTTAAAGATTTTATTTATTTATTTTGAGAGAGGGGAAAGGAGGGAGAAAGATAGGGAAAGAGACATCAATGTGCAAAAGAAACATTGATGTGTTGCCTCTTGCACTCCCCAACCCAGGACCTGGCCCACAACCCAGGCATGTGCTCTAACTAATAATGGAACTAGTGACACCTGATCCTTGGAGCCACACCAGTCAGTGCTATGCATGCTTCTGATTATTTCCTCAGAATGTATTTTGAAAAACAGAATTTTTTAACCAAAGGGTTACATTTAAAGCTCTTGTTTTATATTTCCTATTTCTCAAAAAAAAAGTTCAAACAGAATTCATTTACAATCTCAGCAGTATTTGGCTGATTTTTTTAACTGACAACATAAGGATATAATATGTTATTAATTAGCATTTGCATGATAGCTATTAAGATTAAATATTTACATGTCTATTGGCCATTTCCCTCTTCGGTAACTTGTAATCAAAATGGCAATTAGAGGTGTGACCCTCTCCTATTGTTCTTAAGCTTATGTGAAAAGAGGGAGAAGTGACCTAAGGGGATGCCTCATTCAGTACCCTTATTGTACAGGTGGAGAAATTGAAGCATAGAGGGTGTGAGAGAGTTGTTAAATATCATAACCATAGATTAGTGTCAGGGAACTGGAATTCAGGTTTGTTTTCACTCATTACCTCACTGACTCTTAGAGGACAAGCATGCCCTCTTTCTCTGAATTTCTCTTCTGTTATGTGCACATGAATGCACATATTAGATCTTTAATTTTCTCTGGCAATATGTTCAGTTTGTTGAGTGCTTTGGCAGTTGGAAGTTCCTGAACACCAGCACCTGAGGGCACCTGCTGAATACGTGGTTTGTGTTGCATTCAGCAACCGTGAGAACAGATGCTGGAGATTTTCAGGGTTTCAAAGATGTTACTTTATTGGACAAGTTTTACCTGCACAGGGGCGGACTCTCAGAGTGTCCAGAGACACGGTACGCACAAGGGCTGCAGACGAGAGTCATGCCGAGCGCTTACAGCTAAGTCCTTATATAGGGGCGGGCAAGCAAGCGTTATACAGAAGCAGACGTGGCAGTTAGCTATTCGCTTACAAAGACCGCGCACGGGAACAGGGTTGGGCATTGGCTCAACAGTGGTAGCTTTATAAACTAAACATGTTAGGTTGCATCTGTTTTACAATCCTTTGTTCTTGCACAAGGCAGGAGGGCAAGATGTTCATTCAGTAACCTCCTGTACCTTGGCACCTAACCAGTTCCTATTTTCTCATGGTCTAAGTTTTCCTTGCTCCTTACATTCCCTCATTTTCTCTTGGGGGTTTGTCAAATCCTTGACTCTTCATCACTAAGGATAATAGTATAGGGTTGGGATAAAACCATTAGCTTAACTACTTCTACTTTTTCTTTAATAAAGGCTATGACCCTATTCAAAATGCAGGGCCCTATGGTAACTAGTAACAAAAGCAAAAGAAGGGGTCCTGCGATTGCAGATAAAAGGGTGGTCAGTCGGGGTATTAGTGGCACTGGCTGCCCAAACAAAATTTCATATGGCGTCCACCTCTTTAGGTAAGGGGTACACCGTGTCCTAAAGAGGGCAAAAGGGAGTAGCTCAACCCAGTTTTCGCCAGTCTCCTTTCTTAACTTAATTATAGTTTCTTTAAGAGTCCTATTCATTCTCTCTACTTGTCCTGAGCTTTGGGGTCTATATATACAATGTAAGTTATGATTAGACATTTCTAATTCTTCGGTGGTCACTGCTGCCCCAGCATATCTTAACCCGTCCGTGACAAAACTGCTACCGTCTGTGAACAAAGTCAAATCAACCCTTTCATATGCCTGGTCTTTCAAATCTGGTCACTGTGTCTAGAATCTGTTTACAATCATGGGCTATAGTAGACTCTGGCATGGGCAGGAGGGTAGCCGGATTGAGGGCCGTGGTCTTCAGGAAACGAACAGGTGGCGGATTAAGCAGCTGTGCCTGGTATTGCGTTAACCAGGCGTTAGATAGCCACCAAT
>CM052542.1:94277620-94327992 GCA_028533065.1 Trachops cirrhosus | reverse complement strand
ACTGGTCCTTACCTATTCGCCTTCTCTGACTTTCTTCTGGGCCCCTTCTTTTCTTCTCGTCCTTGACTTGGGGCTGTTGGGCTGCCAGTAAGATTTTGGCAACTTCCTTTGCTCTCCCGACCTCTGGGTCATCTCTATTTACATAAACTTTCTGAGCTATTTCTAGCAACTTACTCCTATTTTCTCCCTCAAACCCTTCCAACTTCTGTAGTTTCTTCCTAATATCAGAGGCAGCCTGGGTTACGAAAACTATATTCACTAGCCTCCGATTTTCCTCTGCTTCGGGATCAAGGGGAGTATATACTCTGTATGCCTCTATGAGTCTCTCTAAGAATGCAGCAGGGGACTCCTCCCTGCCTTGAATAACCTCACTAACCTTATGAAACTTGTAGGTTTCCTAGCTGCTGCCTTAAGCCCCCTGACTAGAGCCTGGCGATACTGGAGGAATGCATCCCTTCCCCCAGTAGTGTTGGGGTCCCAAGAAGGCGGTCGAGAGGGGAGGATGTCCTCGACCTCCCTTCTACCAGCCATTGTCTCTCCCTCCTCCCCAAGTATAGTTTTTGCAGCCTCTCTTATAATACGATCTCTTTCCTCTGATGTAAAGAGAGTCTGCAAAATATGCTGACAATCATCCCAGGTTGGCTGGTGAGTCCTGAAAATAGTCTCGAGGAGGGAAATCAACCCCTGGGGTTTTTCAGAAAACAGGGGATTCTGATGCTTCCAGTTATATAAGTCACTAGTAGAAAAGGGGACATAGATTAACCATGAGGGTGCTCGCGGCGGAGCGTCTGGCGCTGGGGGTGCCTCCTGGAGAGGCAAAATGGCGGCGCCTCCTGCCGACGGAGGCAAGATGGCGGCACCTCCCACCAATGGAGACAAAATGGCGCCTCCCACACCCGCTGCTGGAAATCGGAGAAATTCTTAAGCAGGCAAGCGAGTGGGGATCCTGGCACCGACTCCTGTTGGCCCATTTTGAATAAATTTCCTAGAAGGGATTTAAGTGGTAGACAAAACCAACAAATAACACAAACCAATAAGACAACAGCACAAACCAATCTCTCTCACACACGAGTTAGGCATAGAATCCAAAATTCAAATGCAGCGCGGCGCGGCGCAGGAACAAAGGAAATCTAACGTGACTGGTCACTCCAAAACTACCGAAACCAGATTTCAAAGAGTGGCGTCCCACCTCTGAAAGTCCCTGGGTGGACTACCGGCAGCATCCAGCCTACCACCTCAGGGCAGAATTGCTCCGGAGCACAGAAGCCAGATGGGGATCCTCACAGATACTTACTCAGCTCAAGCTGCCTGTTCGGTCTCCGAGCCCGAACTCCACCGAGGGAGAATCTCACTGGGGCCTCCAAATGTTGCATTCAGCAACCCTGAGAACAGATGCTGGAGACTTTCAGGGTTTCAAAGATGTTACTTTATTGGCCAAGTTTTACTTGCTAAGGGGCGGACTCTCAGAGTGTCCAGAGACACGGTACCTGCAAGGGCTGCAGACGAGAGTCGCGCTGAGCGCTTACAGCTAAGTCCTTATATATGGGCAGGCAAGCAAGCATTATACAGAAGCAGACGTGGCAGTTAGCTATTCGCTTACAAAGACCGCGGGCAGAAACAGGGTTGGGCATTGACTCAACAGTGGTAGCTTTACAAACCAAACATGTTAGGTTGCATCTGTTTTACAATCCTTTGTTCTTGCACAAGGCAGGAGGGCAAGATGTTCGTTCAGTAACCTCCTGTACCTTGGCACCTAACCAGTTCCTGTTTTCTCATGGTTTAAGTTTTCCTTGCTCCTTACAGTTTGTTCTTCCTTAGAGTTCAGCACAGACACCCTTGTCTTCTCAGATCACTGGGTAACCTCCATAGCAAATGCACAGATGTCCTTTTACATCTCAAGGTTTCTTCTGCAGCTCTGGTTCCTGAGCTGTTTTCCTCCATGATTTCTCTCTGATGTTAGATCCACATATAGAAGTAGAGCCTAAATAAGCTCTTGGAGCCCTTCCAGAGCCTCGTGAGAAAGCTGGAGTGTGACTGGTGCCAAATCGGCCTCTGTGCAGGTTGGATGGGATCCAGAGATTGAAAGATGTCTGAATTCCTCTGAGCACATCCTTTTAGTGAACATTTCCCAAAGCAAGACTGGCCTGTAAGGATGACATTTCATTAGTGCTCAGTTTCTTGGCAGTATTCTTTGTAAATCTACAAGGAAGTTTACTTCAAAACCAAAAATCTGGACTATATCTCTCATCATAAAATCAGGCTTTCAGAAAATTTCAAAGTGACATGAGAAATTGATGTCTAGGTTTTAGTAATCATATTAAACCACACCTCATGATTGACTGTTTATGACATTGAGATGGGTTCACCACACTGCCAGCTTGAAATTATCTGGCCTCAGGGTGTGAATTAGCAACTGTTAGGTAATTCAAGATGAAATCTTGCAGGAATTTCTGAATTGTAATACCTCCATGATTTCTAAATAAACTAGTATTAAATAGTTCATATATTAACTGTTTCCAGATTGCAAAAATAAACATATAAAGCTTGCATTTTGTGCAAATTTACAAACATTCCAAGGTTAGAATGCATAATATATGGCTAGCATTCCTTTTTTAATATCCAGCTTCAAGAAACTTGAAAGTGTAGATAAGCCAGAGAGTACTGGCTAATGTCTAGATTAAAACACTCTGTAAGTCACTAATTGTTTTTCTGTTTATAATTCAGGTAAAGCACAAGGTTTCTTTTCTTAACAATTGTTTATTGGTTAGATTCCGTATCTGTTAATAAAATAATTTCAAAACTACTTTATAAATTATTCAAATTTCATATTTTGAATCCAGAGAATAAAGTTAATCCAATATTTCCAAATGGAAAAATAACATTAATCAAAGGAAAGTTTGATTCAAACTAAGCGCCACTGGAATGGAGCAGTGAAAAATAAAATTCTCTCATTTATATGCTATTCTTCCCAACAGTGAAAATAGCCCATACTTTGTTTTTAAACATTACCAAGGGAGGTGCAGCATAAAATAAATCACAAACAGAGGATCTATTCCTTCCAGCTGTTTGCATAGTCTATATTGAATACACCTTAAATACCTGTTGTTCACGCTGACTTATCCACATAGCAACCATGGTCATTGGAACAGCTTTCTGGATTCCCATAGCTTCTCCATAAGAACTTGTGAAAAGATCCCAGGCTGAACACAGTGTGCCTCTGTTAGCTTATGTAGTTAGCTACTAATTGAGGAAGGGAGCAAATGCAATCAGGCATCAAGAATAATAAATTAGGGCACTTAGGCTGGAGGAAGATGGCACAAGGTAGGTGGGAGCTGTACAGACTTGCTTGTATACTCAACTGGAACACCTACTCGATCTTCCAAAGAACAGTGTGAAGAGCCAACAGAATTCCAGTTGATTTGAAGTTTGGAAGCCAAGGTTGCAGAGAGCATTTAAAAATGGATGTATAAGACAATAAGAACTGTAGCTGTGAGAAGAGTGAAGATAGCTACAGAAAGAAGTCAAAAGGCTAACACCAACAGTTGAGACAATTTTTAATTTACTATCCTTCAGACCTGTACTCAGACTACTACTCAATTCTGAAGAAAGAAATTAAGGAAAACACAAATAAATGGCAGCATATACCATGTTCATAGATTCAAAGAATTAATATCATCAAAATATCTATACTACCCATAGCAATTTATAGATTCAACACAATCCTTATTAAAATACCAATGGGATATTTCACAGATATAGAACAAACATTTCAGAAATTTATATGGAACCATAGATGACCCTCAATAGCCACAGCAATTTTGAGAAAGAAATATAAAATAGGAAGCATAACAGTACCTGATATCAAACTATATTACAAGGCCACTGTAATCAGAAAAGTCTGGTATTGGCATAAGAACAGACACATAGGTCAATGGAACAGAATACAGAGTGGAGAAATAAACCCATGTCTCTATGGTCAACTAATATTCAACAAAGGGAGTACAAGCATAAAATGGAGTAAACATATCCTCCTCAACAGTGTTGGGAGATCTGGACAGCTACATGCGAAAGAATGAAATTTGAACACCAGCTTACACCTACATAAAAATAAATTCAAGGTGGATAAAAGACGCACAATAAATGTCCTAGAGGAGTACATATTCTGGAAAATCTCAGATATTCCACACAGCAATATTTTCAGATATGTCCCCTAGAGTAAGGAATATAAAGGAAAGAATAAACAAATGGGACTTCATCAAAATGAAGACCTTCTGCAAGGCTAAATAAAAGATAAGTTACCAGAGAGGAGGGGGAAGAGGGATAACAGCAGAAAGGCTATCAGGGAACATTTATAAAGGACACATGGACAAAGTCAAAGGGGGTAGGATTGAGGGTGGGAGGCTGGGATGGATGAGGTTGGCGGCAGTGGTGGGGTGAAAATGGGGATAACTGTACTTGAACAACAATAAAAAACATGAGAAAAATGAAAAGGGAATCAACCATATAGGAAAACATATTTCCCAATGATACCTTGGATGAGGGTTTGATCTCCAAAATATACAAAGAACTCATACAACTCCTCTCTAGGAAGACAAACAACCCAATTAAAAAATGGGCAAAAGACCTGAACAGACACTTTTCCAAGCAGGATATACGGAGGGCCCAGAGACATATGAAAGGATGCTCAGCATCACTAGCCATCAGAGAGATGCAAATTAAAACCACATTGAAATATCACTTCACACCAGTCAGAATGGCCATCATAACCAAATCAACAAACAATTGCTGGGACGTTGTAGAGAAGAGGGAACCCTAATACACTGTTGGTGGGAATGCAGACAGGTGCAAACACTGTGGAAAACAGTATGGAATTTGTTCAACAAACTACAAATGGAACTGCCATTTGACCTGGAAGTTCCACTGCTGGGATTATACCCTAAGAATCCTGAAACACCAATCAAAAGAATCTATGCACCCCAAGTTCATAGCAGCACAATTTATAATAACCTTGTGTTGGAACCAACCTAAATGCTCATCTGTAAATTAATGGATAAAAAAACTGTGGTACATTTACACAATGGAATAACACACAACAAAAACAAAGAAGGAGCTCCTATCCTTTGCAACAGCATGGATAGACCTGTAGAGTATTATGCTAAGTGAAATAAGCCAGGTGGTGAAAGAAAAATACCACTTGATCTCACCTATAAGTGGAACCTAATCAACAATAAAATCAAGCAAGCAAAATAAATTCAGAAACACTGAATAAAGAACAAACTGATGGTAACCAGAAGAGTGTAGGGAGAGGGATAATGGGGATATAAGGGAAGGGTCATCAAGGAACATGTATAAAGGACACAAGAAGAAAGCTAAAGGGGATATGATTGAGGGTGGGAATGGGGAGTGGTATGGCGGGGAGCACTGGTGGGGGTGTTGGAAAATGGAGACAACTGTACTTGAACAACAGTAAAAATATTTAAAAAAATAAAATAAATAGAGTAAATAGACACAGGAAAAAGAAAAAATATGGATCACATTGAAAAATTAAAAAATGAATAAATTAAGGCTCTTAATTATATAGTAAGCTACAGCTTCACATACTTTCCAGGGGACCACTGCATCTTCTGCCACTGGGAAGTTATCTCTGAAGCAGGCAGGAAGGATCATTATTGCTTATTTTCCAGGATTACTTAGAAAAAGATAAAAGAACAGGAGAAATTATTTTGCTAGACACATGCCCAGTAGAAGCCAAGATGGTGCTGTGAGAGATGCTTCTACTATCAGGTATGAGCAATAGGCCCATATGGTAAACATATTGGTGGAGCCTAGACTGGTCAGAGTATCAGATTGGATAACAGATATAACTCTCGGGAGATCTAGGAAATAGATTGGTAAGGGGAAGGAACCATCAAAATCCCACAAAGGTTTGGGAAGTTGATTGGTTGTTTTGAAAAAGTGCCTGATCTTTCTCAGGCACTGAGATAATATAATCCAAACTTAAAAAAGCTCTCCCCTCCCATCCTGTAACATGCACTCACCTTGT
The DNA here is from genome assembly GCA_028533065.1 of Trachops cirrhosus. Classification (NCBI taxonomy): domain Eukaryota; kingdom Metazoa; phylum Chordata; class Mammalia; order Chiroptera; family Phyllostomidae; genus Trachops; species Trachops cirrhosus. The sequence goes on along the minus strand of CM052542.1, from coordinate 94,321,949 downwards.
GCATTTGTGCATTCTTTCAACATAGCAGCCACACGGATCTAGAAGCTATGCAGACTCCAAGCACAAGCCTGGTATAGCAACACAATGTAAGTTGAAGCACAGATGGGAACAGACTAAACTATGCTAGCCAGTAGTGAACAGAGGCTGAATTGGACTGAACTAATGGCACGGAATTTTTGAACATTGGCATGTGTTCTGGGCCTGATAAAGACAAGGTTGAACTTTTTCCACAGCAGAATAGATGGAGATAGGACATTGGGAAGTTGGGCGCAGCCAATTCTCTACCCCAGTAAACCTTACCACTGCACCTCATCCTCCTAAGAATGGATCCCTGTAAATGCTTTTCTTGGAACTTCATGAAAAAAACCCATTTCCAGTGGCAGCTCCTTGTCCCTTCCCACACAACTTACTGATAGGCACCTGCTAACAAGAGAAGATTAATATTGACTTATGAAAACTGAGACATTGAGGTCCCTAATTCAGTCAAAATATCTGAATGTATTTTGAAACCATGAGCAACCAGTACATAGAGTGAGAATTATGTGGCTGCTCCTGCTCAAACTGCAAGTAGTAAACATATGTAATCATGCTTGGTTCAGAGTTCAACACTGACTGGGCATCTTGTCTCCTTGTTTGCATCTTTTGTTCTAGTCTTTATGGTCATGAGTTCATTACTATTTCCTCAGATTTACTGAGATATGACTGACAAATAAATATTGTATATAATATATATATATATAGCTTATACAATGGGATTTTTAAAAGGTGTACAGTGTGGATTTGCTATATATATACATTGTGAAATGACTAAGACTATCAACTTAATTAAAACAACTCACATATTTACCTTTTTGTGGTGAGAACACTTGAGATCTATTCCCTTAACAAATTTTAACTGCATAGTGCAGTATTAATTATAATTGCCATGCTGTACATTAGATCCCAGAAATTATCCATCATATAACTGGAAGTTTGTCCCCTTTGGCCAGCATCTCCCCATTTTCACCTTCTCCCAAGCCTCTGGCAACCACCATTCTACTCTATGGTTTTATGAGTTTGACTTTTTTTAGATAGTACATGTAAATGAGATCTTACAGTACAAAAGTGGGCAACCTTGTTCCTAGTCTTAGAACAAAAGCTTTCAGGTTTTCATTATTCTATGTGATGTTAACTGTGGGCTAGTCATTTATGGCTTTTGTTATGTTGAAGTACATCCTTTTTATACCTAATTTATTGAGAGTTCTTATAATGAAAAGATACTGAGTTTTTCAATTTTTGCATCTATTGAGATAATCATATACTTTTTATCTTTCATTCTATTAATGTGGTGTGTCACTTTATTGATTTGCATACATGAAAACATCCTTGTATTCCAGAGATAAATGTCACTTGATCATGGTGTATGATCCTTTTAATGTGCTGTAAAATTTGGTTTGCTACTATTTTACTTAAGATTTTTGAATCTATGTACATTAGGAATGTTAAAATGTAATTTTTTTCCTTGTAGTGTCTTTGTCTGGTTTTGGTATCAAGGTAATGTTAGCCTTATAAAATGAGTTTGGAAGTGTTCCCTCATTAGTAAAGGACAGATTTAGTGAAATTTCAGAGAACAGTAGGGATTTACAGGTTGCAGAATGAACATGATATAAGCATGAGAACAGAATATCTTTTTATTACTGGCCATATGGTCAAGGACACATCACTGTAACTCTGTGATTTTCTGCAACTATGTCAGTAAAATTGGAACTGTACCATCTGCCTTACCTTGATATGAGAGACTAATGGAGATCATGAATGAAGGCTCTCTATGAAATAGATCAATAAAACATAATAGAAAACATACACAAACATGCCTGATTTCTGACCAAGATGGAGAGACAATTCACTGGAAGAAGGATGCACTTTTAAATAAATAAATAAATGGTGTGGAAGCAGTTTGGAATCTGCAGGCCAAAACAAAAAGTTAATTGACCTAGATTGTATAACTTATGCAAAAATGAACTCAAAATGCATCACAGACTGATATGTAAAAAGCTTTAAATAAAACTTTTTTAGTAGTAGCCCCAAACTGGAAGCAATCCAAATGTCTTTCACTGAGTGAATTATATCTAAGAATTCTTTACCTAATTCTATGTTAACAACATAAGCATAATCCCATAAAAGGAAAAATTAATAAACTATGTTTCATCAAAACTAAAATCTTTTGCTCTGTAACTCTGTTAATAGGAAGGAAAGATAAGCTGCAAACTGGGAGAAAGTATTTGCAAACCACATATCCAATGAAGACATATCTATAATTTATAAAGAACTAAAAAACTCACCAGTATATTTTTTCAAAGATAAAATTTGAAAATAAGCAAAAGACATAAACAGACATTTCATTTCAAAGAATATACAAATGGAAAATTAGCACATGTAATGATGTTTAACATCATTAGTCACTAGATAAATGTACATTAAAATCACAATGAGATAAAACTGCATACTTTTCAGAATGACTAAAATAAAAAGTGACAACGACAAATGCTGGTGAGGACATGCAGAGACTGAATTCCTCACACATTGTTGGTGGGAATGTAAAATGATACAATCACTCCAGAGAAAAATATGGAGTTTATAACAAAAGGAAAAAATGCACTTACCACATGACCTAGCAATTTCATTTTAGGCATTTATCCCAAATAAACAAAAGTATACTCCAACAAAAATCTGTTTGTGAATATTCTATGAAACTTGGTTAATAATAGTCCAAACTGGAAATAACCCAAATATCCTTCAATGGGAGAATAATTAAACAACCTCTAGTACATCCATTTTATGGGAAAAAAGTATTGAAAAGACTATTGATACAAAAAATTTGGATGGATCTTAAGTGAAAAAGGCAATCATGGGTTATATACTCTGTGGTCCTATTTACATAGCATTTTTTGAAATACTGTATTTCTTCTCAAAATATTATATTGAAAATTATACTAACAAAGAACAGATTAGTGGCTTTCAGGAGTTGAGTAGGAAGGGGTAAGAAGGAGCCTATGGCTATAAAGCATAGTACTAAAGATCTTTGTACTGAAACTGTTCTTGACTATAAAAATGCATAGAACTACTACTACTACTACTACACACGCACTTATGCACATACAAATAAGTACATATCAAACTGGTGATATATATATAAGTTTGATGGAGTCAATCAATGCCAATTTTCTGGTTTTGGTATTGTGCTACAATTACACAAGATAGTACCACGGCAAGAGACTGGGAAAAGGGCCTCTCTATTATTTCTTACAACTACATGTGAATCTATAATTATCCCCAAATAAAAATTTTTAAAAATGCAAAAATTATGGAAGATAAAGTAAATTAATTTCAAAATATAGAACAAAAGATACAAAAAGATATTGTAACGTACTTTAGACAGAGAAAATATCTGAACAGCAGTCACATACAGAGAGAGTTGAGAAAACACTGGTTGCTAATGTTGCTTGAGGATGTACTCCAGCAAAATAGGTAATCAGAAGCAAACAAACAAACAAAAAACAAACAAAATAAATGGAATTTTGAAAACAGGGGATGGAGGTCCAGGGAAACAGTAGTTAAGTCATGAGATGATACCTCTATTTTCAAGAGAAGAATCTTTGAGATAGTGGGAGAAAAATCAGAAGACTCCAAGAAAGCTGTTTCAGTGGTGGTGGGAATAGGAAAATATAGTATTTAATGACATAGGCATTATTATTGAGGATTTGTATGAACATGAAAATATGTTGAAGGCACAGTATTCCTACAAAAGAAACAAGAAAGACAATTAGAAACTCCAAGAAAAACAGAAAGTTCTGAAAACTGTGGCCCAAATGTGAAACAAAGTCAAATGTACTATGTTTTAAGCAATTTATGCAGTATAAGGAAACCAAATATATTTTATCTCAATGCTATGAAAATCTGTTGCCCAAGGATCATGTCATGAGACCATACAAAGATATAACTCTCTCAGGCAATTTTACCAAAAGATGAAGATATTTTTAATAATAACAATGTTAGTATTATTCCTTACCATTTAAACTTTTCAGTTAAAGCATAGATAGAGTATGGAAGGTACAGTTATGATCACAAAACATAATAAGACTGTTAAAACCTTGACAATATAAAAATAAAACTGATAGAACATAAAGGGTAGAAATGAGAGAGAGAAAGGGAGGTTGACACTAATGTTTTAATATTTTATTAGGGAAACCCAGAACAAGCAATAGAAATACACATCATTTAAATTAACAAATGAAGAGATAGGCCAACAAAGAAAAGCAATATGTTTACAAGAACAAATATAAAGGACATATGGACAAAAACTCGGGGGGGGATAGGAGGGAGGAGAGGAGGGATGGGTGGGTTGGCTGGAATGGGAGTAAAGGATAGAACCTGTACTTGAATAATGATTAAAACATAAATTTAAAAAAAAAAAAGAAGAGCAGTATGGGTGAAAGGTTTGAAGTCCATATTCTGGTGCCAGCTAACCTGGGTTCAAATCCCATCTCTGGCCCTAGTTGGTTCATTACCTTGACCAAATATGTTACAGTCTTTATACCTTTTATTCATCATCTGAAAATGTAATTAATAAAAATATGTAGCTCTGAGGTTGTTGTGAAAGTGGAATGAATGAATGTTTGAAGAGTGCTTAGGCAGTGCCTGGCAACAGCAAGTATAATGTGAATCCAGAATAAATGAGCCAGAAAGTTCTGGAAGAGGTTGAGGGACCAGAAATTAGTACTGGTGTATCAGGAGGTCTGAGTCAACACATTTGTTGTGAATACTACCATTAAAAATAAGGAAGGGAAATATTTTCATGCTTCTAATTTAGGAAGAGATAAATTTAAACCAGAAAATATTAAAAAGAATAGCTTTAGGAACAAGGAATGGGCATGGTGAGGAATGGGATGTGATAAAATTGCACATATCATACACATACACACACTATGAAGTGTAAGACGAAGGTAAGATAAAGATCTGGAAGATTCACTCGTAAAGGAACAATGAATCCTTGCCACATAAAGGCCACATAAGCATCAGAAGAAAGATCAGCCAGAGGTCCCAGCTCCTGTGGTTGTTATGCAGGTTGACCCCGAAACAAGAGTGGCTAGATAACTGTAGCAGGAGTGACAAGACACCCTTTTTTGAGGATGCAAGTCTTGATGGTGGTAAGGGGTTTATAGTCCACAGCCATACCCTGAGTGGAGAGTCTGACAGGCTCCTGCTTCATCAGAACTTGGGAGAAGACGAGACAGTCTCAAGAAAACCTCCTCAGGGAGGCAGGGAGATGAGAGGGAGATGGCCTCCCAGCAGCTCTCCACAGTCCCCCATGCCCTTGTTTTCTGCAACTGTCACAGGCATTCAGCCAAGACTTAGGTCAGTAGCTCAAGACTTACCTGAGTGTGTGGCCTATGTGGATGAATGCAAGATTGCCATGACCATGATATACATACATGCATACATGTTTATATGTGTGTATGCATTATACATATGTATATAAACATTTTTATGACTGAAAACATCATTCATTTCATTATAAAGTGTTCTTCTACAGGGGTGTGTGTATGTGTGTGTGTGTGTTATGGCAGTATCATAACACAACATAGTATATGGAATTATTATACAGAGTACATGGTGGAGGACACATTCACATCTAGACTGAGTCACCCAGGCATGTAGGAATAAGGCCAGATGACCCTCAGCAGGCCGGCTGTATTTGAAAAAGAGAAGAAAATACATCCTCATATCTAGAAATTTCAGAGCTTAAATTTACACAAAGTTCTGAAAAAAGCACAGAGCTACAGGATGGTTTGAAAATGAATAATAGAAAAGACTAAGCTAATCTGTAAATGAATAATGAAAATGACTGAGCTAATCTCATTTATTTAAAAGCTGCACTTTCTTAGCATTAGTGAATAATGCCTGCAATGAATTTAGATGTGCATATACCTTGTCAAACAAATTTTCAAATGTTTGGAGTAGGTATCCAGAAGAGGGGTTGCTGGGTCATATGGTAACTCTACTCTTCGTTTTTGAGGAACCTTGAAACTTTTTTCTACAGTGACTGTACCAATTTACATTCCCACCAGTAATGAATGAGGGCTCTTTTTTCTCCACAACCTCTTCAACACTTATTATTACTTGTGGTCATTCTAACAGCTATAAAGTGGTATCTCATTGTCTTCTTATTGCAGCATTATTCACAGTGGCAAGACATGGACACAGCTAAAGTGTCTTTTGTATATGATTAGATAAAGAAGATGTGGTACATATATACAATGGAATACTACTCAGTCATAAGGAAAGAGGAAATGCTTCCATTTTCAACAACAAGGATGGATCTTGAGAATATCATACTAAGCAAGGTAAGTCAGAGGGCAAAAGTCAAGAACTATATGATTCCACTCACATGTGGGATATAAAACTTAAAGCAACAAATGAACAAATGAGACAAATACTCATAGACAGAGATGACTGTATGGTAGTTACCAGAAAGAAAAAATGTGGGGAGAGGCAGTAAATGGTAAAGGGGGTCAAATATACTGTGACCAAAGGAGATTTGACTTTGAGTGGTAAACATACAATGCAATATGCAGATGATATATTACAGAAGTGTACACTTGAAACCTATATAATCTTATTAACCAATGTCACCCCAATAAATTCAATAAAAACTTTTAAAAGAAATCATACTTTTTTTTCTTGGAAAGGGTCATTGAAAATGATTACAGTGGGAGCAGTGAGGCAAAACACAGGAGGGGACCATCAGACCTTGTGTTAAACCCTCAAGATAAAATGATTCCTCATGGCACAAAAATTGACAGGAGTTGACTCCATTTAGAAGGGAAGGAGTAAGAGATATCAAAAGAAAACTCTCTGAGCTTGAGTTTCCCACCTCTAAAACTAGGATTAAAAATTGCTCCCTACTTATGTCACAGGTTGTTGTGGAGAACAAATGAGTAAGTGAGATAATTCAGTGTTATGCTGCCATGTACCACCTGTCCACATCCCACATGGATTGATCTTTGCCCAGAGGTGTCTGGGTGGGAGGGGATCTAAAGGCTAGACCATGGGACAGGCCTTGTAAGAATGCTTGCTGAACTAGAGAATACTGCGAAAATGGGATGTGCCATCGAAATGGTATTAAAAACTATTTTTAAAAGTCTGATCCAATAGTTTGAAAGCTTTTCTTACTCTTGGGTAATTATTTTCAATATTGAAATTATATTTAAATAGAAAATATATGCATATACATTTGACCCTTGAACAGCATGGGTTTGAACTGGGCAGGTCCACTTATATGTGGCTTTTTAAAAAAAAAATATGCACTGTACTATACATGTATTTTCTCTACCTTATTATTTTCTTTTTTTCCCACAGTCTTTCCTGGGCTTTCTTTTAATTTATTTAATTTTATACTCTGGTTTCTGTTCAGACTGTATAAATCTTTTGCCTTTTTAATTTATTTAATTTATTTTTAGCGTATTTTTTCTGTTACCACTTTTCCCCCTTATAACCCAGCAATCACCACACTGTTGTCCATGTCTATGAGTCCTTTTTCCTATTTGCTTGATCCCTCCAGTTTCAAACCCCCACCACTCCACAGCTGGCATCCTGCTCTCTATCTAGGAATCTGTCTTCCTTTTGCTTATTAGTTCAGTTTGTTCATTAGATTCCACATATGAGTGAAATCATGTATTTGTTTTTCTCTGACTGGTTTATTTCACTTAGCATAATGTTCTCTAGGTCTCTATGCTGTCACAAAGGGTAAAACTTTCTTTTTTATAGCTGAGTAGTATTCCATTGTGTAAATGCCCAAAAGATGTTTTATACACTCATCTACTGATAGATACTTGGGCTGCTTCCAGGTCTTGGATATTGTAAATAACACTGCAATGAACATAGAGATGCTTATGTTCTTTTGAATTAGTATTTTGGGTTTCTTCAGATATATTCCTAGAAGTGGGATCGCTGGGTCAAAAGACAGATCCATCTTTATTTTATTTATTTATTTATTTATTTATTTATTTATTTATTTATATTGTTTATTTTATTACAGTTGTCCCAAATTTTTCCCCCTTTGGATGTCCCTGAAATAGACAATTAGGAGCCTTAGGAGGTATTAGGGGTGTGCCCTTTGTGTATGGACAGTAAAGGGGCAAATTCTACTCCTTGGTCTTATGTCCATTTTGTACATGCAAGTACAGGCTGTCTTTCAATGTTTCACTAAATCTTTCACCATTAAAAAACTGTTTTTTAGTTTGATGATGAAAAATTTGCTGCAAATTTTATTTATTTCTTTTTATCATAGAGTGTCAGACTTGGATGATAGCTTAGAGGCACACTCTTCAAATCCTTTAACACATCAGGCTGAAAATAAGTTTACTTAATAAGGGAAGATTAAAAGTCACAAAAGTAGGAAATATTGATAGCAGAATCCAGATGGTTCATGTCTTATGGAAATGTTTTTTAATGTACCTGTAGGTTCTCAAACAGACCTACAATCATTGATTGTTTCAGTGATTGCAATCACAGAAACAAATGCGCAAGGGTCTCCTTAGTGTGCATATCTATTGTATCTAGCATCCCTGAGAGAGTGTGTATTTGCCATGCTGTAATGTATTCACAAACACAGGCAAGGTCTTATGATAAAATGTAATCTATAGCCAGAGTTTTTGTTGCCATTCAGACTTCCAAGCTCATTAAGAAGGTGCAGCAGGAATTTTCTTTCACCTTCTGCCAAATTGGCATAGGACTAGAGTAGCTAGTTTGATACAGTTGTCCAAACTCTAGATGGTGCTCCTCAGGGGAGCTGGGAAGAGCTTGGTGAGGTGAGAACTTATCTCCAGTTGCATGAAACAAATAGTGGCAACATCAGCCCATCAACAGAACTCATCAGGCTCATGAGAAATATTGTCCCATTCACCCATCTAAATAACCGCGGCCATGGCTGTGTAGATTTATAAACAACTACTAAAATCTCTCTCCTCCATGAAATATTCACCTGTTGTCCATGGCCAAACACAATAAATCATTTCTTTGGCTGAGTCATCTAAACATTTTCTTTGACCGCAGCAGATTTCAAATGGAACTTCAAGGCCAAGTTACAGGACAAATGTACCATTGGACCTGTATTTCAATTTGAGTGATGTTTTTTTTACCAGCCTATTAAAAAACACATGCCCTGCTTATGAAGTGCCAATAGCCCTTGGAAAACACATTTAAAAGAAGAATGGGCTGTTTTTCCATGGCTCCGAAACCTGTGGATGGATTTTGTTGACAAGATTTAGTGTTTTAAAGGCATGAAATAAAACTTTCTTCTCCCTTCAATGACTGCCCCCCTTCCATGTGTGTGTACACACAGGCATATGCTATCATATCTAAATTGTATGCTGGAGATGGGGTTAAATCCAATAGGTTCTATCCCACAGATGATTTTGACACCTGCTTGGTGCTTCCTTTTCTCTTAGGGTCCCTACGCTAAAAATAAGTCTATAATTTATAGACTATAAATTACCTAAAGTTCATATGACATTTTCCAGATTCTCTCAGCAATGTTTCTATACAAGTTGGACAGATTTCCAAATCCATCCTCTGTGAATGAGGCACATCTGCATTTCAACACAAATTTTTCATGTATTGACTGTGCAGTGTGTCAAGTACAAACTCTTATAGTTAGCATGACTAAGAGTGGTCAGTCAGAATACATTGGTAATGCAGGTATCATAAAGATTCCAGGCATTAATCATAACATTTTAACTTCAAACACATTAATAGGACTAAGTTGTATCTTATCACATTTCTTACATAAACCATATCTACAATTATATGCAGATATTTAAGTAGAACTTTTGCAAAGCAATCTAAATGCAGAATTTTGCTAAACTTTTTTTAAATAAAAAATTCCAGTACTTTACTGTGTTTCTCCCATTCCCAATTTGGAAATGATTTTTTAATGACTTAATGAAATTTCTTAAAAATATCCAGTTATTTTTATTATATTTAGTAGCTCTTTCTTTATATTGATACATCAGTTTAATATTTGATTGTAGCATAGTAACAGGTATAAGTGATATAAACTTTAAAGGTACAGAAATATGTATTTATGTTAAAGAAAAATGAATAGTTCATTTTTTCGAGCTTTCTGAAAAGCAATGTATGGCATTCAATTAGACAATGTGTTTAAAGAGAGAATGGGAATATTGGTTAATTCAGCAAGTTGATCTAACAATGAATAAGGTAACTTTTGTTGTATTTTTTAAGAGACTTCAGTACACTTTATTGTATTCAATTACTGCAATAGATTCACAAACTTTTAGGAATTCTCACTTATGTATGAAAAGGTAAACATTTCAACATTGACAGATGTACACCTACAACATGATGCTTCATTTATTTTGCAATATAGAATATAACACATGTCTTTTTTATTGTTGATCAAGTACAGTTGTCTCTATTTTCTCCCCACCAATCCCCCCCACCTCACCCATTGCCACCTCCCAACCTTGATCCTACCCCACTTTGGCTTATAACTTACTTCTAAACAAGACACTAGGAATCATGGGAATGCAAGAAGCTAAAAAAAAAAAGATGCTATTAATTCCACTACCTACAATAATCCTTTTTTAAAAATGAAAATGGATGGACTGCTTTTCCCTCTATACCTTTGAAACAACTTAGCAGATTATTTTTTTAGAGCAATTTTAGGCTCACAGAAAAATTGAGCAGATATGGAGAATTTTTCCATAAATCCCCCTATACACACACACACACACACACACACACACACCAGCATCCTTTACCACCAACATCTGCACCACTGAGTGATACATTTATTATAACTAAAGAAGCAACATTGACATATCATTATCAACTAAAATTCATAGTTTAAGTTGGGGTTTACTCTTGGTATTGTATGTTTTGTTTTGACAAATGCATGAAGGTATGTTTTTATCCTTACACAAAAAGAGTTTCATCACCTTAAAGTCCACTATGTATTGGGAGACTAACAACACCCTTTTCAGAAATGACAGATCAAGCAGACAGAAAGTCAGTAAAGATATGTGCTTGTTATATACCTTTGAATTGGCCCTGACTCCTAATGACACTATGACTGCCTGATATTGACAGTGTCCTGTCTTCAACAGCTCTGCTCAGCTCCTGTAGAATCACACCTATGACTTATTTTACAGGGTCAATCCATCTAGTATTTGATCTTCCTCTTTTCCTGCTGCTTTCTATTATCCCAGAATTATTATTGTTTTTTTTTAAAAAAACCCTGACTTCTCATGATGGGCCTCGTAGACAACTTCTGTTTTGTAATTTTTGTCTTCAGCAATGTTTCAGGCTCCTCTAGCAAGTAATTTATTTAGTGAGGATAAAGTTTAATCTGAATATCACTATCAATCAACTTGATCTACTTGTTACTTATGGAACCCATTTAGAAATATTAGAACACATAATCTCATTAAACTCACATAAACATTCACCAAGATAGTCACGTTCTTGGAGATAAAACACACTTTTAAATGTTTAAAAAATAGAAATCAGACAAAATATGTACTAAGGCCACAATGGAATTAATATAGAAATTAATAACAGGATGATAGCTGAAAATCCCAAAATACTTGGAAACTAAGCAATACATTACTAAATAACACATAAGTAAATGAAAAAGTCTTAAGAAAAATTAAAAAATAATTTAAATGAAATGAAAATAATATCATGATATGAAAACATATCAAAATGTATGGAATGCAGCTAAAACAATAATTAGAGGGAAATTTGAACTGTTAAAATAACATATTAGAAAAAAAGATTTAAAATCAATAACCTAAGCTTTTATCTCAGGAAATTAGAGAAAGAAGAGCAAGTTAAGTTTAAATTAAGAATAAGAGTGAAAATAAAATTTAGCCAGAAATCAATAAAATTGAAAACAGAAAAACAACAGTCACAAACCCAATGCTGATTTTCAAAAATTAATAATTTCTATGCAAGGTAACAAAGATGAAAAAAGTTACAGATTACCAGTATTATAAATAAAAAAGGAACTCTGATTCCATAGATATTAAAGAAATACCCTGTACATCTAAATTTAATTATTTAGATGTAATGGATGAGCTCCTTAAATAAAACACTAACTACCAAAACTCATTTGAAGGTAAACAGGTCACTTGAATATTTCTATATTCATTAATTATATCATATTAATGATTGAAAACCTTTCCCCCCAAAGACCAGTGTCTGATGGTTTCCAATTTTCCACAATTTCTTCCAGAAAATGTAATCAGAATGAGCCCTTATTAATTCTGTAAGAATTGTCATTATAGTAAAAGAAGTTAAAATATTATTAGGTATGAAATCTATAGGCAAATATCTCATTAACATAAAGCAAAAGTTTTCAACAAAATATTAGCATACTGAATAAAACAATGTATAAAATGCATATACCACAAACAAGTTGGATTTAGTCTAGGCATACAAAGCTGTTTCAATATTCAAAGTTCATTCATGGTAATCCACCATATCAGCAGCCTATGGGAAAAAATTATGGAATTATATTAACTCAGACAAAGCATTTAACAAAATTCCATGCTCATTTATAATAAAACTTCTTGGCTAGAAACAAACTACTGGAATTCAATGTTTTTTTTTAAATAATGTAATAGCACAAAAGATGGAGGATTGAGGTATAAATCTCAATCATGCTTACTGTGTAGCTATAGCAATCAAGATAAAGGTATCAGTAGATGGGCAAGCACATAGATGCATGAAACAGAATACAGAAATAAACCTACATAAATATGTCCACCTGACTTTTGATAAGTTTTGAAAAGCAGTTCAATGCACAGAGGATAAATTTTAAATAAAGGGTGATGAAATAATGAGACATTCATAGGTGAAGAAAATGAACCTTGACGTAAACTTCACATCTTTTAGAAAATTAATAAAATAGATTATAAACTTAAATGTAAACTATGAAACTTAAAATATCTAGAATTAAATGTAAGAGAAAATCATTGGGATTTTGTGATAGGAAGAGTTACTAGATTTGATATTAGAAGCACATTCTATGAGAAAAATTGAAAATTGTAACCTTCAAATTAAAACCACTATGATATATCACCTCACAGCTGCCAAAAGGGCTAACATCAATAAATTATTAAACAACAAGTGCTTGTGAAGATGTGGAGAAAGGGAACTCTAGTGCACTGTTGGTGGTAATGGAGGCTAGTGCAGTCACTGTATGAAACAGTATGGAGGTTCCTCAAAAAATTAAAAGAGGAACTGCCTTATTACTGCGTGATTCTAATTTTGGGCATATTTCCTAAGAATCCCTAAACACCAATTCAAAAGAATATGTGCATCCCTATAGTCATAGCGACATTATTTAGAATAGCTAAGACCTGGAAACAGTCCAAGTGTCCATCAGTAGATGAGTGGATACAAAAAGCTATGGTATGTGGCTATGAGCCCTGTCTGGTGTGCCCTGTGAACCAAAGGGTTGCAGGTTTGATTCCCAGTCTAGGGCACATGCCTGGGTTGCAGGCCAAGTCCCCAGTAGAGGGCATGTGAGAGGTAACCACACATTGATGTTTCTCTCCCACTTTCTCCCTTCCCCTCTCCAAATTCAAATAAATAAATAAAATCTCTAAAGAAACTATAGACAGAAAAAATACTTGCTAACTACATATTTGACAAAGAATTATTATCTAGACTGTAGAAAGAACTATCAAATCATAGTAAAAATAAATATAATCAACAAAAATGGATTCCATTGAATAATCTTATATACACAGAAGGCAAATAAGTATCTTATCTGGCCATCAGTGATATCCAGATTATAACCACAGTGAGATGAATGTCATTACACACCTACAGAATGGCTAAAATAAAAATAGTGACCACACCAAATACTGGCAAGAATAAGGAGAATCTGCATCACCCTAATATTGCTGGTAGGAATGTGAAATTGTTTTGGAAAACAGTAAACAGTCTGTTTGCCAGTTTCTTATGTATTTAAACATGCAATTGCCGTATGACCCAGTAGCAACTCTGTCTTGGGCATTCACTCTAGGGAAATAAATATTTTTATTATCCCCCAAATCTCCAGAAGAATAGTCATCCTAGAAGTTTTATTTGTAATCACTCAAAACTGGAAACAACACGGATGTCTTCCAATGGGTGAATGGTTGAAGAAATTAGTGTGTCCATATCATATATTGCTATTCAACAATAAGGAGAAAAATGAGACTTATAAATGACCAAAAACATTGTTTGCAAATGTTCCTTTTTAAAAATAAATTATTTGCTTTTAATTACAAATACTGTGTAAGACAGTTTCTTCTGTTTCAAAAAACCAATAAATATAAGAACAAATTTTAAGTATGTGATTTGTCCAAGATATTTGTAAAAAACAGAGACTGATTTTTTTCAGTATTACAAAATAGCACTCCCTAACCTTTAAAAGAATAAGTTTAAAGGTATGAGTCTGGAAAGCATTATGCAAAGTGAAATAAGCCAGGCAGTGAAAGACAAATACCATATGATCTCACCTTTAACAGGAACCTAAACAACAAAACAAAGAAACAAGCAAAATATAACCAGAAACACTGAAATTAAGAAACTGACAAATTACAATCAGAGTCATTGAAATTAAGAACAATCTAGCATTAGCCAGAGGGGAGGGGAGAGAGGACAATGGGGAGAAGGGTTTTCAGGAACTACTATAAAGGACACATGGACAAAACCAAGGGGGAGGGTGGAAGCAAGGGAGGGAGGTGGGTTTGGAGGGGATGGGGAGAAAATACAGACAACTGTAATTGAACAACAATAAAATAATTTAAATAACAAATCTATTCATAAAAAAAAGAAACTGAGAATAACCAGAGGGCAGCGGGGAGAGAGATAATGGGGAGGAGGAATGGGGGAAGGTTTTCAGGAACAACTGTAAAGGACACATGGATAAAACCAAGAGGGTGTGGGATCAGGGGAGGGAGGTGGGGATGTCTGGGGTGTGGGGGAGTGGCAGGGGGTAAATGCAGACAACTGTACTTGAACAACAGCAACACAAACATACATATAAACATTACCATTAACAATTATGCATATCAAAATATACTAACTTTAAAAAGATACAAAAAGGGGAGGGAAAACCTGAATTGCCAAAAAGAACATAAAATATTTTAATCGAAAAACTAGAATTAATAAAATTATCAAATACACACACAAAATATACACACATAGCAGAACTATGTATCGACTAACAATGGGGTAAAACAACTGTAACATATACACACACATAATCTGTTGATACATGCCATAACTTGAATGAATCTCCAGGAATTTATGCTGATAGAAAAACTGATCCCACAGATTACATACTATATGATTATATTTATATAATATTTGAAGTGAGAAAATTATAGAAATGGATAACAAATTAGTGGTTCTAAACATTCAGAATGGGAAGGGGGAAAGAACAAGGGAGGTTGATGTGGTTGTAAAAGAGCACAGGGGATCCTTTTAGTGAGATATATGTTTTATAGGTAACCTTGTGAGTACACAAACCTACACTTGTGATAATATTTCATAGAACTCAATGTACACACATACAAATGGCAAAATGAATACAATAAAATGAGAAATCTTAAAAAGATTGGTAGATTTAATCACTGTCAATATTCTGGTTACCATATTGTAGATCAGGTAAAGGGTACCCAGGATCTCTCTGTCTTGATTTTTACAACCACATGTTAAACTATAATTTAAAAATAAGAAGTTCATTACAATGATTTTGAGCTTTGTTTTGGAATGCAGTTAAATTAGGTGAAAATAGTTTTATCCTTCTTCTTTCTTTCTTTTTTATTGTTGTTCTGTTACAGTTATCCAGCCTTTTTTTCCTATTGCTCACCCCTATTCCACACCCCCTACTTCTACAGTCAATTCCCCTCCCCCATTGTCAATGCCCATGAGTCCTCTATTCATGTTCCTTTAATTTCCCTTCCTTAAATTTTGTTAGGTGGATCGTTGGAGCTAATGTGAAGGATACACATTGGATTGGTTGGTAATCTAAGAATGTAGAAAGTCAGTAAATTAAAATAGTGTACTTTATAGAATAAAAGACAAAATTAAAAAGAAAAATAGTAAGAGTTGGGAAAATAGAAAGTGATCTGAAAGCCCCTCTTTCTTCATCTCATGTTGAATAAACATGCATAGGAAAAAGCCAAAGGGAAAAAGAGGGAAACAATTCAGAGCAAAAGAGAAAGACAGAGTTGTCGCATTAGAAACATATTGAGATCCAAAATGTATTACCTTTAATAAGTAAATAAAAGAGTTAAAATGTTGAATCAAACAGCCCTGGCTGGTGTGGCTCAATGGATTGAGTGTTGGCCTGTGAGCCAAAAAGACATCAGTTCAACTCCCAATTAGGGCAAATGCCTAGGTTGTGGACCAGGTCCCCGGTAGGGGACATGCGAGAGGAAACCACACATTGATGTTTCTCTCCCTCTCTTCTTTCCTTCTCCTCTCTCTAAAAATAAATAAATACAATCTTAAAAAAATGTTGTATTAGATAAATGAGTTATGCATACAGAGAAAAATAATATAAAATGTAGGTTGTCTCACATCTTACAGTATTTTAGAAATGAGTGCACACATATAAATGATAAACAAGCTGTGGAACCTCTGCTATGAAGTAGAGCATATGAAATGCACATGGATCAGCCTAACTCTATTGTCACAAAATATTATGGGAAAGGAACACAGAAGCCCACTTATTATCATGACGTAATGGAAGGAACTGAAATGCAGGCCTTATATATGCTGGGAGTGAATAATAGTGTAAGACTTTGCCAAGAGAGGCACCAAGGAGGACCCTGGCTTAAAAGAAAAGGATATCTCTCTAGCTTTGCATAAATATGCTGGGATGTTTCATGGGCACCTCATTTTGTCTCCTACTGACTTTGGTCAAAGTCAGTCCTAATTTTGGCCACACACAACTACTTACATGTTTCTCTAGGGATTTCGGGCTACTCAACTCCTCTCACAACTTGCTCTGAGTTTCAGCTTCTGTTCACCTCTTTCCACATGATGTTGCCTCTCTGGAAAGTAATCAGACCCCTTTATTCTCCAAAGTGCCTCCACATGAAGGCTGAGTGTGAAGTAGCCTTTACTAAAGGTGGGACACTGGGAAGGGTACCTCAGTGGGCAATATACTAAGCAGAGGTGTCCAAAATTTTGGCATATCTGGGCAACACTGGAAGAAGAATAATTGTCTTGGGCCACACATTAAATACATTGTGACATGTCATCACAAAAAATGTCATTATCTTTTAAGTAAATGTACAATTTTGTACTGAGCCACATTCATAGCCATCCTGAATTGCATGCAGTCTATGGGCTACAGGTTGAACATCCCTGCAAGAGTTTAAACATGAATAGTAGATGTCCCTGTTCTTAAAAGTCCTGCAGACATTTTCAACCCTGAAAAACTTTCAATAGTTGTCTCTTCTCCTGAGCCCTTCTTCTCATCATATCGTCAGCCCTGAACAATAAAAAAAGATAGAAACATTTCAAATAAACATCTTACATCTACAAGAAATTGAGGGAAAACAATGAAGAAAGTCCAGAGTGAGTAAAAGGAAAGAAATAATCAAGATCAGAGAAGAATTAAATGACATAGGGACTCAAAGAACAATTTAAAGGATCAACAAACTTAGGAGATGGTTCTTTGAACAGATAAAAACATTGACAAGCTTTTAACCAGATTCACCAAGAAAAAAAAGGGAGAGGACCCAACTAAATAAAATCAGAAATGAAAGAAGAGAAATTACAACTGATACCAAAGAAATACAAAGCAGTGTAAGAAATTAGTATGAACAACTATATGCCAAGAAATTTGAAAACCTGGGTGAAATGGACAAATTTCCAGAAGAAGCACATAATCTTCTTAAACTGAATCAAGAAGCAGAAGGCCTGAACAGACAAATAACAGATGAGGAAATTGAAGCAGTAATCTCAAAACTCCCAACACACAAAAGCCCTGGACCAGATGGTTTCACAGGAGAATTCTATAAGGCATATAAGAGTGAGTTAACTCCTATCTTTCTCAGACTATTCCAAGAAATCCAATAAGAGGGAAGGTTACCAATTATTCCTTTAAATTTTGTTAAGTTTTTTTAAAAGAATTTATTTATTTACTTTTAGAGGGGGGAAAGGGAAGGTGAGAGGTAGAGGAACATAAAGGTGTGGTTGCCTCTTGCACAACCTCCACTAAGGACCCAGCCTGCAACCCATGTATATTCCCTGCTTGGGAATCCAACCAACAACTATTTGGATTGCAAGCCATCACTCAATCAACTGAGCCACACTAGCCGGGATGGCTACTAAACTCTTTTTATGATGCCAACATCATCCTAATCCCCAAATCAGACAAAGACACAACAAGAAGGAAAACTATAGACCAACATATTTGATGAACATAGATGCTAAAATCCTCAAAAAATATTGGTAAACCACATCCAGCAATACATCAAAGAGATCATACACCATGATCAAGTGTGATGCATCCCAGAGATGCACGAAAGGTTCAATATTCACAAATCAATAAATGTAATATATCACATAAACAAAAGAAAAGACAAAAATCACATGATCTTATCAATAGATGTGAAAAAAAGTATTTAATAAGGTACAACACCCATTTATGATAAAAACACTCAGTAGGGTGGGAATAGAGGAAGCATACCTAAACATAATAAAGGTCATATATGAAAAACCTACAGCTAACATGGTAAGTTAACAGGCAAAAATTAAAAGCATTCCCAGTAAGATCAGGAACCATACAAGGATGTCTGCTTTTACCACTTCTATTCAACATAGTATTGGAAATCCTAGCCACCGTGATTGGACAAGAAGAATAAACAAAAGGCATCCAAATTGGAAAGGAGGATGTAAAACTATCATTGTTTGTAGATGACATGATAGTGTACATAGAAAACCCTATAGACTCCACCAAGGACTACTTAACCTAAGAAGTGAAATTGGCAGGCAGCAGGATACAAAGTCAATATCAAGAAATTGAAGGCAATTTTATATATAAGGACAAAATATCAGACACAGAAATCAGAAAAAAATCCCATTTGATACAGCAACAAGGTAAATAAAGTACCTAGGAATAAACCTAACCAAGGAGGTCAAAGACCTGTACTCAGAAAACTACACAACACTGTAGAAAGAATTTAAGGAAGACACAAATAAATGGAAGCATATACTATGTTCATGGATTGGAAGAATCAATATCATCAAATTGTCCATACTACCCAAAGCAAGTTATAGAGTCAATGCAATCACTGTTAACATGCCAGTGATAATTTCACAGATGTAGGACAAACATTTTAACAATTTTTATGGAATCTAAATGACCCCCAATAGCTGCAGTAATTTTTAGAAAGAAGAACAAAATAGGAGGAATCATTATACATGACATCAATCTGTACTACTAGGCCATCGTAATTGAAACAGTTTGCTACTGGCATAAGAATACATGCATAGATCAATGCAAGAGAACAGAGAACACGTCAGAATAGAGCACAAGTCTCTGTTGTCAATTAATATTTGACAAAAGGAGCAGAAGATGAAAATGGAGACAAAATAGTTGCTTCAAAAAATGATGTTGGGAGATCTGGGCAGCTCCATGATTACTTCCAATTTTTTCCATGTTTCAAAGTCTCTGGTTCTATTTTGCTGGCTTGTTTGTTTTGTTGATTAGATTCCACTTATAGGTCAGACCATATGGTACTTGTCTTTCACCACCTGGCATTTAACTTAGCATACATAATTTTGTGTCAGGATTCTTAGGGCATAATCTCAGCTGTAGAATAGTGGGTCAAAAGGCTGTTCCATTATCAGTTTTCTGAGGAAATTCCACATTGTTTTTCACAGTGGCTGCACCAGTGTATTCCAACCAACAGTATAGTAAGGTTACCTTTTCTCCCCAATCTCACCAACACATTTTGTTTGTTGATTTGGTTGTGATGGCCATTCTGACTGGTGTGAAGTGGTATCTCATTGTGGCTTTAATTTACATCTCTCTGATGGCTATTGATGCTGAGCATCCTTTCATATGTCTTGGGCCATCTGCGTGTCCTCCTTGGAGGAGTCTCTTTTCTGGCCCTTTACCCATTTTTTAAAATTGGGTTTTGTGTCTTTCCAGAGCATATTCATGCCAAGTCTCTGTTGTCAATTAATATTGAACACAGGGTCCAGAAGCATAAAATGGAATAAAAATGGCTTCTTCAACAAATGGTGTTGGGAGATCTGGACAACTCCATGCATAGCAATGAAACTTGACCAACAAATTACACCATACACAAAAATAAACTTAAGGTGGTAGAAAGACTTATATATAGGTCGTTACATCATAAAGGTCCTTGTGGAGAATACATTCCTGAGAATCTCAGATACTCCACTCAGCAATATTTTCACAGATATGTCCCCTAGAGCAAGGGACATAAGGGAAAGAATAAACAAATGGCCTTCATCAAAATCAAAATCTTCTGCATGTCTAAAGAAAACATCAGCAAAATTTAGAAGGGAACCAACCTTATAGGAAACTGTATTTGCAAATGATACCTCAGATCAGGACTTGATTTCCAAATACATAAAAGAACTGCCTTTTGACCTCATAATTCCACTGCTTTGCTTATACCTAAGAATCCTGAAACACCTATTCAAAAGAACCTATGCACCCCAATGTTTGTAGCAGTACAATTTATAATAGAAAAGTGCTGGAAAGAGCCTAAGTGCCCATAAGTAAATAAGTGGATCAAAAAAAGTTGGTACATTTACAGAATGGAATGCTACGCAGCAGAAAGAAGGAATTTGTACCCTTCAAGATGACATGGATGGAACTGGAGAGCATTATGATAAGTGAAATAAACAAGTTGGTGAAAGACAAATACTATGTGATTACCCCTATAAGTGGAACCTAATCAACAAAACAAAAAAGCCAGCAAAATAGAACCAGAGACATGGAAATAAAGAGCAAAATGATAGTTACACAAGTGATGGGGAATGGGAATAATGATGCAAACATGGGGAAGGATTATCAAGTAACATATATAAAGGACCCATGGACAAAGTCCACTGGGTGTGGTTGGATTGAATGTTGGTGATGGGACTGGGTAGTGTGATGGAGAGTAATGAGGGGTTAATGGGGACAACTATAACTGAACAACAATAAAAAATCCTGTACAATGACTGTATTTCTGCTGATCTCTCTTTTTATGTCAAACAAGATTTGCTTTACCTATTTAGATGCTCCTGGGTTGAGTGAAAAAATGTTTACTAGGGTAATATCTTCCTGTTGGTTTGTTCCCTTTATCATTATGTAGTGTCCTTTGTCTCTTCATATAGCCTCGTTTTTTTTTTCAGAAAATGTGGAAGTTTAATATAATTATTACATAAAAGAGACAAGCAAAGTTTGACAGAACAAATGCTTAAGCAAAAAAAAGAAAAATTATTCAATGATGAGAATATATAATAAATTTGAAAAAAGATTTCTGTAAACTATTAACCATGTTTTAATGAAATAAATATGCATTTAAATGAGATATCTCATTTTTGCTAAATTTAATGCTAGTGGCTGTGACATGTATGAACTTGGCATTGTCATATAGAGGTTAGCAAGTGACAGTAAAAACTCATGATATTTTTGAAATGTAAACTAGTCATGCATTTTATTTTATTTATTTTATTTTATTTTTTATTGTTGTTCAAGTACAGTTGTCTCCATTTTCCCTCCACCACTCCCCACCCCTTATAACCTTGGTTTTAAAGTCTGTTTTGTCAGATGTAAGTATTGCCACCCCAGTTTCTTTTCTTGCCATTTCCACGAAATATCTTTTCCAACCCTTTACTTATAGTTTGTATATACCTTTTGATCTGAGTTGGGTGTCTTGGGGACAGCATATATATGAATTTTCTTATCCATTCAGCTACCTGATGTGTTTTGGTAGTAGCATTTCATCCATTTACATTAAGGTGATTATTAATATGTATTTATCGCCATCTTATTTCTAAACTATGTTCCTCTGTTTTTCTTCATCTTTTTCTTCTTATTAAATCAGGTCCTTTAACATTTGTTGCATTACTAAATTGGTATTAACAAACTTTTTAAACTTTTTTCTTGTCTGGGGATCTCTTTATTTCTCTTTCAATTTTGAATGATCATCTTGCTTTTTAAAGCAGCCTTGGTTGTAGGTCCTTGCTTTTCATTTCTTCAATATTCCATGACAATATCTTCTTGTCTTAAAGGTTTCTGTTGAGAAATCAGATGACATTCTAATTGGAACTCACTTGTAGATAACTACCTTTTCTCTTGTGGCTTTTAAGTTTCTCTCCTTGTCTTTAAGATTTGCCAGTTTACTTATGATGTGTCTTGTGTAAACCTCTTTGGGTGCATCCTGTTTGGGATTCTCTGTGCTTTCTGGACTTGTTTGCCTTTTTTTGTTAACCAATCTAGGGAAGTTTTCAGTCATTATTTCTTCAAATAGATTTTTGATTCTTGCTCACTCTCTTTTCCTTCTGTTATTCCCATAGTGAGGATGTTGTTATGATTCATGTTTTCCCAAATGCTTTTCAAGTTGTTTTAATTCTTTTTAATTCCTTTTTATTTTTGCTGTTCTGATTGTGTATTTCTTTTTTACCTTGTCTTCCAAATTGCTGATGTGATCCTCTCCTTCATCTAACCTTCTGTTTATTCCTTTCATTGTTCATTTCAGATATTGCATTCTTTATTTCTGACTGGTCCTTTTTATTTTTTTATGTTGTTTTCATGCTGTTGAGTATCCTTATTTATTATTCTAACCTCTATATCTTATGAATTGCTTGCCCCCCTTTCATTTAGTTCTTCTTCTGGAGGATTCTTTTTTTTATTTTTTTAAATTTGGGTTCTGTTTATTTCTCTTTCCATTTTTCCTGCCTCTTTGTATCTGGTCCTAAGTATTAGATCTGCAAAAGCTCTGGGTGCAACACTGGTTGCAAACACCTATGTCAAACATCTATGTCAAACACTGCTTTTGACTGGCCCTGTGTAACCTGTTTGAAACTATCAGTGATCCACAGCTTTTGGCTTCCTCTTCTAGGGCCTGTATGTACAGAAAGAACCAAACTGCATACCAGGGCCTACTTTTACCAATACCTGGTCAGGGAGGGTCAGCTAAAGTCTCAGAGCTCCCAGAAATCCACCTTAGTTAAACTTAATCACTGAATTCAACTTCCATGTGTTCTCAGCCACCGGGCTCAAGGTCCACAGGATTGAGCAGAGTAATTCCTGCAGGCAAGGCTATTGTTTCTCAGGCCGATGCCTTTTGGAGGGGGAATGCTTCTCCTGAGAACATGGCTTCTACAGTATGGAGAATGAGTTAGCACAGGGGTCCTAACAGCTGTTCCTTCAGATTGCTCCTCAGGGCCACCAGCCCCAGACTCTCCTCACACATCTCTAGTCCACTCTGCCATCCCTCCTCCCCAGTCTGGGGTAAGTGGCTGAAAATGGAATTTTGTGCACTGACTTTTTAAGAAGCTCTCTGCATCTCCAGCCACCTCTCCCTGGTGGACAGAAACCCTGCTGCTTTATGCAGCTTGTTGTTATTTGGGTTTCTTTCCTGACTTTGGTGCTGTAGGTGGAGGAGCTCAGCTTGGGGTTTAGAGCCCACAGTTTTCAGGATGGACTCTATCAGACACTGGAATATCCCTCCAGAACTTGTGCCATCAGTGGGAGCCCAGCCAACCCTCTCGTGCCTTGATCACATTTCCTACCAGTGTCAGTGTGGTGAAGTAGTTTCTTCTGTTTCTCCTTGGTTATACGTCTTCTCTCCAGCTAGTGTTCAGTTGGTTGTTAAGGTTGACTTTTCTACAGTTTAGTTGTCATTCCCACTTTGTCCTTAAAGGAGGTTTGTGTAGCTTCCACTTACTCCTATTCCATCTTAGATCCTCTATATCTGTTTTTATGCTAGCACCATGCTATTTCAATTACTTGGCCTTGTAATATAGTTTGATATTTGATAACATGACTACAACTTTATTCTTTATTCTCAAGATTGTTGTGGCTATTTGTAGCATTTGTAGTTACATATAAATTTTTGAAATATTTGTTTTAGTTCTATGAAATACATCTTGGATATCTTGATATGAATTGCATTGAATCTATAGATTACTTTGGGAAGTATAGACATATTAATGATGTTAATTCTTCCTATCCACAAACACAGC
The DNA here is from genome assembly GCA_028533065.1 of Trachops cirrhosus. Taxonomy (NCBI): domain Eukaryota; kingdom Metazoa; phylum Chordata; class Mammalia; order Chiroptera; family Phyllostomidae; genus Trachops; species Trachops cirrhosus. The sequence goes on along the minus strand of CM052542.1, from coordinate 94,297,658 downwards.
ATATGCTTACATATACTGTATTTTCTCCAATTTCTTTATTCAGTGTCTTACAATTTTCCATGTACAATTCTTTTACATCCTTGTTCAAATTTATTCCTAGATATTTTATTTTATTTTTTAATATAATTTTAAATAAATTGTCTTCTAGGCTTCCTTTCTGAAAGTTCATTATTGGTGTATAAAAATGCAACTGATTTCTGGATATTTATTTTGTGTCCTGCCACTTTACTAAATTCACTTACCAGTTCTAGTAGTTTTATGGTGGAATCTTTAGGGTTCTCTCTATATAGTATCAAATCATTTGCAAGTAATGACAGTTTTACTTCTTCCTTTTTAATTGGATTCCTTTTATTTCTTCTTCTTTTTTGATTGCTGTGGCTAGGGCTTCTAGAAGTGTTTTGAATATGAGTGGTGCAATTTGATATCCCTGTCTTGTTATGGATCTTGGCAAACATTCTTAATGTTTGTGCATTGAGTATCATGTGGGTTGTAGGTTTTTCATATTGGCCTTTATTACATTGAAGTGTGATCCCTCTATTCCCACTTTGCTGATATTTTTAATGATTATTTGGCTGGATTTTAACAAATGCTTTTTCTGCATTTATTGAAATGATCATGTGATTTTTATTCATTTTTTTATCCTCACCAGAGGTCATTTTCTCATTGCTTTCAAAAAGAGAGGGGAAGGAAGGGATGAAGGGTATATCTACATCTATATCTATCTCTATATCTATATATATTAGATATATCTATAGAGATACAGATATATAGATATAGATATATCTATAAATAGAGATAGAGAGATATAGATATAGATAGATAGATAGATAGATAGATAGATAGATAGATAGATATAGAGACAGAGACAGAGAGAGAGAAGAGAGAGATGATGTGTGAAATATCAATTTGTTGCCCTCTCATATGCACCCTGACTGGGGATTGATCCTGCAATCTGGGTATGTGTCCCGTCTGAGAATTGAACCTGTGACCCTTCTATGAGACAACAGTCCAACCCCCAGAGCCACACCAATCAGGGCTAACTTCACTTTTTTATGTGATGTATCACACGTGTTAATTTATGGACATTGTATCAACATTGCAACATACTTGATCATGGTGTATAATCGTTTTAATGTATTGCTGGATTTTAGCATTCATGTTCATCAGGGATATTGGTCTAAAATTTTCTTTCTTTGTAGTGTCTTTATCTGGTTTCAGAATTAGGATAATGCTGGCCTCATAAAGTGAGCTTGGAAAACTTTGTCTTTATTGAAATTTTTAGGAAGAGTTTGATAAAGATATGTGTTAGTTTTTCTTAGAATGTTTTGTAACGTTAGATGGCTTGTGAAGCCATCTAATCCAGGACTCTAATTGTTGGGAGTTTGTTTATTACTGCTTCAATTCCATTATTTCCAATCTATTATTCAGATTCTCTGATTCTTCCTGATTTAGTTTTGGAAAGATATGTGTTTTTATGAATTCATTTTATCCAGATTGTCCAATTTGTTGGCCTGTAGGTGTTTGTAATATTTTCTTAGATTCTTTTTATTACTTTTGTGTCAGTTGTTACTTCTATTTAATTTCTGATTTTAATTATTTGTGTCTTCTTTCTTTCTCTCTTGATGAGTCTGGTTAAAGTTTTGTTAATGTTATTTTTCAAAAAAAACAGCTCTTGTTTTTTTGATCTTTTGTTTTGTTTTCTAGACTATTTCATTTATTTGTTTTCTTTTTCCCCCTTTTTCTTTCTTTCTTTCTTTCTTTCTTTCTTTCTTTCTTTCTTTCTTTCTTTCTTTCTTTCTTTCTTTCTTTCTTTCTTTCTTCTTATTTCTTTACTCTTTCTTTGTTTCTTTTTTTCTGATCTTTATGATTTCTTCTTGTGCTCATTTTGGTTTTTCTTTGCTTCTTTCAGTGTAAAGTTAGATTATTTATTTGAAATTATTCTAATTAATTGAGATAGGCTTGTAATGGTAAGAATTTCCCTCTGAGACTGCTTTTGCTCTGTCAAATAGATTTTGGGTCATTGGGTTTTCATTTTTTCTCATGTTTGAAATTATTTTTTGATTTTTTTACTCTCATTGTTAATCAATTCATTGTTTAGTAACATGTAATTTAGCCTCTGTGTCTTCCTTATGTCTAGGGAATTTTTTTATCCAAATATGTTCTCAATCTCTTGCTCTCTCTCTTCTCCAGGTACCTCTATGATATGGATGTTGTCCCAAAGGACCCTTAAACTATCATATCTTAAAATATGTTTTCTTTTGCTGCTTGATTGGGTATTTTCTGGTACTTTGTCTTCCAAATAGTTTTTTTTTAAATTTTATTTATTGTTGTTCAGTTACAGTGTCTTTTTCCCCATTGATATCCCCTGCCCCTTCCTCCCCACTACCACAGTCAATGACCCCCATTGTCCATGCTCATTAGTTTTCTATTTGTATTCCTTCATCCCTTCATTTTTTTATCCTCTGCTTCATTCAGCCTGCCATTTATTTTTTTAATGTATTCTTCATTTCTAGTATTTTATTTTTCATTTCTGACTGGTTCTTTTTTATGGTTTCTGTGCCCTTTTCCATGCTGTTATAATTCTAAGTTCCTCATACATTTCTATAGCCATTTTTGAACTTGATGTCTGATACATCGCTTGCCTCTATTTCATTTAACTCATTTTTATGTGGAGATTTTCCCTGTTCTTTTATTTGGGGCATGTTTTTCTGCTTCACCATTTTGCCTGCCTCTTTGTGTATATTTTTATATATTATGTAGATCTGCTATGACTTCTAGTCTTTGTAAGTTTGCCTTATCTAGTTGGTGTTTTGTGTAATACAGTTTTTTAGTCTCCTTGATCACATGATGTGGGTGCTTTAGGAATTTTTTTGGAGGGTTACATGGGACCACCTGCATGGGATCAACCTTCAGGCTGCTGACTGTGGTGATCAACTTATACCACTGTGTGTGAGCTATTGTGCAGGTGCTGGCCACATGAAATAAAAATTTGCCTCAGGAGGGCCTGGTGTCTGCCAAGATCTCCCTTTTGGATATGCCACTTTTGAAGCTAATTCGATCTTGTTCTATGTTTCTAAAGCAGGCTACTAGGTGTTGTTTCTGGGGATCTTGGAAGGGACCTTGGTTCAGGCCAATATCAGAAGTTGATTGTGACTGGACCTGGGGAACCTATTGGGAGCTAAAAAGCCAACTACAGTTTAGTCTGTTTCTGCAGGTCCTGGGTATGCATGGGAAGGACCAAGCTGCACACCAAGTGTGGCTTTTCCTAACACTTGGCCTAGTGGCAGGTGATCAAATGCTTCCTGTAATCCACCACCACCTGCATCTGCCTGCTGGTTACCATTTAGGCTCAGTCATTGAAAGAACCTCTGATGGTACCCAAGTTACTTGAGATCAGTTATCAGTGAGTCACCAGGTAGTAGTTAATGGTGTACACGAGATTCGTACAGGTTCAAACTTGATGCTGGTGTTGAGTCTGAGGCCACTCAGCAAAAGTTCCAGGATGTACAAAGTCTAGTATACCTTTGTGGTTGCACATTGTGTAAGGGAGTCATCATGGTGAGGTCAGCAGGGTTTATCAGGCCTAAACAGACCAAGATTTGGGCTTGTGAATTGAGAGCTCTTCACCTGTTGGATATGAAAGGAAAAAATGGCCTGCATTCTAGAACCACCCAACTCAGTCTGTCCCATATTCTGCCTGTAGTCCAATAACAGCAGGGTGAGATTGCTGGAATTTGAGAGGATTGGGTTAGTGGATCTCTAGTGAAGGAGAGGTACCAGCCAGACTTTTGGGGAGGGGCAATTGTCTTGTCACCTTAGAGCCACATTACTTAGTCTGTCCAGATTATGCCCAGACCATGGTGTGGTGGAGCCAACAGGAGTCTGAAGGGTTAAGCCACAGGATCCTGGAGAGTGGGACTAGCAGATTTCTCTTGAGAGGAAGGCACCAGTCAGTTTCACAAGAAAGTGTGGGGAATGGCTCCTACTCCAAAGCCACACAGCTTAGTCACTGACACCTCCTGAGTCTTCCAAGACCTCTGCACTCTGTCCCAGGCAGCTGACTACTTACCAGGGTGCGAGATCTTCAGGGTGGGGCAACAAATAAGTCTAGAGGGTGAGGCTATTGCATTCACCCAAGCTGAAGCTTTGCTGAGGGAAGTGCTCCCCACAAGAAAGATGGAGTCTGTTGCATGGGAGAAGGATTCAGCATGGGCATCCTGGAAGTTGTTCCTTCAGCTCTTTTAAAACAGTCAGAAAACCCAGTGGCTGGAAACGAAATTTTGTTCATTGGCTCTTTAAAAGGGCACCTGTGACTTTAGCAGATTTCTGACTATCTTTGGCAGACATAATCCCAGCTAATTTTTACATGCAAGTGTTATGTGCATTCTGGACTGAAGAGCCTGGCTTGGAATAGAAACCCTACACTTCTCAACAGTAACTTTTGCAGCTGAAATATACCCCTGGAATCTCAGCCACTGTGGGTCCAGCCCTTTTTTGTGTCTCTGCTATCCCTACCAAGCTTGATGTAGCTTTTTCTATAAATCTTGGTTGTGGTACTTCAGTTGGTTATTCAGGTTAATTGCTCTATAATTAATTATAATTATAGATTGGTCTTGGAAGGAGGTAGGTGTTGCATCCACTTATTTTATCAACATCTACGGTCCTCTTGTTACTTAATTTTTGTTATTTCTTTTCTTTTACATACTATTTATTGGGTTTACTCCTTTTTTCTAGTTTCCTCAGGTGGTAAGATAGAAAATTAAAATTAGAAGTTTATTTTTATTTCTTATAACAATTTATTTATTTACTTATTTAATTATTTATTGATTTTCAAGTACAGTTGTCTCCATTTCTCCCCACCACATAACACCCTGCCCGACACATCCCCACCTCCCATCCCATATCCCACATGCCTTTGGACTTTTCCTTGTGTCCTTTAAAAATATTACTTGATGAACACTCCCCCTCCCTTGCATTATCACTTTCTGCCTCCCCTCTGCTTACTGTCAGTTGGTATTTATTCAGTGTCTCTGGTTATATATTCTGGCTTCTATGTTTTGTTCATTAGGTTCCACTTAAAGGTTAGATCATATGGTATTTGTATTTTACTGCCTGACTTACTTCACTTAGCATACTGCTCTCCAGATCCATCCATGTTGTCACTAAGGGTAGGAACTCCTTCTTTCTTTCTGCTGTATTTTATTCCATTGTGTAAATGTACTATAGTTTTTGATCCATCCACTTACTGATGAGCGCTTAGGTTGCTTCCAACATTTGGCTATTGTACATTGTGCTGCTATGAACATTGGGATGCATAGGTTCTTTTGAATTGCTGTTTCAGAATTTTTAGGACATAATCCCAGCAGTGGAATTGCCAGGTCAAAAGGCAGTTCTATTTTTATTATCTGATCAAATTCCATAAAAAATGCTTCAGTTTTCCACAGTGGATGCACCGGTCTGCACTCCTACCAACAGTGTAGTAGGATTCCCTTTTGTCCACAACCTCGCTAGCACTTCCTGTTTGTTGATTTATGATGACCATTCTGGCTGGTGTGAAGTGGTATCTCATTATGGTTTTAGTTTGCATCTCTCTGATGGCTAGTGATGGTGAGCATTTTTTCATATGTCTCTGGGTCCTCTGAATGTCCTCCTTAAAGAAGTGTCTGTTCAATTCCTTTGCCTAATTTTTAATTTTTTTTGTCTTCCGGGAGTGTAGTCCTGTGAGTTCTTTATATATTTTGGAGATCAAAACCTTGTCTGAGGTATCATTGGTATACATATTTTCCCATATGGTTGGTTCTCTTTTCATTTTAATGCTGTTTTTTTTAGCCATGCAGAAGCTTTTTAATTTGATGAGGTCACATTTGTTTATTCGTTCTTTTATGTCCCTAGTTGTAGGGGACATATCAGTGAAGATGTTGCTGTGTGGAATGTCTGAGATGATCCTGCTTATGTTTTCCTCTAGGACTTTTACAGTGTCATGACTTATATTTAAGTCTTTTATCCACCTTGAATTTACTTTGTGTATGGTGTAAGTTGCTGATCAAGTTTCATTCTTTTGCATGTAGCTGTCCAGATCTCCCAACACTATTTGTCGAAGAGGCTATTTTTGCTCCGTTTTATGCTTCTCCCCCCTTTTCAAATATTAATTAACCATAGAGGCTTGGGTTTATTTTGGGGCTCTCTGTTCTGTTCCATTGGTCTACCTGTCTGTTCTTATGTCAATACCAGGCTGTTTTGATTAAAGCGGCCTTGTAATACAGTTTGATATCAGGTATTTTGATCCCTCCTACTTTGTTTTTCTTTCTCAAAATTGCTGCAGTTATTTGTGGCTGTTTATAGTTCCATATAAATTTCTCATGTTTGTTCTATTCTGTGAAATATGTCATTGTTACTTTAATAGGTATTGCATTGAATCTATAAATCACTTTGGGTAGTATGGCCATTTTGATGATGTTAAGTCTTCCAATCCATGAACATGGTACATGCTTCCATTTGTTTGTGTCTTCCTTAATTTCTTTCTTCAGTGTTGTGTAGTTTTCCGAGTACAGGTCTTTAAATCCTTGGTTAGGTTTATTCCTAGGTAATCTATTTTTCTTGTTGCGATATCAAATGGGATTTTTTTTCTGATTTCTCTTTTTGATATTTCATTGTTGGTGTACAAAAATGCCTTCAGTTTCTGAATATTGACTTTGTATCTCACTGTTTTGCCAAATTGACTTCTTCTTAGGTCAAGTAGTTTTTTGGTGGAGTCTATAAGATTTTCCATGTACACTATCATGTCATCTGCAAACAATGATAGTTTTACTTCCTCGTTTCCTACTTGGATGCTTTTATTTCTTTTTCTTGTCTGACTGCTGTGGCTAGAACTTCCAATACTATGTTGAAAAGGAGTGCTGAAAATAGGCATCCTTGTCTTGTTCCTGATCTTAGTGGGAAAGCTCTAAGTTTTTACCATTGAGTATGATGTTGGCTGTAGGTCTTTCATGTATGGCCTTTTTTATGTTGAGGAATGTTCCCTCTATTCCCAGTTTGCTAAGTATTTTTATCATAAATGGGTGCTGTACCTTATCAAATGCTTTTTCCACATCTATTGATATGATCATGTGTTTATTCTTTCATTTGGTTTATGTGATGTATTGTTTATTGATTTGCAAATATTGTACCATCCTTGCATCCCTGAGATGAATCCCAGTTGATCATTGTGTATGATCTTTTTAATGTATTGTGTATTGTTGGATGTGGTTTGCCAATATTTTGTTGAGGATTTTAGCATCTGTGTCCATCAGCGATATTGGCCTGAAATTTTCTTTGTTATGTCTTTATTGGGTGTTGAGATTAGGTTCATGTTGGCTTCATAAAAAAAGTTTGGGAGTCTTCCAGGCTCTTGAATTTTTTTGGAATAGTCTGTGAAGGATAAGGGTTACCTATTCCTGAAATGCTTTGTAGAATTCTCCTGTGAAACGATCTGGTCCAGGGCTTTTGTGTGTCAGAAGCTTTTTTATTACTGCCTCAATTTCATTAGTTGTTATAGGTCCATTCATGCTTTCTATTTCTTCTTTGAGTTTTGGAAGATTATATTTTTCTAGAAATTTGTCCGTTTCACCTAGGTTTTCAAATTTCTTTGCATATAGTTCTTCACAGTAATTTCTTACATTCCTTTATATTTCTTTGTATCAGTTGTAATCTTTCCTCTTTCATTTCTGATTGTGTTTATTTGAGTCCTCTCTCTTTTTTTTCTTGATGAATCTCCTTAATCTTGTTGATTTTGTTTATCTCTCCAGAGAACTGCTGGATTTATTGATCCTTAGAATTGTGCTTTAGTCTCTATGTCATTTAATTCTGCTCTGATCTTGGTTATTTCCTTCTTTCTACTCAGTCGGGCTGTCTTTGTTGTTTTTCCTCAAGTTCTTGTAAGCATAAGGTTAGGTTGTTTATTTGTAATATGTCTATCTCTGTTAGGTTGCCCTGTATTGCTATGAACTTCCCTCTCAGGACAGCCTTCAGTGTGTCCCATAAGTTTTGGTTTCTTTTCAATTCATTTTCTTTTGTTTCCAGAAACTTATTGATTTCTTCCTTAATTTCATTATTGACCCCATTCATTGTTTAATAGCATTCTATTCAACCGCCATGACTTTGAGTGTTTGGGGTCTTTTTCCTTGAGATTTGTTTCTAGTTTCAGTCCCTTATGGTCAGACAAAATGCTTGATATGAGTTCAATTTTCTTGAATTTATTGAGGCTTATTTTGTGTCCTATCATGTGGTCTATCTTTGAAAATGCTCCATGTGCATTTGAAAAGAATGTATATTTCACTTCTTTGGGAGAAATGCTCTCTGTATATATCATTTAAGTCCATTTGATCTGGAGATTATTGAATGCTGCACTCTCCTTGTTGATATTTTGTTTGGAAGTCTATTAATTTTTGTCAGTGTGGTGTTAAAATCCCCTACTATAATTGTGTTGCTCTCAATACCTTTCTTGAAGTCTTCCAAGACTTTCTGCATGTATTTGGGTGTTTCTATGTTGGATGCATATATTTTTACAATGTTTAAGTCTTCTTGATGGATTTTTCCTTTGAGTATTATGAAGTTACGTTCTGGGTCTCTTTTTATGGCTCTTTTTATGAAGTTTATTTTGTCTGATATGAATGTTGCTACCCTGTTTTTTTTCCTGTCCATTTGCTTGGAGTATTTGTTTCCAGCCTTTCCCTTTCAGCCTGTGTAGGTCTTTTGATCTGAGGTGGGTCTCTTATAGGCAGTATATGTGTGGTTCATGCTTTCTTATCCATTTAGCTATTCTATGTCTTTCAATTGGGCATTTAATCCATTTAGGTTTAAGGTTATTATTGACAGGGACTTATTAACTGTCATTTTTTGATACCTGTGTTCCTCTGTCTCTCAGTTTATATTCCTGTTCTTAAAGCAGACCCTTTAGCATGTCTTACAGAGTTGGTTTGGAGGAGGTATATTCTTTGAGGCTTCTTTCTTCTGGGAAGCTCCTTATTTGGCCTTCCATTGTAATTGAGAGCCTTGCTGGATAAAGTCATTTTGGTTGCAGGCCTCTGGTTCTCATTATTTGGAATATTCTTGACATTCCCTTCTGGCTTGGAGCATTTCCATTGAGAAGTCAGCTGCTAACCATATTGGTGCTCCCTTATATGTTACTTCCTGTTTTTGCCTTGCTGTCTTTAAGATTCTCTCTTTGTGTTGGAATTTTGCAATTTTAATTATAATATGTCTTGACATGGGCCTCTTTGGGTTCCTCTTTATTGGGACTCTCTGTGTTTACTGGACTTGTGTGACTTTTTCTCTCATCAAATTAGGGAAGTTTTCCATCATTACTTTTTGAAACAGGTTTTCTATCTCTTGCTCTTCTTCTCCTTCTGGTGTCTCTATTGTATGGATATTATTATATTTTATGTTGTCCTGCATTTCCCCTAACCCCTCTTTGTTCTTTCTGAGCTCCCCCATTGTTTTGCTCTTTCTGGGTGTTTTTTTTCCCTTGTCCTCCAGATTTCTGATTGGATACTCTGCTTCATGTAGCCTGCTTTTGATTCCTTCTACTGTGCTCTTCAATTCAGAAATTATATTCTTCATTTCTTCTTGACCCTTGTTTATAATTTCTATTTCCTTTTTCATGTTGATAAATATTTCAGTGTGCTCACTGTAGTTTCCCTGTCATTTTTGGTAGTTTGCACTGTGTTCATTGAGATTCCTTATAAGCATTGCTTTGAACTCAATATCTGATAGTTCACTTGTTTCTATTTCATTTAGCATTCTTTTTGAGACTTTCTCCTCTCCTTCAGATTAGGGTTTATGTTTTTGTCTTCATATTGTTTGTGAGACTCTTCTTGTAAGCCTTTGCTTCTTAAATTTATCTGTCCTGACTCCCTGAGTTTATGGTGTGAATGTCTATGGTGGAAAACCTGTGAGATTTAGTGGTACAGTCTCCTTGATTTCCTGAACTTGCTTGTCTTGGGCTGTCATTTATGTTGGCTCTCTGTATGTCTTTGGGTTTTGATTGTTGTTGGGTCTTTCTTTGGTGGGTCTCTTCTTTCAGCTGGTTAACTGAGGGTCACTCCATCCTCCATATATTGTATTCTGTTTTGAAGGTGTGGACAGGTTGCGTTGAAGCTGATCCTTCTGTCTGTAGAGGTTTTGAGGCTTCTCTCTCTCTCTCTCTCTTGCTCAGTTGTTTGTCCTAGGTAATTTCTCCACCATTTAGTTGTATTTCCAGATTGGTTCTGCATGAAAGTTAGTGTGGCTTCTACTCCCTCCTTCACCTTCTTCTGTTGTTGTCTGTTGGTGGTTCCTTTGTTGGTGGGTTTTCTCTTCTAGCAGGTATACTGGTGTTCAGAGCTCCCATGTACTCTTTTTTTTTGTGATCTGTTGGAGGGGGAAGGCAAAATGCTTTAAGACAGTGGGAGTGTGTTCTATAGTATTTAAAGCACCAACCCATAGAGAAGAGATAGGAGATCCTTTGGATATGTACAGTGTTAACTGTGATATGTCACTGAACTAGCCACTTTTTAGATATGATGGCAAAAAGATAAAACTCTTGTTAGGGGTTGGGGGAGGATTGTGAGTTGGATCTAGAAAGCAGTGAACTTGTGGAAGGTCAGATTATGAGGTAAATTGAGAGTAAAGATAGAAAATTTGTGTGGTGTGTGATAGAATAGAGTTAGCCACAACAGTAATAAAGTTCTGGAAACAGTGAAGATCTGTGAGGGGTGCTGTGTAATGTTTAAAATTGTATGGAACAGCCCTGGCTGGTGTAGCTCAGTGGATTGAGCACGGGCTGCAAACCAAGGGTCGCCAGTTCGATTCCCAGTCAAGGCACATGCCTGGGTTGCAGGCCAGGTCCCCAGTGGGGGCCACATGAGAGGCAACCACACATTGATGCTTCTCTCTCTCTTTTTCCCTCCCTTCCCCTCTCTCTAAAAAAAAACCAAATAAATAAAATCTTTAAAAAAATTGTATGGAACAGCAATTATTTACAATAGTAATGGAGCAAAAATCATATGACAGAATCTATGTGGTCTGAATAACAAGAATAGGAAGTACAGGACCTAGAGTAGTGTGCTACTGGAATTAAAAATACGCTATGAAAGAGAGAACAAGGAAACCCAGTTAAACAGTGCAATTTAACAAGCCACGTGAAGAAGACTAAACAGAAAGAAACCTAATAAAAATACTAATAAAATAAAAGATGTAAAAATAATGAATAAATAATAATAATATAAATATACAATAAGATGCAAGTTCTCTGGAGTAACAGAGTGAAATTTGTCTCACTGTCTCAGTTGTTGGGATGACAGCTCTTTGTGTCTATCTCTGGTAGTCTCACAGTTCCAGGTTTTATTGTCTCATTTGTGGGAATTTAAAAAAAAATGAAGGAAGGAAAAAGGAATAAAAAAGACAGAAAGGAAGAAGGAATAAAATAATGAAAGAAGGAAAGAAAGGAAGAAGGAACTAAAAAGAAAAGAAACCTCCTGTTGGCTTTAAATAAGCCAAGTCAGTTCTGTTGGTCTTCCTGCCTGCAGCAGGCTGAGGGGGAATTGGCTTAGCTTTTCTCCCTTCCTGTGATTTTGCAGGGATGGGGGTCAGTTCTGAGCTGCATTCTTCAGAGTTGCCCAGCCTCCAGCCCAGTTCCTCAGTTTGCTGCCAGGCTCCCAGTACCCTTCTGCCCCCAGCCTACACCTTCAGTCCACCAGTTGTGCTGTCCTTGAGGTGTACCAGTTAGTGCCAACTCACATACCACCTTCTTGCTCTTTGCTGTCCTAGATGCTAGGTACTCTCAGTCTCTTCAGGGTAGTTCTGCACCTCCACTGAGTTAAGTCTTTCTGGGGATTGCTGACTCCCTGAGCCCTGTTGCTCTCTTCTGTGGTAGAATCTCTACCTTCCTCTTAGAGAGCTAGTGGGACCTGCAGGGCGGGGTTGCCACAGTGGATGCCATAGTGGATGCGGGTGCTCACCTTCTCTGCTGCTGTGCCTAGGACAGTGGGTTTGGGCATGAGGTACCTCTGAGTGGTGGGGTCAGGTGTTCTTCATCCTAGTGCTGCAGGCATGAGTGCTAGGCCTCCACTGCTGGGTGGGATTGGCAGCCACTGGCCCACAGGTTCGTTTGCACACCTTCCTAGTGCCTTGGGTGTGAGTGCCTATCCTCCACTGCTGTTGTTGCAGCAGCCTCAGCCATGGAGTGAGGCACGTCTCACCCCCAGGGCTGTGGGCATGAGCAATCAGTGTCTGCTTCTGTAGGAAGAGTGCTGTCACTGGGTGCCAGTGTTGGGCTTGGACCTGCTCCACTGCTGTGGTGGTGGGGTGGGGGTCAGCTGGGTCCCTGGCTCACCACTGGGTTGTGGGCATGGTTGGGCACCCTCCACCACTGTGGCCAGGAATAGGGGCACAGCTGTGGTCCTGGCAGTAGAGGTGAGCCCATAGCTGAGGCTGTGGAGGATGCACAGGTGCCACTTGGGGAGGTGGGGGAGGCTGCTGTGGGAGAATTCCCTAAAAGGCCGCTGAGTGCCCTTTTTTTTCCTTTTTCTTTTTGAAAAAATCCTCCTATTCATGCCTTCCTCTCCAAACAAGTGCCTGGTCTCTCACGCAGCCAACACTCCAACCAGACCTGGGACTATCTGAGTCAGGGTCTGTCATGGTGCAACTCTCCCCAGCCTGTGTCCATAGTCCCAGTGGGTGCATACCACTCAGTGTGTTTGCCACTTCATCCTTATTGCCCCCTTGTAACTTCAAGCATCCAGGTCCCTCCTGGTGCTGCTCAAAACTTGTTTGGCAGGGGAGGGAGCCTTTGACCTGGTTCTCTCCCAAGAATCCTGCTGCAGACCCATTGGGCACCAGGCCTGGGGCTGCAGGCACTCTGGTCCCCACACTGGTCCCAGGGACCTTATTGTCCCAAAGCACTGTTCAGTCCTTTTGATCTAGGGTATTGTTCAATGCCACAATATCCTTCTTGATATTTTGTTTGGAAAATCTATCCTGTTTTGACAGGGTGCTGTTAAAATCTCCCAGTATACGTGTGCTGCTATCTATATCTTTCTTGAAAGATTTTCTTTATATGTTTGGTTGCTCCTATGTGGGGTGCATATATATTTACAATGTTTATGTCTTCTTAAGGGATTCTTCCTTTGAGTATTATGAAGTGTCCATCTGTGTAGGTTTTTTTCCTGAGGTAGGTCTCTTGTAGGCAGCATATGTGCATGCCATGTTTTCTTATCCATTCAGCTACTCTATGTGTTTTGACTGGAGCATTTTATCCATTAATATTTAAGGTTATTATTGACAAGTACTTATTTATTTCCATTTTACCTCCTTTGTACTTATGTTACTCTCTCGCTCCTTTTTCTTCCTCTTCTTAAAGCAGTCCCTATAGCATATCTCGCAGTACTGGTTTGGTGGAAGTGTATACTTTTAGCTTTCTTTTGTCTGGGAGAATCCTTATTTTACCTTCTATTTTCATTGAGGACATTGCTGGGTATAGTAGTCTTGGTTGTAGGCCTTTGCTTTTCATTACTTAGACTATTTCTTGATATTCTCTCCTGGTTTATAGTTTTTCTGTTGAGAAACCAGCTGCTAGCCTTATCAAGTCTCCTTTTTATATTACTTCTTGTTTCTCTTTTGTTGTGTTAATATTCTCTCTTAACTTTAAATCTTAGCATTTTAATTAAGATGTGTCTTGAAGTAGGCTTCTTTGGGTTCATATTGATTTCAACCCTCTGTGCTCTCTGAACTTCCATGGTTTTTCCCCTCTCCAAGTTTTGAAAGTTTTCTGTCATTATTTTTTCAAACAGGGTTTCTATCCCTTGCTCCTTTTCGTCTCCTTCTGGTATTCCTATGATTCGAATGTTGTTGTGTTTCATGTTGTCTTGCAGTTCCCTTAAACTATCTGCATATTTTTGGGTCTTTTTTGTACAGCTGATTTATCTGGGTGTTTCTTTCTACTTTGTCTTCCAGCTCGCTAATTTGGTACTCTGCTTCATCCAGCTTGCTTGTAATACTTTCTATTGTGTGTGTGCGTGTTTTTAATTTCAGAGATTGTATTCTTCATTTATTTTTGGTTCTTTTTTTATAGCTTCTATTTCCTTTTTCATACAGTTGTAGTTCTCAGTTCTTTGTAGTCATCTGTGAGTTCACTGAGCATCTTTATAACAATTCTTTTGAATTCTATGTCTGATAGCTTGCTTGCTGCCATTCATTTATCTGTTTTGGTGGGGAGTCTTCCATTCCTTTAAATTGCAGGGTCTTTCTTTGTCTCCCCATTTTAAGTGACTCTTTTTGTTTGTTTCTGCAAACCTCAATGCTTGACTTTGTCAACTATGTTCATTGGGTGAACTTTTGTGGTATGAGTTCTGTGGGATTCAGTAGTGTGGTCTCTTGGATCTCCTTGTCTGGATGCTCTAGGTTTGCCCTTTCTTCCATTTGTGTGGGCTGTCTTGTTGCATTTGGGTTTTATCTGTTGGTTGCTCCATTTTTGGTGGGTTCTCTCCTCTAATGCGTTTATTGGTATTCACAACTCCCACCTTATCTTGTATGTAATCAGGGGCTGGGCTAAGGCAAATGGATTAAGATTTGTGGGAGCAAGTTTTATGGGATTTAAAATACCTAAAAGTAGAAAAGAGATCATAGATCCTTTGGAGAAGTACAGCAATAACTGTGATATTTCACCCAACCAGCCATTTTTTTATAAACAGTGAAAAAGAGATTAGACTCTTATTAGAGGGGTAAAAGAACATGAGCTGACTCCAGAAAGCAGAGCATTTATGCGAGGTCAGATGGTGAGATATAGTGAGAGTAAGGGATGGAAACTTGGCATCGTCTGCAAGAGAATAAAGTAAACCATAAAAGTAATAAAGCTCAGGAAGATAATGAAATGAACCAAGACCAGGGAAGGGTCCTGTGTGGGTATTGGAACAACAATAATATGGCACAAAATATATGATCTCAATAAAAAGAATAAAAAATAAAAGACCAAGAGTAGTGTGTTATTTGGCATATGAGTGAAGTGAAAGAAGTTAGAATGCAATATGAAAATGATAACAAGGAAAACCAAACAATGAAATCAATCAAACAAAGTAAACTAAATGAAAGAGAAATAAAAAATAAAATAATAATAAAAATAGTTCTAATAACAAAAATAAAAAGTAAAGAATAAAATGCAAGTTCTCTAGGATAGCAAAGTGAATTTTGTCTCAGTTGTTGGCATTAGCCCTCTAATCTCTGTTTCCATCTCTCTTGGTCTTTTTATAGCTTCAGGTCTTATTGTCTTACATTTGGAAGAAAAAAAGAGCCTCTTGATGACTTTAAACCCATCAAGCATGTTCTGCTAGTCTTCCTGGATGCTGCAGGTAGATAGGGGTTGAATTTGCATTTTTTCCTCCCCTGGGGTTCTGCTTTGGTGGCTTGGTCTAGACTACAATACTCAGGGTTGTCCAGACTCCAACCCAAAACCTCAGAGCACTGCACAGTCTGCACTGTCTATATGCACTGGGCCAGTGTCTTTACTCCACTTTATTGTGCCTCCCTTTAATTAGCCTGTGAGGTGCACCTAGTGGGAACAACTTGTACCCTTCCTCCTTCCTCTTTGCTGACCTGGGCTCTGATTGTGCTAAGTCCCTTCAGTGTAGTTTAGTTGCCTTATTACATTAAGCTTCTCTGGGAACTGCTACATCTCTGAGCCCCAGCTGCACCACTTTGTTCAGTCCATGAGACCCCCTGATTTGAAGAAAATAATGCTCCTCCTCCTCCCTCATGGCAGGCCTGGGCCTCGGCAATCTAGAGTTCCTTGCACAGTGGTTGAGAGCCTTTTTTCTGAGCAAATTCAACTTGATTACAGAAGGCCATCCTTATCAAGTACCTGGCTTTTCACACAGCCCTACTCTCTGACAAGTACCTAGGCTATTTGGGCCAGGGTCAGTCACAATCCAACTGTTCTTCCATCTCCAGGTGTCACCTGGCTCCCCAATTTCTCTGGTACTGTCCCAGAGAGTGACCACAGTCCCAACCAGGGAACACCACCTTTGTGGGGCTCCCATTGTGTCTTTATTTCCCCAGCAACTTCAAGCATCTAGGTCTCTACTAGTATTGGACTGACTTCCTTGCTTTAACAGGAGAGGGAGGTGTGAAGTTACAATCTCTGATCAGGTTCTCCTCCAAATCTCCTGCAGGACTCATGCAGTCCCTGGTACCAGGCCTGGGGGCCACAGCAGCAGTGGTCCTGGCGCAGGTCCCAGAGACCTACCTGTAGGCCGATGCAATCTGTTTACTGTCTGTTTTTAATGCCCTCTGCAATCTTTGGCTTCCAAACTTCATATAAGCTGGAATTGTGTTGGCTGTTCACTCTGTTCTTTAGAAGATTGGCTAGGTGTCCCAGTTGGGTGCACAAGCAAGTGGGTTCAGCTCCCACCTACCTTACTGACATCTTCTGCCACACCTGTTAACGGTGTTCTTGAAAGGGTGAAGCCCTTGTCTTTTTCCTGACCTTAGCGGGAAAGCTTTTAGTTTTTGCCTATTGTGTATGATGTTAACAGCACGTTTCTTGTATATGACCTTTATTATGTTGAGGTATGCTCCCTGTACTCCTACTTTGCTGTTATCATAAATGAGTGCTGTACCTTATCAAATGCTTTTCCACATCTATTGATATGATCATGTCATTTTTGTCTTTCTTTTTGTTTATGTGATTTATTACATTTATTGATTTGCAAATATTGTACCATCCTTGCATCCTGGGGATGAATCTCATTTGATCATGGTGAATGATCTTTTCGAGGTATTGATGGATGCAGTTTGCCAATATTTTTTGAGCATTTCAGTGTCTATGTGATGTTGGCCTGTAGCTTTCTTTCTTTGATGTGTCTTTATCTGGTTTTGGGATTAGGATATTGGTCTCATAAAAAGAGTTTTGGAGTACTCTCTCTTCTTGTATTTTTTTTTTTTTTTGATATAGCCTGATAGCTCTTCCTTAAATGTTTTGTGAAATTCTCCTGTGAAACCGTCTGGTTCAGGGCTTTTGTGTGCTAGGAATTTTTTTGATTAGTGCTTCAATTTCATCAGAGTTATTGGTCTGTTCAGGCTTTCTGCTTCTTCATTCAGTTTTGGAAGATTATATTTTTCTAGAAATTTGTCCATTTCAGCTTGATTTTCAAATTTCTGTCATATAGTTTTTAGTAATAATTTCTTACAATCCTTTGTATTTCTGTAGTATTACTTGTATTCTCTCCTCTTTCATTTCTATCTTTTTTCTGCCTTCTCTTTTCTTTCTTGATGAGTATGCTTAAAGGCTTGTCAATTCTGTTTACCAACAACCAGCTCCCAGATTTTTTGATCCTTAGAATTGTGCTTTTAGTCTCCCTCCATGTCATTTAATTCTGCTCTGATCTTGGTTATTTTCTTCCTTCTACTTGCTCTCTACTGTCTTCATTGTTGTTCCTCCAGTGCTTGTATGTGTAGGGTTAGGTTGTTTATTTGAAATGT
The DNA here is from genome assembly GCA_028533065.1 of Trachops cirrhosus. Classification (NCBI taxonomy): domain Eukaryota; kingdom Metazoa; phylum Chordata; class Mammalia; order Chiroptera; family Phyllostomidae; genus Trachops; species Trachops cirrhosus. Next base: position 94,280,171 of record CM052542.1, on the reverse strand, counting down.
TTCTATCCTTTTTAGGTAGGCCTGTATCACTATGAACTTCCCCCTCAGGACTGCCTTCACTGTGTCCCATAAATTTTGGGTTGTTGTGAGTTCATTTGCATTTGTTTCCAGAAACTTTTTTATTTCTTCCCTAATGTCATTCTTGAGCCATTCATTGTTTAACAGCATGCTATTCAATCTCCATGATTTTGAATGTTTTGGGTTTTTTCCTTGGGGTTGATTTCTAGTTTCAGTCCCTTGTGGTTGGAGAAAATGCTTGAAATGATTTCAAATTTCTTGAATTTATTGAAGTTTTGTTTGTGTCCTATCATATATTTTATCTTTGAAAATGTTCCATGTGCATTTGAAAAGAATGTGCATTTTGCTTCTTTTGGATGGAAGTTCATATATATAAAGTTGAGTCCATTTGATCTAGGGCATTGTTCAATAACATGATAATGTTGATATTTTGTTTGGAAAGTCTATCCATTTTGACAGTGGGTATTAAAATACCCTAGTATGAGTGTCTTGCTGTATATATCTTTTCTGAAGTTCTTCAAGGATTTCCTTATGTGTTAGGGTGCTCCTATGTTGGGTGCATATATATTTACAATGTTTATGTCTTCTTCCTGGATTGCTCCTTTGAATTATGCAATGCCCTTCTCTGCCTTTTTATGGCCTTTGTTTTTAAGTGTGTCTTGTCTGATATAAGAGTTGCTACACTGGCTTTTTTAATTTACTTTTCCATTTTTGTGAAATATTTTTTCCAACCCTTACTTTTATTTTTCCTACAAAAAGACCTGTGTAGATCTTTTGTCCTGAAGTAGGTCTCTTGTAGGCAGCATATGTGTGGGTCATGTTTTCACATCTATTCAGCTACCCTTTGTCTTTTGATTGGAGTATTTAATCTATTTATATTTAAGGTTATTATTGATAGGTACACATTCACTATCATTTTACTCCCTTTGTGCCTGTGTTCTGCTCGCTCTCACTTTTTTCCCTCTTAAAGCAGTCTTGTTAGCATATATTGCTGTGGTGGTTTGGTGGTGGTGTATTCTTTTAGTCTTATTTTCTCTGGGAAACTTCTTATTTCACTTTTGTTTTAACTGAGAGCCTTACTAGTTAGAGTAGTCTTGGTTGCTGGCCTTTGCTTTACATTACTTGGAATATTTCTTGCCATTTTCTTCTGGCTTGTAGTTTGTTGTTGAGAAGTCAGCTTGTAGCCTTATCAGGGTTCTGTTTTGTGTTACTTTCTGTTTCTCAGTTGCTGCCTTTGAGATACTCTCCTTGTTTTTGAATTTTGCAATTTTAAATATGATGTGTGTTGGAGTGGGACTCTTCAGGTTCCTCTTGATTCATACCTTCTCTTCTTCCTATTTATGTGTGACTTTTTCTCTTATCAAATTAGGGATGTTTTCCTTCCTTACTTTTTCAAACAGGTTTTTTTTCCTTGCTCCTCTTTTTCTCCTTCTGGTATCCCTATTATATGCATAACATTTTGTTTCATATTGTTCTGTATTTCCCTTAACTCCTCTTTGTTCCTTTTGAGTCTTTTTTCCGTTTCTTGCTCTTTCTGGGTTTTTTTTCTACCTTTGTTGTCCAGCTCACTGATTCGATCTTCTGCTTCATGTAGGCTGCTTCTGATTCATTCTACTGTGTTCTTCAATTCAGATATTGCATTCTGCATTTCCTCTTGGCTCTTGTTGATAGTTTCTTCATCTGTTTTCATGCTGGTGTAATTCAGAATAAGTTCCTTGTAACTTCCATGTAGTTTTTGGTAATTCTCACTGGACTCATTGACTTTCCTTATTATCATTGTTTTTACTCAGTATCTGATAGTTGACTTGCTTCTATTTCATTTAGCATTTTTTCTGAGGATTACTCCTCTCCTTTTATTAAGGAGTTTCTTTGTCATTCCATTATTTTTGAAACTCTTCTTGTTTTCTTTTGCTCCTTAAATTGATCTGCTTTGATTCCCTGAGTTTGTGATATGAATTTTTATGGTAGGAGACATGTGAGATTCAGTGGTGCATTCTCCTTGATTTCCTGAATTTGATGCTCTTGGGATGCCCTTTAGACTGTTTATGTTGGCTCTCTGGATGTAACTGTGTTTTGATTACTGTTGAGTCATTCTTTGGTGAATATTTCTATCCAGCTGATTGACTGAGGGTTACTCTGCTCACTATGTACTGTATACCGTTGTACAGGTGCTCCCAGAACAAAACAACAAAGCCCAGGGACACACACATATCTGCAAAAATATCTGGCTCCCCACATCTCAATATCAACAGCAAATGAATCTGTATTAATAAGAAACAAAAGACAGGGGAAGAGAGAAGATGGCGGCGTGGTAGGATGCAGCAGATTCTACTCTCCCACAACCAGGGGAAAAAAATCTGAGTCATTTTAGGTAGGTACAGAGCAAAGAGCCAACATTATCACGCCATAAATGAAAATAGGAGATCGCATATTGTAGCGGATATTGAAAAACCCGAAGAGAGAGCGTGGTTTGGTGAAAGTCTCGGAAACCACAGCATTGAAAAAGGAAAAGGCGCAGGCACTCCGCGGGACC
>CM052542.1:94253321-94277120 GCA_028533065.1 Trachops cirrhosus | reverse complement strand
AAAAAGGAAGGAACCAAGCAGACGATGGAAGGATAAATTTGGAAAGCAAGGGAGCAGGGTCAAGACCAGGGTGAGAGAAAGAGAAGCATAAAGAATTGATAGATCAAAAAGTAATAAGAATTGAAAGATGAAAGGTTACTTTAAAATAGTTAAAAGAAAACAAAAACAAAACAAACACACAAAAAACAAACAAAACAAAAAACACCTATTGTTGGTTTCAGACTGGGCAAACTGGTTTTCTAGCTGGCTTCAGCACACTGAGGGGTGACTGGAGACAGTTTTTCTCTGTTCTCGTTCAGGACTCAGTCAGCCTCCAGCGTACTGTTCATAGTGTAGGCGCGCATTCTCCCCCAAGCCCGTCTGGTGCTTCCAGGAAGGGATCCGTGTGTGGGGGTGTTGGGTGCAGCTATGTGTGTCCTTGGAAATTCACTGCTGTGTGTTCCGATGTCCTGCGGAGCGCCCACGCCTTTTCTGGGTTCATGGGTGCGCACTCTCTGGGTCCCCCTGGGTTCCCACTTCTCCTACCTTCAGGGCCTGGGTCTCACAGGTCCCGCAGAGCGCCTGCGCCTTTTCCTTTTTCAATGCTGTGGTTTCCGAGACTTTCACCAAACCACGTTCTCTCTCTGCGTTGGGGACTCGGGCATAGAGGCGGGTGTCTTTGGATGCACCAGGTGGGTTGCACACTTCCACCAGGGCTTTGCGTGGGTGCTTACAGACCCTGTGTGGTTGCCTCTTCATCCTCACTTCTCTGTCACTCCTCTCTCTGTGCCCTCCGGTAAACTGGCCTTCCCCAGTGCTGCTCGGTCTTTGTTTGGCCAGGGAGGGAGCGGATGACTCAGCTCTCTCCTGGAAGCCCAGTGACTGACCCTGGTGCGCGGGGGGCCTGAAGCTGCAACCTCCGTTGTCCCCGCATTGATCCACGTAGTCTACTTACCGTCGGGTTTTTCAATGTCCACTACAATTTGTGATCTCTTATTTTCATTTATGACGTGATAATGTTGGCTCTTTGCTCTGTTCCTACCTAGAATGACTAGGATTTTTTTCCTGGTTGTGGGAGAGTAGAATCTGTTGCGTCCTACCACGCTGCCATCTTGGACTCAATAATCTATAATCACTTTCTTTTGAACTTGTTCATAATTTCAGCAAATAGTGCAAGTGGAGAAATAACTTTTGCTGTTTAGTATGCTTGTGCTTTTGGTAGAAACATAGCAATAATCATTTGATGTTCATAGCAACTCTTTTTTAAGTATTTTTTATAGATTATGCTATTACAGTTCTCCCAATTTTTCCCCTTTATCCCCTTTCACCTTGCCCCCACAACCCTCCATCATTCATCCCCGCCTTGGTTCATGCCCATGGGTTATACATATAAGTTCTTTGAGTCCGCTGTTTCCTATACCATTTTTTATCTTTCCCCATCTATTTTATGCCTACTAAATATGCTTTCTTCTTCCCTGTACCTCTCTCCCCATCATTCCTCCTTTCCCCCTCCCTACTTGAACTCCCTCTGTGTGATGTCCATTTGTCTGATTCATTTCCTGTTCTGGTTGTTTGCTTAGTTTTTGTTTTCATTGTTTTTCTTTACTTTTTAGGTTCATTTGTTAATAATTGTGAGTTTGCTGTCATTTTATTGTTCATATTTTTTATCTTCTTTTTCTTAGATAAGTCTCTAATGTTTCACATAATAAAGGCTTGGAATAATGCTTTCTATTTCCATCCATGCTGTCTCAAAGCGTAGGAGCTCTTTCTTTATTTCTGCTGCATAGAAAGTATTATGTTAAGTGAAATAAGCCAGACAGTGAAAGACAAATACTATATAATCTCACCTTTAACAGGAACATAATCAACAAAACAAACAAACAAACAAACTATAAACAAAGACACTGAAATTGAGAACAGGCTGACAGTGACCAGAGGGGAGAGAGGAGGGAATTTCAGGGGAAAAGGGTGAAAGGTTTGCAGGAACAAGTATAAAGACACATGGACAATAACAAGGTGGGGGTTAGAAACCGGAGGGAGGTGGGGAGGGCTGGAGGGTGGGTTGGGATGGGGTAAAAGGCAGAAAACTGTACTTGAACAACAATAAAAATAAAAAATAATAAAAAATACAAACCTAAAAATTAAAATAAAACCAAGAAGATTAAAAATAATAATGAAAACAAGGTCTTGGTGATGATGAACTCCTTTAACTTCACCTTATCTGGGAAGCACTTTATCTGCCCTTCCATTCTAAATGATAGCTTTGCTGGATAGAGTAATCTTGGATGGAGGTCCTTGCCTTTCATGACTTTGAATACTTCTTTCCAGCTCCTCCTTGTCTGTAAGGTTCCTTTTGAGAAATCAGCTGATAGCCTTGTGGGAACTCCTTTGTAGGTAATTGTCTCCTTTTCTCTTGCTGCTTTTAGGATTTTCTCTTTGTCTTTACTCTTGGGTAACTTAATGATGATGTGCCTTGGTGTGTTCCTCTTTGGGTCTAAGTTCTTTGGGACTCTGTGCTCCCTGGACTTCCTGGAAGTCTATTTCTTTCTCCAGATTGTGGAAGTTTTCCTTCATTATTTGTTCAAATAAGTTTTCAATTTCTTACTGCTGTTCTTCTCCTTTCAGCACCCCTATAATTCAGATATTGGAATGTTTCAGGTTGTCCAAGAGAATCCTCAGCCTCTCTTAATTTTTTTGGATTCTTATTTCTTCATTCTGATCCAGGTGGATGTTTATTTCTTCCTTTTGTTCCAAATTGTTGCTTTGAATCCTGGTGTCCTTCTTGTCACTGTTGATTCCCTGAATATTTTGCTTTATTTAATTTTGGGTATCTTTCATTTGTTCTTTCACTTTTTTGAGCAAGCTCAATCAGTTCTGTGAGCATTTTGATTACCAGAGCTTTAAATTCTCCATCAGATAGGTTGGCAATCTCCTCATCGCTTAGTTCTGAGGTTTTGCTGTGTTCTTTCATTTGCGTCATATTTCTTTGTCTTGGCACACCTGATAAATTATAAGGGGTGGGGCCTTAGGTATTCACCCAGGCAGGCCAACCCTCTTTGCTGCACTGCCTGTGTGGAAGGGGCCAGAGAGGGAAAAATGCAGCTTGCCTACTCATCTCTAGTGCACTTTCCAACAGACTCTTGTGTCAAACTGGAAGTATCTCTCACTGCAGCAACCCCAACCTTAGTCCACAGTCAGCTCTGAGTCTCAGTTTTCCCCCTAAGTCATTCCCTCCCACGCAGTTCCAACAAGCTGGGTAGTCAGCCTGGCCCCTCAGCCACCTGGTCACGATTTTTCTGAGTCAGCCAGTGGTCCACCTTATCTGTCTGGTTGTTCTGATTGATTTGTTCTTTAATTTCTTGGTTGTTGGAGTTCCATGCAGTTTCATTTTCTGGTGCTTTTCATTGTTTATTTATTTTAGATTGGTTGTTATCCTCCTTTTGGTTGTGCTAGGAAGCAAAGAGTTTCTACCTATGCATTCATCTTGGCCAGAACTCGTAACAACTCTTTTTTTTTTTATTGTTGTTTAAGTATAGTCATCCTCATTTTCATCCCACCATGCCCCCATCTGCATTTCCCACTCTTGAATCTACCCCCTTTGGCTTCGTCCATGTGTCCTTCAGACATGTTCCTTGACAACCCTTCCCTCTGTCCCCCCATTATCCTCTCCCACCTCCCCTTTGGTTACTGTCAGTTTGTTCTTAATTTCAAGGTCTCTGGTTATATTTTGCTTGTTTGTTTGTTTTGTTGATTAGGTTCCACTTGTAGCTGAGATATTCATGCTTCTTGACTTGAAATACTGTCAAGTTTCCATCTCACCTACACATTCTGGTAGAAATTATTACTCATAACAAATGTTCAGTTTTTCTTTAGTTCTCTTTCTCTTAGTTATATAAACAAGTTTTTCTTAGTTGTATTATTTATTGGCTAACAGGTGGTTATCTCTTTAGTGCATGCTTAAGTTGTGTTTCTCATTCCTCTTATATTGTGTCTCCCTAAATCCAACATAACATAATGAAGACCTGAAGAATCACCCCTGAGCCTATCTTCCTTTGTCCCTTTATGGGGGTTTGAAATCAGATGGCCTAGACTCAGAGACAGCCTTGTTATGTACTAGCTGTATAACCTTGAGTCATCTACAAATTACTTTGAGTCTCAACTTGTTCAACTGCAAAGAATATGATAATGGTGGCTATCTATCAAGTTTTGGTGGAGAATCATTGAGATTTGTCATGTAAAACTCTTAGCACAGCATCTATAATGATATATACTCTAAAAATTGCTGTCTCTTTTGTTACTATTATTGTTGTCATTAATGGAAATAAAGAAAACTTTTTGTAAAAGTTCTTTCAGATTTTTATTCTGGTATAAGTAAATTCTAGAGAGCTAGAAGTTTGCTGTGGACAAAGGGCTCAGAGAAGCTGAACCTGGGTCATCCAGTATCCAATCACCAAGGTGACCAGTCATCCAGTCCTTGGAATGTGCCATTTAAATTGAGATGAATATGTGTAAATACAGTACTGAAAAAAGAATTCAAAGTATGGGTTGTTACTTATCTGTTAATTACATGTTGAAGATGATAATATTTTAGATATTGGACAAATAAAAATATATTATCAAAATTAATTTTACTTGTTTGTTTTTACTTTTTTAATATGGCTACCAGTAAAGTTAGAATTATATATGTGGTCCCTGTTGTTTATTGGAAAGCAATAGTCTAGTGTTCATTTCCTCATTAAATAACTCTAATGCTGGGTCAATTTTGTGCTACACACTAGAGATAAAGACATACTATTTTCAGAACTTCAAGAGAGGTTCTAGAAAATTGCATGATTTTTATGAGTATTTAATGAAACAACTTATATTTACCTACACAGGGATGAGACTATAAAATTCCATAAACATTAGCTAATATTATTACTATTACTATCTCTGTATTAAATACAAAGCTGTATAATTCTCTGTGCTTTAGTGGTAGTGGGGATCACTACTCATAGAACTGATGTGTTTCTGGACTGAGAGGCATGTGCTTTAGTTAAGAAGAATGGCTCTACAATTGACTGGTCCTGGAGGCAGCATGGGCTGCAGCAGGGCTGTGGAGCATCGGCCTGGTCCATGTACCCAGAACTGTCACCCTGTGTGATCCCATGTAACTTGGCAGTGTGGGGTCAAGTTTACAGATGAGAGATTTGTGGATTGCTGACTTGAGTAGTACAGAGAATGGAGGTTTGCATAAGGACTGATTTTCTTGAGAACTGGTTGGCTTCTCTGCCCTTTATCTCACTTCCCCACTGAGGTTTCCAGGAAACAAAGTGTCTCCTTATGAAGCTCAGATCAGTGTGATTTATTTGAGGTTCTCCTGTCAAGCACTCTCAAGCTAACCAGCTTTCCACCAGAGCTTCTTCCTTTCCTTCCCCCTCAGTTTCTTTACATCTCAGTATTCAATGCTAAATACTATATTTGGATGGAAAATTTGTCTTGCTTTGCCCCTTCTTGGCCACTGTCTGTTAGCTCCCACAAATAAAACCTGAACTTACAGCAGTGTAATTTGTGAAGACCAGTATGAAATGAGGTATGCAACTGAGGTGTCTATTTCCAGGCCAACTGCATAAATAGTAGGACCCAGATTATTGCAATTGCAAAGACCAAATATGCCAAAGTAATTAAAAAAAATGGTTTATGAGTTTCTGGAAAGCTAGAATTGGAAATGTGCTGTGGGATTTATCTGTCCCTCACCTCCACACAGTCCCAGAGTTCCCAATGACCACTAAGGCTGCCTATTCCTGCAGTTGGTTAATTATTCAAATCCCACAAAAAGAAACTAGAGAAATCTTGAGCTCCAAACAGATATCCAGATTTCCCAAGATTTACTTGTGTGGTTTTTCTTCTGACAATGTAAACTTCATAACACTTCCCAGATTTCTGAAAAACGGTTCCTATTCCCATTGTGTTGGGCAGCCTCCTTGCCCAGAGTGGGAATGTGGGCACTGTATCCAGGGATGTGATAGAACTGCATGGAATTCATATTTCACTGGAGGAACATTATGCTTTCTGACATCAAAAGCACCTGATCCCAAGGTGCCAATATGCTTTCTCAATACCACTCATTTGCCTCAGTTATATGTTCATGACTGCACAAAGTCTTTCTGCACACATGATTGGAAACATATTCTTTCCAGCATTGAAATATGAGAGAAACAAATAAGTACACCAAACAAGCATTTGATTTTTGTAAAATGTACACATACATTTAATACACACACAGAGATATCTACACGTGTATGAATATGTTTATGTATGTACACACATGCATGTCCATATGTACACACACACACACACACACACATACACATGCCCTGCTTATTTCAGAATCTTTATAGACACTGGCAATAGCTGAGGAATATTGAAACCTTTATGAAATGTAAACAAACTCCAACATCTATGATGTGACTGTTTGGCTTTGAGAGATGGGCACTAAAGATCCAACAACTTCAGAGTCAGCCTATCATAAAGACATTTGTCACATTGAGTTAGGAATGTGCCCAGATAGAATGAAACACTGCCTCTCGCTGGTTCAGGTCCCTGGATGTTTGAGTGGAGGAGGCAAATTCCAACTCTTCTTGTGTCAGGTGCAGAGCTGATCCTCAAATAAACTCAGCCACTCTATTATTAAGTGCATTTTTATTTCAGACTTGCAATATATGGCTACTCAAATGCTATCCCTGAAAGTAAACACATTCAAGGAGAGGTTGTCATGGAAAAAGAGGCAGAGATCCAAGAAAGTGTCCTCAGTTTCCTTCCTGTCTCAGATATCAAAATGACAAGTCCAAAAATCAGAAACTCTGTGCTCAATATAGAGAAATATTAATACTAAAGGTAAGTTCAAGGAAAAGAAAAAAGACATGTTCCAAACAAATGATATTTGAAAAAACTGGAAATGATAATTGGAGATAAATTAGAGTTTGTCCAGCTCACCAATCCCTGCTGTCTGGAATGGATGCCTTCCACCAGCCCAAAACAACAAACAATAAGTTCTGCAGGAAGATTGTCATTCTCTGGTTGAAAGAGGCATCATATATATACGTTTTTTATTTTTCCTTTCAGCCTCACCTAAACAATCATTCCATGGAGATTAGGTAAATGCAACTTTAATGATAATGAAAAAACAATGTTCCCTAAGAATTGACTGAGATTGCTGTGACTACATCCAGCTCTTCAAAGAGACAAACATGCCCCTAAATGATCACCTACTCTAATACTCTAATTTGTATGTCATAATCCAGTGACTGAATTTAATGCACAACAGTTCAGATTTTGGTTCATTGATAACTGCACTTTGTCATGACATAGAGCAGACAGAGGCCTGACAGTCTTGGAACAAAGTATATACACTTCTTGGAAAATAATCAGCATCTGAATCTAGACTTTTATCTGGGGCCAATTCTCTTTTTGGCAATTGCTCCCTCTGAGTGTGTTAGAGAAGACAGAACAACAGTGTCAGTATGACTTGCATAAATGTGTTGTGTGGATACATACATTAAAAAAGATTCAAGCTGCATCATTTGCCTGCCTCAGCTTAAAGCAGCTCAGTCCAAAACAAATGTTACAGGTATGAAATCACCAAAAAATGCATGTATAATAACTGTCAGATTACTTCATTTCTCCTAAAGTAAATTCAGTTTTACTCCAGGTGGAAGGAATTTCAATTTTTATTGTTATTGGCAGAGACATATTGTTCTCAATGATTGCATTTCCCTGACTCTTGAGATTAGGCCATGTGACTAAACTTGGCCAGTGAACAACAAGCAAAAGTGACATGCACCATTTACTAGCTGAAGCAGTGTAAAGTTTCATCTCCACCCTCCAGCTCTCTCTTCTCTGCTCAGCAAATTTCAAAATCACATTTTACAGGTGGTGTCACTCCACAGAGAAGCAGCTTACCAGATCCACAGCCAATTTTGTGTAAGCAGTTCAGTGGAGGAAAGACAAAGTTTTCCATAATTGGTGCTGGTACAATTGGACATGCATCAACAACAACAAATGAATCTCAGTCTAAACCTCATACCTTTTACATAAAAAGGGGGATCATGGACTTACACATAGAAAGTAAAACTGTAACCAGAAAAGACAACAGCGTTCAGGCTGCCTGTCAGTACCAAATCCAATAAGCAGTGACAGTGATTGAATCTTTTATGGGTGCTTTAATCAGATGGCTGGTGATCTGATAAGATGGCAGGTTCATACCCTAACAAACCATCTTCCCTTCTCTTTCCTGGCCAGAACTTTTATAAGGGAAGTGGGGGAGGACAAACAAGGTGCGATGAGGACTTTGAGATTCAGAAGCTGTGACATTCCTGTCCTCAGCAGTTAGCTATTCCCAAGCAGGGGTTGGCATCTGTTTCTTCCAAGAATGCAAAGGCCTGGATGCCTCCAACTTATCCCCAGAGGCAGTAACCTCTAGCCAGTGCCCCAGGAGGTCAGCTGTTTTCCCAGGAGCCAGGATGGGCCTTATCTGTAGTTTCTGAAACAAAAGCTTTAACATACACATCACTCACTAGACTTATAACCTTTTACCTTAAGCTAAAAATTTTTTTCAAGCCTTAAGTCCCCTATCAAAGCTATAAATATGAAAATTTTAGGAAAAAGACTTAAGAGAAAGTCTATCTATGTCCCAGGCTAGTTTAAGAATTTTTAGACTTGACACAGAAATCACAACCCATGGAAGGAAAATTGATAATATTTACATCATTTAAAATTTTAAAGTTTGCTCAATGAAAACCCCTGAGAAGATAATGAAAAGGAAAGTTTCTGACTGGGAGAAAATATTTGAAAACAATATATCTGACAAAAATCTAGATTCTAAAACATATACAGAAATTTCAAAATTAAACAGTAAAACATAATCTGTAGCTTGGTGCAGAGGTGGCCATCCTGGGTACACTGCTTTCAGAGAAAGATAAACAGAAGCCATTCAAGGCCTGCCACATAGGGTCATCCATCAGAAAGAAGCTAGGTATAACCCTGACCAGGTGGTTCAGTTGGTTGGAACATCCTCCAGTGCATCAAAAGGTTGTGGGTTCATCAAAAGGCTGTTGGACATATGTGATCCCCAATCCTGGTGCATACAGGAGGCAGGGAATTGTAGTCAATCAATGTTTCTCTCTCTCTCCCCACTCACCCTCCTTTTCCCTTCCTGTGTATGTATCCCTTGGGTGAGGATTAAGAAAAGAAAGAAAGAAAGAAAGAAAGAAAGAAAGAAAGAAAGGAAGGAAGGAAGGAAGGAAGGAAGGAAGGAAGAAAGAAGAAAGAAAGAAAAAAGAAAAGAAAGAAAGAAAAGAAAGAGAAAAGAAAAGAAAAAAGAAAGATAGAAAGAAAGAAAGAAAGAAAGAAAGAAAGAAAGAAAGAAAGAAAGAAAGAAAGAAAGAAAGAAAGAAAGAAAGAAAGAAAGAAAGAAAGAAAAAGAAAGAGGAAGGCTAGATATAGAGAGAGACTGGCTTTATATGCAGCAGGATGGGGGCTGAGGCCAGAGAAAGTCCAAATGAAATGGTGGGAAACAGGACCCGAAACAATTCCAGAGTCCAGAAGGGGATAATAACAGTAACACTTCATGGAGTATTTAGCCATGAGTGGGGAATGGCCCTAGTTTAGCATGCAGCTGGCCATCAGACATCAATAAACCTGGCACAAGCACCAATATTCTGGCCTGCTGAGACCATTCCATTTACAACAGATTTTGCATGTCTCACTAATTGTTGGTTTGATCAGTCAGCAGCACTACGGTATGGTGCTTGAGGACTCTCATTTTGTAATTAGGTAACTTGGTTTCCAGTTCTTGCTTTGCTAGTTACAAAAGAAAAAAACTATCTTAAGTAAGCTACTTAATTTCTTATTCTTAGTTTTCTTACTCATGCAATAAACATAATGTTAACCTACATTCCTATATTATAATATTGTTTTCAGGATTACATAGATCATGAGTAAAGGGCTTCTAAGAGTGTCAGGAACAGAGTAAGTAATAATTACTTATATTTATTACTACAATTACCACTATATTGTTCTTGTTGTTATTATTAATTATACATGCTAATCCTCCAAATACAGGGCCCTCTAGAGAGGTGAGCTTTCCCAGATCAGGTCAATAATCCTGCTCATCTCCCCAGATCACAGGTGGTAAACACAAGGCCTGCGGGCTGAATCCAGCCCTCCACCCTGTTTTATCTGAACCAGCACCTTGTTTCTACCCAGTAGCAGTGCTGAGCTCCTTGCCCCTAGTTAAGGAGTAGTTACATTTGTACAGTCCTAAAATTACATTCGAACCTTTGAAGGCATCTACGAGGCTTTTTTTCTATTTTGTTTTTTTCTATTTTTTTCCTCTTTGACTTTATCACATTTATTATTTTTGTATATATATATATATTTAATTTTATTTTAATTGTTGTTGAAGTACAATTTTCTATCTTTTACTCCCATCCCAGCCCACCCACCCAGCCCTCCTCCCTCCCATTTTCACCTGCCCCTAGTTTTTTATCCATGTGTCCCTGATACTTGTTCCTGTAAACCCTTCCCCTTTTTCCCTGAAATTCCCCTAAAAGGGGAGAGGGGAGGGGACTTTATCATATTAAAATTGTATCTTCTTCTACTTGGCCATTATGTATTACTGACATGGGGCTGGTGAGGATGTTAGAACAGTGAGGAGGATAGATAAAAACGGTCAGGGTGGGCATGGTAGGACACAATGGCAGCTGAACTACAACCCGGAAAAGACGTCTGATGTCAGGCCACAGAGCCAAAACGGTGGACTTTGCCATAGCAACCAAAGCCTAAGGAAGACTATCAATGATATGTTGCCACTTTGTCCTAGAGGGACCAATCCCAGCTCCAGTGAAGAGAACCACCCAGACTTGGGGTATAAACACCTCCCCCCCATGCTCTTTGTTTGGGGTGACTTCTCCAGCCCCACTCTGTGGACTGGAGAACCTCACCTGGGTGCAGAAACCCCAATAAAGCTCTACACTGCCTGGTTTTGTGGCTGATTGGCATTTCTTCCTCGGTGGAGCCTAAGAAAAACCATACAAAAACTAGTTTGGTGACTTGGATTCCCTCAAAGAGGCAGACATACCTAAACAAACCTGAAGAGGCTTGGATCCCCCCAGGGTACACTTGAAGTACGATGTCTGTGCCTATAACCTTTGTCCTTGCTGTGAGCCACAGCATATAGCCCTGGCCACATATGTTGTCAGCCCTTGTGAGAGAACTAAGCGACATTTTTCTTTAGGGCTCTGAGAGTCTTATTTAGGCTCTAAATGATTCTCTTGCTACATTTGATGATCTTGTCACCTGCTGTGAACCTACTTGCAATCTGTCAGTCAGGGTGCTCTGAAATTCAACCCATCAAACACTCTAGCTAACAGAAGTTCCAAGGGAAGAGACTCTTCCAGACCCCTGCCTCAGTCCTGGCTATGTCACTTCTCAGATGTGTCACACCAGGCTAGCAGCTGGGATGTCAGAGCTGCTATTGTCGCAACAGGAATATTATGACATATCTGGAGAAAGATAGAAAAGAGAAAATAGGTAACTTCCTTTACCTTGAGTAGCTTCCCTTTCTTCCTCCTTGGCTCTTGAAGTCAAAGCCATTTTTTTTTAGTTACAGAGACTGATCTATGAAGTTACAGGTTAAATATGTCTGAATGAAAGCTGTGTGTGCTCACCTAAACCCTTTCCTCTCATGAGTCTTTCCTCACATCCCTCATGCATTTCCACTGTACCTAGAGGCACTAGTTCCCCAGTCCTACAACTCTTCAGAGAATCTGATCAGAAAGTAGGATTTAGAAGCAACAGTAGGAATCTGGTCAGGAAGCATAAGAGGGATGGTTTCCACAAAGGGCTTGTCTTCAGAGCATCAGAGGGAAGAGTGCCTAGAGCTTCATCATACTTCCAACAAGAGGGACTCAGCTGGGTTGAGGATCCCTCAGGATCAGGACCAACAGTAACACAAGTCTTCTTCCACCATGGTCACAGCAAAAATGGTGCTTCATGTGCACAGGGAAGGGTTCTCTGCTGTGTCAGGGTTATCTTAACTCACCACTAAGTGTCTCAGGTTCCATGTCTGTAAAATGGCCAAAACAATTTGTTTGTATTGTTGCCCCATCCTCCATATCCTGGGATTGGCCCATGGTCAATTCCTTCAGCCCCACAAATGTTGTTACCAGACACAGCATAGAAATAAGTGTGACTAAGAGCCATGTCAGAACATAATGACAGTGTAATAGTAATAATATTGAACAAAATATTAATAATCACATCTATAAAGATATGATAGTTGTTACTTTTGAGAGGTTACCATATGTCAACCGCAGGAGTTTGTGCTTCATAGGTACTACCTCATTTAGTCCTTATTACAACCCTACAGGGGGTACAGATTGGTTGGGTCCCAAGGGAAGGCAAGGGGGGATTGAGAAATAAAGAGACAGAGTCAAAGCAGGGTCAGGTGGAGTCCCTTCTCTGGGATGCGGAGGAGGGAACTGTTTATTGGTGAAGTCAGGCTGTATATATTGAGTAAGCTTTGAAGCAGAGTGTGAGAAAGACAAACCACAAGGCTAGGTACATTTTATTTTTTAAGAACATTTGCTACTCTTTCTTGGTACAGTGATATAGCAAGCAGCCAAGTCATTCTTTTCTTACAACAATCTATCAGGCAGTCTTCTGTGGCCTAGGGCAGCTGTGCCGAACCCGAGGCCTGCTTCCAACTCCCTTGGCATGCATTATCCTGCTTGGCTCTCCACATAAAATATTTGTTCCAGATCTGTGAAATATGCCATTGGTATTTTAATGGAAATTCCATTGAATCTATAGATCAGGGGTATCAAAATCATTTTCACTGGGTCCATATCAGCCTCGCAGTTGCCTTCAAAGGGCCGAATGTAATTTCAACTCCTTAACAGTTAAGGAGTAGTTACATTTATAAAGTCCTAAAATTATTTCGGTCTTTTGAAGGCAACCCCAAAGTTGATGTGGACCCCAGTGAAAATGACTTTGACACCCCTGTTATAGATTGTTGTGGATAGTATGGACATTTTAATGTAGTACAGTTTATTTCTAGGTTTATTACTATTAACTGTTATTATTGATGCAATAGTAAATGGAATTGATTTCTTAAGTTCTCTTTCTGATAGTTCATTATTGGTGTATAAAAATGACACTGATTTATGAATACTAATTTTGTATTCTGATACTTTGTTGAATTCATTTTAGTTCTACTAGATTTCTGATGGAGTCTTTAGGGTTTTCTTTGTACAGTATCATGCCATCTGCAAATAATGACAGTTTTACTCTTTTTTTTTCCAATTTGAATGCCTTTTATTTCTTCTGTTGTCTCAATGCAGTAATTAGAACTACCAGTACTATATTGAATAAGATTGTTGAAAGTGAACATCCCTGTATTCTTCTGATATTACAGGAGCCATTTTCAGGTTTTGCCAATAGAGTTTAATGCTGGCTGTGTGTTTGTCATTTGTGCCACTTATTATGTTGCTGTGTGCTGCCTCTATTCCCATGATGCTGACAGTTCTTCTAAAGAAAATAAAAATAAAAATAAAGAAATTAAAATAAGGGAGTGCTGGATTTTATTTAACACTTTTGCAAATCTATTAATATGATCATTTTATTTTTCTCCTTACTTTCATTACTTTTATTTATTTTTTTTGTTGTTGCTCAAATGCAGGTTTCCTTTATACATGTTCCTTGATAACATTCATTTTTCTCTGGTTATCACCCTCCCTCTGCTTCCCCTCAGGTTGTGGTCAGTTTGTTCTTTATTTCAATGTCTCTGATTATATTTTGCTTGCTTGTGTTGCTGATTAGGTTCCACTTATGGGTGAGATCACATGGTATTTGTCTTCCACCACCTGGCTTATTTCACTTAGCACACTGCTCTCCAGATCTATCCATGCTGTTGCAAAGGGTAGGAGCTCCTTCTTTCTTTTCCCTTCATAGTATTCCATTGTGCAAATGTACCATAGTTATTTGATCCATTCATTTACCGGTGAGCACTTAGGTTGCTTCTAGCACTTGGCTATTATAAATTGTGCTGCTATGAACATTGGGGCTCATAAGTTCTTTTGAACTGGTATTTCAGGATTCTTAGGCTATGATACTAGCAGTGGTATTTCTGGGGGTCAAAAGACAGTTCCATTTTTAGTTTTCTGAGGAAATTCCATATTGTTTTCCACAGTGGCTACACCAGTCTGCATTCTCACCAACAGTGCACTAGGGTTCCTTTTTCTCCACAACCTCTCTAGCACTTGTTTCTTGATTTGGTTAAGATGGCCATTCTGACTGGTGTGAAGTGATAGCTTATTGTGGTTTGATTTTGCATCTCTCTGATGGGTAATGATACTGAGCATTTTTTCATATGTCTCGGGGTCCTCTGTTAATCTTCCTTGGAGAAGTGGCTGTTCAGGTCCTTTGGACATTTTTTAATTGGGTTGTTGGTCTTCCTGTTATGGAGTCATGTGAGTTGTTTATATATTTTAGAGATCAAACCCTTGTCTGAGGTATCATTAACAAGTATATTTTCCCATATGGTTGGCTCTCTTTCATTTTGCTGATATTGTCTTTAGCCATGCTGAAGCTTTTTATTTTGATGAAGTCCCATTTCTTTATTATTTCCTTTATATTCTATACCCTAGGGGACATATTGGTGAACAAATTGCTGTGTGGAACATCTGAGATTTCCCTGCCTATATTCTACTAGAAATTTTATGTTGTCATGACTTATATTTGTCTTTTATCCTTCTTGAGTTTATTTTTGTGTATGGTATAAGTTGGTAGTCAAGTATCATTTTTTTGCATGTAGCTGTCTATATCTCCCAACACCATTTGTTGATGAGGCTGTTGTTACTCCATGTTATGCTTCTGCCCCCTTTGTCGAATATTAATTGACTGTAAACATATCAGTTTATTTCTGAACTCTCTATTCTGTTCCATTGGTCTATGTGTCTGTTCTTATGCCAGTACCAGACTGTTTTGAATACAGTGGACTTGTAATATTGTTTGAGGTCAGGTATTGTGATCCCTCCTACTTGGTTCTTCTTTCTCAAAATTGCTGCAGTTATTCAGGGTTGTTTATGGTTCCATATAAATTTTTGAAATGTTTGTGCTATATCTGTGATATGTCTAGTTGATATTTTAATAGGTATTGCATGGAATCTATATATTTCTTTGGGTATTATGGACTTTTTGATGATGTTAATTCTTTGAATCCATGAATATGGTACATGTTTCCATTTGTTTGTGTCCTCCTTAATTTCTTTTTCACTGTTTGTAGTTTTCTGAGTACAGGTCTTTTACCTCCTTGGTTAGGTTTATTCCTAGGTATTTTATTTTTCTTGTTGCTAGAGTTAATAGGATTTTTTCCTCATTTCTGTTTCTGATATTTCATTGCTAGTATACAAAAATGCCTTCAATTTCTGAATATTGAATTTCTATCCTGCTGTTTTGCCAAATTCACTTATTAGGTTGAGTGGTTTTTTTGGGGGGTGGAGTTTATAAGATTTTCTATTACACTATCATGTCATCTGCAAACAACAGTTTTACTTCCTCTTTTCCAATTTGGATGGTTTTTATTTCTTTTTCTTGTCTGCTTGCTGTGGCTAGGACTTCCAAATTATGTTGAATAGGAGTGGTGAAAGCGGGCATTTTTGTCTTGTTCCTGATCTTAGTGGGAAAGATTTTAGTTTTTGCCCATTGAGTATGATGTTGGCTGTAGGTCTCTCATATATGGCCTTTATTGTGTTGAGGTATGTTCCTACTACTCCCACTTGGCTGAGTTTTTTTTTTCTTTTTCTTCATAAAAGAGTGCTGTACCTTATCAAATGCTTTATGGGCATCTATTGATATGATCATGTGATTATTGTCTTTCATTTTGTCTATGTGATATATTATGTTTATTGATTTGCCAATATTCTACCATCTTTGCATGCTGGGATGAACCCCAGTTGATCATGGTGTATGATTTTTTAAACATATTGTTGGATGCAGTTTGCCAATAATTTGTTGAAGATTTTAGCATCTATGCCTGTCAGCAATATTGGCCTGAAGTTTTTTTCTTTCTTGTGTCTTTATCTGGTTTTGTGATTACAATGATGCTGGCTTCATAAAAAGAGTTTGGGTGTCTTCCCTCTTCTTGTATTTTTTGGATTAGTCTGTGAAGGACAGGGGTTAGCTCTTCCTTAAATATTTTGTAAAATTCTCCTGTGAAACTGTTTGGACCACGGCTTTTGTATGCTGGAAGTTTTTGATTACTGCTTGAATTTCCCCAAGTGTTATTGATCTGTTAAGGCTTTTTACTTCTTCTTCATTGAGTTTTGGAAGATTATGTTTTTCTAGAAATTTGCCCATTTCACTTAGGTTTTAAAATTTTTGACATATAGTTGTTCATAGTAATTTCTTACAATTCTTTGTATTTCTGTGGTATCAGTTGTAACCTTTCTGATTTCATTTCTGGTTTTACTTAACCTCTTTTTTTCTTCATGAGTCTGCTTAAAGGCTATTCGATATTGTTTATGTTTTCAAAGAACCAGCTCCTGGATTTATTAATCCTTTGAATTGTTCTTTTAGACTTTATGTCATTTAATTCTGCTCTAATCTTGGTTATTTTTGTTCTTCTACTCGCTCTGGGCTTTGTTGTTTTCCCTCCAGTTTTTGTAGATGAGTTAGGTTGTTTATTTGAATATTTTTATCTTTTTTGGTAGGCCTGTATCACTATGAACTTCCCTCTCAGGACTGTCCTCACTAATTCCTGTAAGTTTTGAACTGTTGTGTGTTCATCTTCATTTTTTTCCAGAAAGTTTTTGATTTCATCCTTGTTCTCATTATTGACCCATTCATTGTTTAATAGCATTCTATTCAATATACATGAATTTAAGTGTGTTCGAATTTTTTCCTTCAGGCTAGTTTTCAGTTTCAGTCCCCTGTGGTCAGAGAAAATGCTTGATATGATTTCAGTTTTCTTGAATTTGTTGAAGATTGTTTTGTGTCCTATTATGTGGTCTATCTTTGAAAATGTTCCATGCACATTTGAAAAGAATGTGTATTTTGCTTCTTTGGGATGAAAGCTTCTGTATATATCAGTTAAATACATTTGATCTAGGGCTTTGTTCAATGCCACAATATCCTTATTGATATTTTGTTTGGAAGATCTATCCATTTTTGACAGTGGGGTTTTAAAATCTCGTATCATAAGGGTGTGACTGCCTATCTTTTTTTGAGTGCTCCAAGATGTTCCTTAAATATTTGGGTGCTCCTATGTTGGGTGCATATATATTTACAATGGTTATGTCTTCTTGATGGATTCTGCCCTTGAGTATTATGAATTGTCCTTGGTTCTCTTTTTATGGCCTTTGTTTTGAAGTCTATTTTGTTTGATATAAGTATTGGTACACTAGCTTTTTTTCCTGTCCACTTGCTTGGAATATGTTTTTCTAATCCTTCACTTTCAGCCTGGATAGGCCATTTGTTCTGAGGTGGGTCTCTTGTAGGCAGCATGTGTGTTGGTCATGTTTTCTTATCCATTCAGCTATTCTATGTCTTTTGATTGGAGCACTTATTCTTTTACATTTATGGTTACTATTGATAGGTACTTATTCATTGACATTTTATCCTTTGTCTACCTGTATTCCTCTCTCTCTCTCTCATTCTTTCTTCTTCTTGTTAAAGCAGTCTCTAGCATATCTGGCAGTGCTGGTTTGTTGGAGGCATATTCTTTCAGCCTTCTTTTGTCTGGGGAATTCTTTATTTCACCTTCCATTTTAATTGAGAACCTTGCTGGGTAGACCAGTCTTGGTTGTAGGCCTTTGCTCTTCATTACTTGGAATATTTCTGGCCATTCCCTTCTGGCTTGTATTGTTTCTGTTGAGTAGTCAACTGGCAGCCTTATTGGGGCTCCCTGTATATTACTTCATATTTATCCCTTGCTGCCTTCAATATTCTCTCTTTGTCTTTAAATTTTGCCATTTTAATTATGATGTCTCTTGGAGTGGCCTCTTTGGGTTCCTCTTGATTGGGACCCTCTGTACTTCTTGGATTTATCTTACTTTTTCTCTCATCAAATTAGGGAAGTTTTCTGTCATTATTTCTTCAAACTGGTTTTCTATCCCTTGCCCCTCTTCTTCTCTTTCTGGTATCCCTATTATACAGATATTACTATGTTTCATGTTGTCCTGCAGTTCTCTTGACCCCTCTTCATTCTTTTTGAGTCTTTTTTTCCTTTTCTTGCTCTTTCTGGGAGTTTTTTTCTACTTTGTCCTTCAGCTTGCTGATTCAATCTTCTGCTTCATCTAGCTTGCTTTTGATTCCTTCTACTGTGCTCTTCAGTTCAGAAATTGTATTCATTTCTTGGCTTTTGTTTGATAGCTTCTATGTTTATTTTCATACTGATATAGTTTGCATTGAGCTTCTTCTTGTTTCCTTGTAGTTTTGGGGAATTCTCTCTGAGTTCATTGAACTTCCTAATAATCATTGTTTTGAACTCAATATCTGATCATTGACTTGCTTCTATTTCATTTAGCCCTCTTTCTGAGGATTCCTCATTTCCTTCTTAGTGGGTGTTGTTTCTTAGTCTTCCCATTATTTGTGAGACTCTTTTTGTTTGTTTCTGCTTCTTAAATCTATCCGTTTTGAGTCCCTGACTTTGTGGTGTGCACTTTTCTAGTAGGAGACCTTTGAGATTCAGTGGTTCAGTGTGCCCGATATCCTGAACTTGATGGTCTAGGATGCCATTTGTGACATTTATGTTGGCTTTCTGGATCTAGCTGGGTTTTGACTATTGGTGAGTCATTCTTTGGTGGGTCCTTTTCTCAAAGTGGTTTACTAAGGTCCAATCCTCCCACCATGTCTTTTATGCTATTGTTGCAGGTTCAGTCAGGTTGTGCTGATGCTGATTCTTCTGTTTGTCTGATGTTATAAGTTTTCTCTCTCACTGTTTTCCAGTTGTTGTTTTTTTTCTGGGTGGTTTCTCCTAAACTTAATTGTAACTCCGGATTAATCCTGGGAGGAGGTTAGTGTGGCTTCCATTAACTCCTGTGCCATCTTGCCTCACTTTGTTACCATTTTAAAAGTATCATTCATTTTGTTAATGTAATGTATCATATTCATTGATTTGAAAATGTACCAACCTTGCATCCTGGAATAAATTCCACTTGATCATGGTATGTGATCTTTTTAATATGTTGCTGGATTCAGTTTGCTAATATTTTGTTTTTGATTTTAGCATCTAATTTCTTTAGAAATATTGGCTTATAATTTCCTTTCTTTGTAGTTTGTTGATCTGGGTTTGAAATTAGGATAATTCTGACCTCATAAAATGAGCTTGTCAGTGTTTCCCTCTCTTGGTATTTTTTGGAAAAGTTTAAGAAGGATAGGTGCTAATTCTTGAATGTTTAGTAAAATTTGCCTGAAAAATCATCTGATCCAACTTTATTTGCTGGGAGTTTTAAAAAGTTACTGCATTAATTCATTAATTGTAATTGGTATATTCATATTTTCTGATTCCTCCTGATTCAGTTGATAGATATTTCCCCATTTTCCCAGATTTTCCAATTTGTTGGCATATAGTTATTCATAGTATTTCCTTATAATCATTTTATTTCTTTGGTGACAAAAATTGTTACTTTTCTTTATTTCTTTTTTTAAAAATTTTAATTGTTGTTCAAGTACAGTTTACTGCCTTTTACCCATCCCTGCCCACCCCCCAGCCCTCCCCAACTCCCTCCCATTTCCACCTCCCCTTGTTATTGTCCGTGTGTCTTTTATACATGTTCCTGCAAACCCTTTCCCTATTCTCCTGAAATTCCCTCCCCTTTCCCCTCTGGCCACTGTCAGCCTGTTCTCAATTTCAGTGTCTTTGGTTATATTTTGCTTGTTTGTTTGTTTTGTTGATTATGTTTCTGTTAAAGGTGAGATCATATGGTATTTGTATTTCACTGACTGGCTTATTTCACTGATATGTCCCCTAGAGCAAGGGACATAAAGGAAAGAATAAACAAATGGGATCTCATCAAAATAAAAAGCTTCTGCATGGCTAAAGAAAACAGCATTAAAACAAAAAGAGAACCAACTGTATGGGAAAACATATATGCCAATGATACCTCAGACAAGGGTTTAATCTCCAAATTATATAAAGAACTCACACAACTCCACTCTAAGAAGACAGGCAACCCAATTAAAAAATGGGCAAAGGACTTGAACAGACACTTCTCCAAGGAGGACACACAGAGGATCTAGAGACATGTGCAAAGATGCTCAGTATCACTAGCTATCAGAGAGATGCAAATAAAACCACAATGAGGTACCACTTTAAACTGGTCAGAATTGCCTTCATAAACAAAGCAACAAACAAGTGTTGGAGAGGCTGTGGAGAAAAGGGAACCCTAATGCACTATTGGTGGGATTGCAGACTAGTACAACCACTATGGAAAAGAGTATGGAATTTTCTCAGAAAACTAAAAATGGATCTTCCTTTTGACCCAGCAATTCCACTGTGGGGACAATATCCTAAGAACCCTGAAACAGCAATCCAAAAGAACCTATGCACCTCAATGTTCATTGCAGCACAATTTACAATAGCCAAGTGTTTGGAAGCAACCTAGGTGCCCATCAGTAAATGAATGGATAAAAAAACTATGGTAAATTTACACAATGGAATTCTACATAGCAAAGTGAAAGAAGGAGCTCCTACCATCTGCCACAGCATGGATGGAACTGGAAAGCATTTTGCTAAGCAAAATAAACCAGGTGGTGAAAGACAAAAACCATATGATTTCACCTTTAACAGGAACCTAAACAACAAAACAAAGAAACAAGCAAAATATAACCAAAGACACTGAAATAGAGAACAGGCTGACAGTGACCAGAGGGGAGAGGGGAGGGAATTTCAGGGGAAAAGGGGAAGGGTTTACAGGAACAGGTATAAAGGACACATGGAGAAAAACAAGGGGGTGTAGAAACAGGAGGAGGTGGGGAGGGCTGGTGGGTGGGCTGGGATGGGAGTAAAAGGCAGGAAACTGTACTTGAATAACAATTGAAGGAAAAAATAAACAAACACATAAATAAATAAATAAATTTTAATATCAATCTTATAGACCCCTCTATATCTAATTGGTACCTGCATGACAAGATGCCAATAATGATGATCTCAATTCTTAATTACAATAATGTCCCTGCCTTGAAATTTATCAGACAGATATTTCAAAATTTATTTTTGTATTTTAAGTTAGTTTTTATTTTATTTTTAGAATTAGTTAGGTGTCAATTTTTGAAAAGAATATTTTTTTAATCTTTTCAGGAAAAAGCAGCTTAAGATATAAACTAAATCAGGATCAGTGACTTCTGTGATGGGAATAGAATATGCATATGTGCTCAAGTCTTGTGCAATGCGGCTATATTCTAGGCCAGTAGAGTAGGAGTTTTTGTAGTCCTGATAAATCAGTATTTTTCTAATTAAAAAAAATGGATTCAAATGCTGATTCTACCACTTGCTGTTTTTTCTTTTATCCATTGATCTTCAATTTCCTAATAATACAGGGCACTCCTCTCCAATTCTAGGATTTCTGTCAGTTTTAATGAAATAAAACAATGTAAATTAAAGTCAGTTTGGTTTTACTTATATCGCTTGGAATTCCATGTCCTTGGAAGCGACATCCCTCACAGCAATTTCTGCTGATGACTTAAATTTAAACTTGTAAATTAAAATTTCTACTATGTTGTCTTTGTTTTGTCCCTACATTGATCTGAAATAAAATTGCAACTACATATGGATTTCTGTGCAATCGATTCATAATTAAGTTTGTAAAAATTTAAGAGGGTCACAGAGTGCATTTTGCCATTTCTAATAATTCTCTAGTCTCTAAACTATTCCAAACTTTGGACAATGGGATTGACCCAAAACCTCAACAATATTCTGGTGCTAACCAAACCAAACCAAACCAAAAAGAGGAAACCAAAAAAACAAATAAATTTGTAATCACCTTGGAAAGTAAATCTTACTATAAAACAGTGGATATATGTTATGTGCTTTTAACATCTAGTGTAATAAATGTCTAGATACTGTTCAGTAGATGTTCACTCTCCTCTTCCTTGTTGGGTTCCTATAGCAGTTTGAGAATAAATTTTGAAAACTTATGCCTATGCAGATACTTCTTAAATAGGTTTCAAGGGTCATGTCCCACAACTTTTAACTTTTCATGCTATTCATTTTCATCCTGCTGGGTGCAGCTCAGTGTCACAGAAGCATAAATACCTTCTTTGGCCATACTCTGTTTCTTGCCCGCCACCTTCCTCAGTCTCAGCTAGCATGTATAGACACTAAAAAGAGAAGACAGGATTCAGGGTTTACTGAACATACTACAGTTTTTGAGATAGCATTTTGTGGTCTTTGCCCTTCCAACCCATCTGTTTATTATTAACCCTCATTCAAATGAAGGCATGTTTGTTCATAATAAACCAATGCATGTGGAACAAAGTTTTTAGAGTTTCATCATTCTATGGGTTTGCTCACCATAGAGAATACCCCTTAGGATAAGTCTTAACAATGTTAACAATTTACAGAGACACAGGGCCCTGCATCCATCTACAGGTTCTCTTCTTTGACTGATCTTAATGGCTGAGCTCTTCAGTCATATAAAAAGTGAAAATAGAAAATAATTTTTGCTCCCAGCTTTGACTTGCAAAACAAATAATTTTCTGTGTCTACTGTGTCCCTACCACTATGAAATCATTATTTATAATTTTTACCAGTGATTTGTAAGATTAGTCTTATAGTACATTTTACAGCTGAAGAAATGAAAACTTTGTGAGCTTAAAAACTTTCTGAAACACACGCCTAAAAAGTGATAGTTAAGATTTAACCCCAAAGAAGCTTGCTATCTTTCTGCTTACCATATCACATGTCATGGGTATGAAAGCCCACGATCACAGAGCAAACCAGAGAGCATGTTGGGACCCATTCTGATTTTCTGATTTTCTGTTGTAGTTAAAGAGTTTGGGAAAGAGCTTGAATCTAGGTTCAAATCTCATTATTTACAAGCTGTCAGATTTGGGGCAAGCCACTTATTTTATTATTGTTTTATTACAGTTGTTCCAATTTTCCCCAGTTACTCTCCACTGCCTCCTCAATCCCAACTCCCACAGTCAATCTCCACCCTGTTATCCATGTCCATGGATCATTTATACCTGTTCCTTGATTGGTCCTTCTCCTTCTTTCCTCCCTATACACCACTCACCTCCCCGCTGGTTGCTGTCAGTATTTTCCTTGTTTCAATGTCTGTGGTTATATTTTGCTTGCTTGCTTTGTTTGTTAGGTTTCTCTTAGGGGGAATATAATACGGTATTTGTCTTTCACTGCCTGGCTTACTTCACTTAGCATAATGCTCTCCAGAACCATCCATACTGTCATGAAAGGTAGTAGTTCCTCCTTTCTTTCTGCTGCATAGTTATCCATTGCCTAAATGGACCACAGTTTTCTTTTTTTTTTTTTTGAGGTTTTACTTATTTTTTTATTTTAGTTTATTCATTACAGTTTGTATCCTTTATCCCCATTCCAGCCCACCCACCCATTCCTCCCCTCCTCCCTCCCCATTCCAACACCCCTAGTTTAGTCCATGTGTCCTCTATATTTGTTCCTGTAAACCCTTACCTTCTCCCCTGGAATTCCCTCCCCTCTCCCCTCTGGTCCCTGACTACATATCCTCTATTTCAGTGCCTTTTGTTATATTTCACTTGCTTCTTTGTTTTGTTGTTTAGGTTCCTGTTAATGGCGAGATCATA